>ML784684.1:21713-59662 GCA_009831015.1 Picea engelmannii | reverse complement strand
AAAAGTTATGCGGTTTTAAAAAAAAATGGCACTGAAAACAGACTTCCAATGTGAGAGTTATGTCCTTTTAAAAAAAGGCATAAACGGTAACCAACTGACCATGTGATAGTGTAATTTGCTTTATGAAGTGACCCACTTTTACAATGAAGTTACAATTTTAGCATGGAATTTTTCAAAAAAGTAACAAAAGAGAGACTTGAACTCAAGACCTCTTACTTAATAAGGCAAGTTTTAACCAAATGGTCTAGCAAAACATATTGTAATGTTCAGAAGGAGGATTGGGGGTGTTGTTGTTGTTGTTGTTGTTGACGACCTTGGAGAGTATTCAGGCTTTATACCTCCGGATCTAACTGTAATGGTCGTATCTTGGGCAAACAAAAACCTTTTCGAGTGAAAAAAAAAGTGTTATTGAATGAAACGAGTGCTCTGGAGGCAATGGAACATTCATCTCAGCCTAGAAATGTACGGAAATGATAGAAAACGGAGATGAGGAAACTTGGCTTCACGATCTCGATATACAATAGGAGAGGGTCTTCAAACAGGCTCTGATACAATGTTTGACAACACAGGTATTCCAAGAGAGGATGAACACCTTCAATAACCACTCAAATAATCAGATCAAATATCAACACACTAATTTTTTTACATGGTAAACCCCCTATGGGGAAACATCCATGGCCCCAGCCAACGCGACCACTTGGAGCAGTTTATTAATGCAAAGAAAAAGATTACAGAGAGATTTTACAAGAGAGTTTCTCACAATTGATCATCGACAAATGACCCTCCATGCTCTTTAAATAGAGATCATGGACCAATCGGGTGTTAAGCCACAGATCAATGGTCGTTAAGATCGAGGAGAGTATGAACCGTCGGATCACTCTATGTCGGGAACATATCGTGACAGTCAGATTTCCTAACTACAAATGCATACTAATGCATACTAAAGAAACACACTAGAAAACACACTTTTACCTAATGACACAATATACCAAGTAGATCTTAACTAACTCCTAAGTGTCTAAATATCCTAATAGATAGTACATTTGTTTTAGGACCATTTTTCACCTCAAAATTCCCCTAATGTTAATCTGTCAACTAACTGCCTTCTAGCGAACATGTGTTTTTATCCTTGGAGGTCACGGGTTCAAATCCAGAGGAGGGTAGGGTATGTATACCTCCGTAGACTTTATCAGTCAAATCTGGTGGCAGGTTTACAGTTGGGAGTGAGATTGTCATTGATGGAAAGAACAACAATGGCAAGAACAATGATGGCAAATAGGCTCGAAAGACATCATAAGTCCAGACAAGAGGAGCGCATAGATGGAGGACAAATCTCGGGCGTTAGATCAGAGCACGGGGTCTGACCATCGTTGGATCCAGGAGAACCTGCATGTTCTTTAAAGTGCAAGGAGAAGCGGGCTTACCAAATCCCGAAAGCAGGAGGACCATCCATCTTCAAGTAGGACACATGGTCACATATCAACATTTCGTTGACTGGAAAGTCAAAGGAAGGAGGTTCTCTAACCCCTCGAAATCGTGATATGCGAGATTGTGAAACTATCCTGGCCGTTGAAGCCAGAGGACACATGGCAAGCGATTGTCATTTCGCTGACTGAAAGGTCAAAGGCATGAGCTGCTCTATCCTTCCAACTCACGAAATGCGAAATGACGAAATGATCTAAGCCGTCAGATCGAGGAGAAATCTGGATCGACGATCCAAGAAGGACACATGGCGAAATTGCGATAAGATCAGGATCGTTGGTTCCATAGGACACGTGACACAATCTTGGAAGGACAAGTGTCAAGTTGATTCGACATCTCCGACCATTGGAAATCTCAAATCTGAGTGACATGTGGCAGCCACTCATCTCATGACACATCATTGAGTGACGCAAGAATGACATCACTCGGGGAGTTTGAATTCAGGAGTTTTAGCTTCATCACTCCCCCAAAATCCCGAAGGCTGAAGTCCCAGGGAGGAGGATAGCCGTTGGATCAACGAGAAATCTCAACTATTGATCTGGAGAGCGAAGTGTTCATTTGATTGGTGAGTGTTCATAACTCATGGTGACATCGTCGAGAGTTGGAGGGAGGAGCTAGAGCAACCAAGCTCCATTTCGGGGTTCGCAATATGAGGAGTCAAGAAAACTCATGGGAGAATCCCCAAAAGGCGAAATCACGAAGCGCCTTATAATGTAGGGTGTGGTCATTGCCGGTGGTCACATCGTCGAGAGCTGGAGAGCAGAGCTGGAGAAGCCAAGCTCCATTTCGGAGTTTGTGACATGGAGAGTCAAGACGACTCTTCACAGAATCCCCGAAACACGAAATGCAAAATGCATTTTCGAACTTGGTCCCGGGTCACCACTGGTGGTCACATGAATGGAAGGAGCTAGCAGTTAAGTTCCATTTCATAGTTTTGTGATTCGAGGTTTTTGGAAGCAACACACGACATAAACGCCAAAATATGAAATCACGAAACACTCTTGTGCTTGGCCCCTGGTCATAACTTATGGTCACATCGACGAAGGCTTAAGGGAGGAGCTAGCACGAAGCTAAGCCCCATTTCGGAGATCAGGACTTGGATAGTCGATATGCCTCGCAACAGGAATTCGCGATACGCGAAATCAAGAAATACCTTTTGAATAAGCCCTTGGTCATGGCCGATGGTCACGTGAAAGGAAGTGGCTTAGCTAGAAGAGCTAGCACGCACTGTGAAGTTTTTTTTCAGAAAGGGAAAAGGCGCGAAAGGATGAGCTCACACAAGTTCTTTCTCTGGTGTAACTGCTAGAGACCACTGATGGTTTCATCCTGTTAACTGGAGTAGTTGTAGAGTGATCGCCAGAGGAGCTGAAGAGTCTTGAGGTAACTGCCAAAGGAATGAAAACTGTTTGTAGAGGCGATTGATAGATGGAAAAGGGTTGTACCTTGTAACTGTGAAAAAGAGGATGAGCTTGACTGTGACAGAGAAAACGAAGAGTCTCGACTACTAGAGAGGCTAAGTAATCTTAGAATAACGCATAATGATGATGAACGTATGAGCATAACCTCCAGGGAAGATGAAGAGTTTCTTTGATGATCAGGATAGGTGTTGGCATGATGTGTCATGCAGAGCAGAGAAGAGATGGAGTGCTCTAGGAGAGCCTTTTGGGTATGCGGGGAGAAGTCGTTTGTGCATAGGACCAGAAGGGTATATATGTGGTGCAACGCATAGAGAACAAGCTGCGGTTGTGAGTGATGCATGTGTGTAGAAGCATGATGTGCAGGAGATGAAGCTTAAAATAAGAAAAGAACAGAGATGCATATCTGTGAGAGGAAGAGAAACTCGAGGTGTGCATGCTGAGATAGAGGAAAAGATCAAAAATTTGAAGAGGATGCAAGCAGGAAGACACTGATGGAGGCAGAGCAGAGCAACATAGCATAACAGTGATAACCCTGGTAAGCCAATGACAACTATTGAATCACTGTAATAAATTCACAGAAAGCAAAGTTTTATATTTCAGGGTGGTTGGGAGGTGCTAGGGAGGACTGTTGTCCTCAGAGTTTCAAGTAGGTGCTTGAACGTAGGGAGTTATAGCTTCCATCTGGGTGCAGCCAGAGAAACCGGGGTGGCAGGGTGGTGCAAGGGAGAACATTGGTTCTCTGATATACAGGTTGGTGCCTGTATGACTAGAAGTTGGTGCTTCCATCCATTTGGTGCTGGAACATTCAGGGAGTTGGTACTTCCTTCTAGTGGGTGCTAGAGAAACCAGAGAGTTGGTGCTCTCAACAAGTAGCAGCTTGCAAAACAGAGGTGGTAACCTCATTATGAGTTGGCGCTCATAAGAATGATAATGTACATAAATTAATTATCATATAAAGAAGAAGAGGCTTTCACCCTTTATGGGTTTCCTTAGGAATATCTATCTCTATACTATACATGTGTGTGATTGATGTTGAATACTCTACTGCTTATTTATTGTGATCATCATTGAGAGTTCTGTAATGAATTTAAAAATGGATACAATTGTTTAAGCACAGTAACAACTGATTCACCCCCCCTCTCAGTTGTCCAACAAAATTGTTGTGGAGGAGGTCCCTTGTCCCACAAACAAGGGAATCTCATACACCAGTTTGGTGTCTGGCTTGGTGGTGACCTTAAAAATAGATTATATATATATATATATATATATATATATATATATATATGGCTCTAGCTTATATGAATCATGAACATTATGGAATTAAAAAAACTAGATCCCAATATCAATTACACATACAACATACTCCAATGATCCAATGATCCAATTCTCTTGATGAGAAACTGGACATCTCTATCATGACTCAATTAAACAACCAACATTCCAATTGACATCAACCTCGAGGGAAATTATTTACTCTTTGGTGGTTATACAACCCTCCAATGCCACAATGCCTAATTCAATAAAGAATATATATGCGGTGGCAGTTATCCAAAGCATATATGAAATGGCGATGGATGAAAAATCATATATGAAATGGTTGTTTATGTAAACTCGGTGAGAAAAAGATTTATTGAAAAGGTGAAAGAAGAAAGAAAGAAATTATTTTAACATCCACGAGGCTAACAATAGCCTTTGGGACAAACTGCCTCACACACTGATTTCTGCATTTCATCCCTTTTCATGTTCAACTTGATGATGAGCACCCCCAATTCCTCCACAGTCCCTTTGCTGAATGAATTATCCCAAGAGCTAGTTGTCAATATATTTACATAGTTGTCCCAATTGTCTATTGTCTTTGAAGGTTTCACACTCTAAAATGAAATGTTTTTCTGTTTCGACTTTTCTAGAGGTGAAAAACATACACACCCTTTCTTCCCAAGCTTCCTTTGGTCTTTTCTAGTGCCCGGTTTCACAACGTACATGATGGGAATTGGTTCTTAATTGAGAAACAAACATTTTGGCTCTCCAAGATATATTGGCCCCTATGTATGCCTTTTGATGATGATTGTAAGTGGGGTTAAACTCTTCAATATAATACTCTTTGTTTCTCCCTAGCCCTTTATCCCAAGTTCACTTGTGGAACCTATCGATAACAAAAGCCTTTATAGGTCACTTGTTCAAGTAAATATCCCATTCACTAAGCCATTTACTATTTTTTCGCATCCACGTCTTCTTTCTTTTGCACAATATGTCATTGAAGATGACCTTACGCCAACAACCATCTTCCATTTTCTCAATTGTTTTTAGATATCTTATGAGTCGCACCATAGCAATTGATTCAATAGGAGAAACCCCCATTTCACTCAGCATAAAATCATAAGGGACTGAATTTTAATTTTAAGCTTGTTTGTAATCAAGAGTTTTTGAATCTTCTCAATTTGCTTCCACTGTAAGTCAAATGTACTGCTGGCCCACACTTCACAATCATAGAGAACCACCAGGATCACTAAAAACCCAAAGAGAGTTTGTGTAGTCTTCCAATCCCATAGCTTCACCTCTCTGCACCTATTTTGAAAATAATAGAACGCTTTCCAACCTCCCAACGTTATTTTCTTTTTGCAACCTTCCCAACTTAGATTTCTGTTGAAGTCAATTCCAAGGTATTTGTAATCTGCCACTTCTTCAAGAGTGTTGCCTTCAAAGTAGAACTTATGTTGGTTATGTTTTCTTTTACTAGAGAAAACTACCACTTTCGTCTTTCTAGTATTGACTTGCATCCCCACTATTCTACAAAAGTGCTCAAGGGAAATTAAGTGTTCTTGCAACCCAAGAGAAAATTTAACAATCAAAATAAGGTCATCTGCATACAAAAGAAGTCTTATTACAAACTTTCCCAAAGTAGCACCATCATCGTCCTTTAGGTTTAACCACTCTTCAAGTTTGTCTATATACAAACCAAAAAGTGTAGGGGATAATGGGAACCCTTGCTTGACCCTGATATCACTCCTAAAAGTTTCAGAGATACCAGTTGGCATTCTGATTTTGAATTTAACCTCCTCATATAGTCTATGGACAATTGCTCTAAGGTGCATAGAAACCCCAAGTTCCTCCATTCTATGCCAAAGCTCATCTCTAGGGGCCATGTCAAAAGATTTTTTTGAAATCGATAAAGCAACAAAAGGCTTCCTCTTTTTTATCCCAAACTTTTTCAATGATGTGCCTTAGAGTTATATTGTGATCAATTGTGGAGTGTTTAGGTCTGAAACCTGCTTTCCCTTTAACACTCTTATCTCCTTCTTCCACCCACTTGCTAATTCTATTTTCTAGCATACTTCCAAATAACTTTGCAAACAAGGGGTTTGTCATTATGGTCCTATAGTTGGAAGGCTTATTGACATCATCACTCTTGAAAAGCAGTATTGATAGGCTCGTTGTCCAATCTATAGGGAATACCTGCTGAATGATGTTGTTGAAAATTTTCATAATGTGAGGTGCAAGAGTTTTCAAACCCCACTATAGATATTCTGCTTGAAGTTCAACTAAATCTTTTGCTTTTCCAACACCCAACTTTTTAATACCAACCTCAATCTCTTGCACAATGAAGAGCTTGGTAGTAGTGTTGACCAAGGGGGTGGGGGGGGACGGTCAACCTTAGGATATTTCTCATAAAGCTTCTTTGCATACTCAAACCATTGATAAGATGTGATATTATTTTCCAGTTTGTTTATTTCTCGTTTAAAGTTCCTTCCAAAATAACTTGGGGTTAATTTTCCCCAAGAAGATTAGTTCCTCCCTCCTTGAGATCATGAAATCAACTTTTTTCTTTCTTACAATCTTCTTGTAGGATTTTAAGTTTTTTTCTTTCTGGCTTGACTCTTTCAAATTTTTCCTTCTTGTTTTGCATTCCTCATCAAACCAAGCATTAACCAGAAAGAAATTTGTTTCACATTTCCTATTTTTTTCTCTTTTGCATTCTGCAAGTGCGCTTTGATTTAAATTTGTTAGCTCATGACTATGGAGGCCCTGGGACATAATTTTCTCCTTGTTAAACAACCTCTCTAGCGCTATCTTGAAGGTATTACAGTTTTTTTGAGTCAAAAGAATTCTGCCCTTTGAAGAAGGTTGTTGAATTCACTATTTTTTTGTCCCACGTTGTTGTTGTTCAATCCAAGTGAAGCTTAAATAGATTGGTTTATGATCAGATTTCAACTTACACAGTTGTTCACCAATAAAAAATTCATCCATTTTCTCACACAAGCCATGCGAGCAAATTGCATAATCCACTACACTTGCGCCATTGTAGGTATTGTAGGTGAAATTACCGGAATTTTCCCATCTAGCCAACCCATTACAAATGACTAAGTCAAATTCCCCACATAGAGTAAGCAACTTCTCCCCAAAATGGTTGCAGCTTTTGTTTTCCTATGAAACTCTTGTCCACTGATGATTTCTTTCTTATGTAAGTCAAATGGGATTGCAATCTTCCTTACATCGGAGAATACTAGCTTGTTCACTTGCAGTCCTAGCTTTGAAATCACCCACTATAAGGAATTCACTTAGTTGAAAGTACGTTGCAATATCGTTTTTTAAGGCTGCAAGGGGGTCTTTGTGATCAAGACCCCTACTTTTGTAAGTTTTTGAAGCTTGTGGAGCAAAATAACATGCTGCAATTCTAATGATGTTTCCATTTTCTAATATTTTAAACCAAATGAATTGTTTATTTGAGTCTTCTCTTTCTAATTGAATGAGATGACCTTTTTTTTCCTCACTAAGACCATGATACCCTCGTGTCCTTTTCCATTCTCAACTGCCTTGTTCCACACCGCCATCTTCATATACCCTTCAAACAGAGGTTTCTTGCACCCTTCATGCTCATGTGTTTCCAAGAGACAGATTATGTCTCTATCTTCCACTATATGCCCTAACCTAGGTCCCCACCTCCAAGGATAACCTTTGCAGTTCCAAAAAACTGGTCTTAAGGAAACCTGGGTAAAACCTAATTGCTATTTGTTTTGGCCTACAAAACTCAAAGTTGAGTCTTCACCCCTATTTTCCCATACTGGCCTTGTTGCATAGTTTCTTGCTAACGAATTTGCTGTCACTTCTTGGCTACCACCTTGCTGCCCTATTTTAGAATGAGGATTGAAAAAGGAAATAAAAAATTTTCCTTTGAACAACCATGCCCTTTTTCCCTCACCCCTTGCTACCCTAACCTTTGACATATATTCTCTTCTTTCCTCTTGTTGTCTAATAGTTAAATCTTCATCTAGAAAAAAGCAAGAGCCCCTCAAGAGTTGCTTCTTGTCTAGGAGAATTTGCTTGTCACATGTGCTTGACATGATGACTTTTATGGGCCTAGATCTCTCGTCACTGGGCTTACCCGCCCTCCATGCTTGGAAAATTCAACCTTTCCAAAGCAACTTGTGCTTTAAAAAGTCACTTGCAAGATCAAGAGTACATTCATTTTTTCCATAATCTCTCACGCCTTTGATAATTATGTTTGTTGCTCTTACTTGTATTTATTTGATTTATCTATCTTGCATGTCGCCCCCCTCTTTGTTTGCTTCTTTTTCCATATTAGCATAATTGATAATAGCTTGTGCCCAAGTTTTGGAATTTTTTGTAAAACCTCCTTTCTCTTCATCCGTTGCTTTCACTCCCTGGGTGTCTGCTTGCTCAATTGTTTTCCCTTCATCTTTAGATGTTTTAGAGTTCAACACATCTCTAATTTCCACAACAAATTCTTTCATGATTTTCCAGGCATCCTTCATGCCTTTCCATTCAACCTTTCCTACCAAAAGGGCTTCTTGCAATAAAGTCACTTGATCTTTTAAAAATTTATTGCCTTTTTCTAAGCCCTAATTTTCTACTATCAATAGATGGATTTTAAGGTCTCTCTCCTACTCTTTGACTTCCAAAACCTCCAATATCCTATTGGAATTTAGTAACTCTTGCACATATAGGTCAGGTGACCAAGTGAGAGGTGTGGATGTAGGATTGTACAAAGCATAATCATTGTTTCCTTTAGTCCTATTGTTGCTACATCCTTGCAAAAGAAGCTTGTTTGAAAGTTTATTACGGAGGGCCAATTTGTTCCTTGTCTGCTACCATTTTAGATGGGCATCTCTACATTTTAAAATACCTTGAAACTGTTTGGCATTGACCCAAAGCCACTTCCCTGCTTTGTTTGAGGAGACAATTTTCACTTGACCTAAATGGTTTGTTTCACCAGAGTTGAGTATCTCTTGCCCATTTTTCATGTATGTTGAATGCATTGCCATTGCCATAGGGGACTGAAAAAACAAAAAAACAGGGAACATGACAATACCTATCTACCTATTGGGGACTGTTATCCCCTAGCCTAAGGATAACTAAGGATATCATGTCTCAAGGCCCATAGGTCCTAGACATGGAATGTCGAGAGCCATACAACTTAAGCATGGCCCCAGAGGGCCCCTCTTTTCTTCAGTGCAGTCCACATATCACCATCAAATATATTCATCACATCGGCTTGGTCCTGAAATGGAAATGAGTCTTGATCCAAGAGGTAATAAGTCTGGGTATCATGGTATGTATCGCTTCGATTTTTAGATTTTTAAAACATTTAAACATGTTGCATTGAATCTTTTTGGATTTCATAACGTTTGCTGGACTTTATTCTCTTTTCCTTGTTCAAACCTGGGAGGGTCACATGGTGCCCTAGTACGTTGGTTTCCTTTTAGGATAGGTTGTTACCTAGTGTATCTCTGTAGAGTCATCGTTCGCTCCCTCCATACGTACCATTTTTCTATCTTTATCCCCTCTATCTATCCACATTTTTTGGCATTGGGGAAGGCTCCACTTGGAAAGGGTTGTACCTTACCTCATGGGAAGAAGGGGCTAAAGGTTGAGGGGGAAATGTAGCTGGAAAAAGTTAAGAGACAAATTAAAACCTTCGAGATGCTTCTCCCAGGGATCCCCGAGATAGAATTGAAATGCTTCTCAGCAATGTTGACGACGATTTTTGTCAACAATACTTAGTCGATAAAGTGTTGCCAGGCTCCCTCTTGAGTCACACTACTTGCGCAAAGTTTCGCTTATTCTCGTTAAATGTTGGCACATTATTCTTAGTGAATTTATTATGATGCTTCAATTATTTCTAAGAAGATCCCTTTACTCACTCCTCGCATTATTTGCGCTGTCTTATCTCACCAATAACACACGTGTACAAAGACCTTATTTCCACCTTATCTGCATAACCTTGAATGAGAAAGTAAATCAAAGAGTGAATAAATGATATGATTGGATCACTTTACCTTATACCCAACATATTATTAGATGTCTACAGGTCCATGTCTCTTTCTCCATGTTATATCTCATCACTCGCCCTTCATAAAGTTATATCATCCCTTAAACTTTTTTTTTATGCCCAAAAACTAAAGATAAATAGTATTATATTTAACCAAAACTAAATATATATTATTTGATCTTATCATGACTTTTTTAATCAAAATCAAAGTTTATCTTCGACCTTGTCTTGGTATTATTACTTCATGTCTTTCCTATCATTATATGACTAGCACGTTCATGTGGGCTCATGAATGCAAAATAGTTTAATTTTTGTTGAAACTATAAGTTTCCACACCAATAAAAAAGGCATTTTGGACTTTGGAAAATGCCAACTGGTCAATATTGTTGCAAATAGCTCATTTGGACATTGTCTTCAAGAGCGACTAAACTATTTTGCATCGTGTGAAAACAATAATGATCTTTATCAACGCATTCAGAAAGAAGATGTACGTATTTTTTTTCGATTTACATAATGAATGCGCAAGCCTCCCTGCATGAGTGAGGTCAATGTCAATGTTGGAATATCCGGTTATGATGCAAGAAGACATGAATGAAGAGCCAATGGTGAAATTGAATTCAAAATGATTTGACAGTCTTAATATAGTGGAAATCCTGCGTAACGAGACATCAAATTCCTAAATGCTGGAACTACTGTAGAGATGAACACTGGGCATTCATTAGTGGATTTGGGAGAAAACACTCAATTTTCTAGTTTACAGTCCCCGCTTAAAGAAGAGCTTATCATAAATACAACAATAGAATAGTCTATGTCTGGTAGTACTGATCAGATTGAGGCCATAAGTTGATGTTGAATGAGAGGATATAGAGTTGAACATAAACTACAAGAGATGTAGACTGAGAATTGGACTGGATGGTTGCAGACTTTTGGAGGCAAGACCCTCATAGGCCTACTGAGGATATTGTGTTCGCAGTAGCCCGATTTTTCCAGAAAGGAGGAACATTTCAGAACTATTACATGTACCATGGAGGTACAAAATTTTGGCCGGACAAGTGGAGGTCCATTCATTACAACTAGTTATGATTACGATGCACCTATTGACGGATATGGGGATATAAGGCAGTCAAAGTGAGACCATCTGAAAGATTGCAGAAAGCTATAGAACTATGTGAACCTACCTTAATCTATGGAGACATGAATATTGTTTCACTAGGTAGATACCTTGAGGCAACAATATATTCTATAAATATCTCTACCATATGTGTTTCATTTCTCAGCAACATAGACAATAAGCAAGATGCGACCGTGCAATTCAATGGAACAACTTATAATCTACTTGCTTGGTCTGTCAGTGTCTTGCCCAACTGCAAAAATATGGTCTATAACACTGCACAGATTAGTATACAGATTTCACTACTGGGAATGAAGAAGGTCATCACGAAACTCCTTCATCTTGTTGCAGTATCAAGTAGAGATACGGGAAAACATCTGAAAATTGGTCATGGAACGAAGAATATGTTGGAATCTAGGGATAAGACAATTTATCTGCTCAGGACTTGTTAGAGAAGCTAAACACAACCATAGATAAAAGTGATTATCTTTGGTATACAATCGGTATCAATAATCGATGAAGATGAACCCTTTTTACGGACAAAAGCTAGCTAGTTTTGCATACAAATCAGACTAGAAGAGAAATTGTTCTAGCTACGATGGTTATGGCCAAGGTTTGAGCGAGATATTTGTGTGAGCAGGAGATCCAAATATTGATAATGACCGAAACCATGACATAAAATTAATTATTAGCGCAGTGGTCGAATTGGCTTTCAGATGCCTTGCACCGGAGAAGGAAGGCCGACCAAATATGAAGGAAAGTGTGGTCGAACTTAAGCAAATCAAACAAATAACACAGGGATGTACATGGAGAACTTATAATGGATACAGTTGGAGAAACCAGATGATATTGTTCTCTTGAAGTAGATCTCCCATGGCTTACAAGGTATCAGCTCGCTGTTGTTTTTTATGCAACGATCTTGCGCTTAGTATATGGATTGGTATTTTGTGTTTCTTTCCTCCATTATGAGACTCGATGGAGAGGATCATTGGCAGTCAATAATGGAAAGATGGCATGAAGGAAGCATCAATGATACTGATAATGTCCCTCATAACAATGGCGTGAATCATATAATTCTTTTCTCTTCGACTAGGTTCTATGATCCCTCAAGGCGCTTCTTTAATAACACCATGGAAGGGTCTTGAAGGAGGCAACAACTGGAGTCTTGGAACTTGACGAGACATCGGAGTTGAAATAGAACTACAGAGGGACAACAACTTTGTAAGCATCACCAGAATCCATGCTATGAATACAGGTAAAAGCTCCCAATTTTTCGAGGATTTATTTTATTAAATTGTTTTGAAGTATATCGGATGATAACTAAACAACATTTTAAATAATAAAAATTTATTTAATTGGAGAAAATAGAGGCGGTTCTAGCGTGTTCAATTCAAAATTCAATTGTTCAACCAAGATGGACCTAACTACCCAACCGTTCCCCAAATGCCATAAAATAAAGCAGTGCCCAACAAGCAAGCATGGGGAATTGCTCTGAAGACAGAAATTTTGAAGGAGAAAAGTTAGAAAAAAATTCCGAGAGGAAACTTTGGTAGAAATTTTAGAGAATAGTATGCTTGGAGTGCTGTGAGGATTGTTTTCATTCTTTATTCTCTTACATCTTCAGCAGGGATTGACGAAATCGTCTGCAGTAAGGGGTCTTGCGAAGCAACGAAGAGAATAAGCGAGGATGAAGTTGTTGGCCTTTACAAGGTAAATATTTACTTGTTAGTTTGTTGTATTAAGGCTCGATTTGATTCAACACTAATCAGTTTATTTATGCAGGTTTTCTCCTTCTGATTCGCCACCATTGCTCTATTTCTTCTTGGCTCAACTCTTTTTTTTTTTTCAATCTTGGTCTTTCTATTGTACATCGTGTCTAAAGGGGCTAAAGACCATATAACTGGCCCTAGTCTATGCAAAGACTTGCAGATTTTGAAGATTTATGAATTGTATGGGAAGTCTTTTTAATGAAAATCAAGTTCTTTCTCACTATGAAATATCTCTTTGATCTTTCTTTAAAGTCCTCGGTTTTCCTCATCTTTATTAATTTAACAATTGAATTCAGAATAATTTTTGTAAAAAGACAAACAGGACATGCTATTTTGTAAAAAGTCACGTATATGTGTTTTACTCATTAGCTAGTTTAATGTGTATATACCTTTTTGTTTCTTGCTATCTTTTAATTTTATTGTTTTTTTTTAATTACATTCCAACTTATAAATAAAAACATAAAAGTGTTATTTCTATACACTTCAAACTAATGTATGTAACAAACTTCTCTTTTGATTTAATCACTTTAAAACTATCATGGTTTATTAACTTGCACTAGCTTTTAGCTAACTTTGCTTTAGTTACCTTTTTTTTAAATAAGGCAAAAACATTGTATTACTATTTTTAATTTGTTTGCATTTCCTTTATTAATTTAATTTTGTTATTAACTTGCACTAGCTTTTAGCTAACTTTGCTTTAGTTACCTTTTTTTTAAATAAGGCAAAAACATTGTATTACTATTTTTAATTTGTTTGCATTTCCTTTATTAATTTAATTTTGTTACTTCAAATGTATAAAGTATTACATTGTAAATAGTATAAAGATCATAAATTAAATAAAAATTAAATAGTACTAAAGGGAAAATTATAAGGCAAAGAAATCTACACTTAGACTGTTGGTTAGGAGAAAATTGGTCTAGAGTTCAATGCGTTTTCTTGTCCGGGGCTTAAAGCACAGGGTGACATTCCCACTTCTTCTCGCCTAGCCCCACGAAAGGTCGAAAATGTTGATGTTGGAGACTCTCTAGTCCCTCGGCGTCAACATATTTTTGGCAACCATACTAGGGAGAACCGTTCAATGGTTTTTGATGCAGGAGCATCTCAAGCGAGTCAGCGTGGAAGCAAAAGACAGCTGGACAAGCGCCAGCGCAAATTTTGAAATTACCTTGAAATTGATGCGCCATCTTAAATAAGACAATTAAGAAGGAGCGCCTTTGTATAATGTAAATGGACCTTGAGCGATTTGCTCTCGTCCTTAGTAGGTAGAAGGCATTTATGGTAGTTAATGTAAAGTAGATAGAATTCAATTCTAGATTAGACAGTTTTAGAGCGCAAGAGGGAAACAAGATATAGACACCCTCATTGTGTATTGTAACATTATTGAAGTATGAAGCATAAGCATCAGAGGAGAAGCAGAGAGATGTGTAAGAACACCCATGTACAGATATTTGGATTAATAGAAAGAGTTTGATTCAAATTCATGGTTTCGTGTTTGTTCTCTGTGTATTGATGTTGAATGATATGCTCATGAATATTTGCTTCCTGTTATACATTTGTTTTATATGTTGTGTATATGATTTCATGTTTTGAGTTTGAAGTCTGAAAGGAAGTAACAATGAGTTTCAATTGTTTCTCTATTTGAACAAGGGTTCCTGCAAGGAGTGCAGTCGAATTGTCTGCAAGGAGTGCGTTGACAAAGGATTCAGATAGGGTAGCTTTGTTCTCATTCATTTCGAAGTGCATTTGGGCACAGGAGCCGTGCAAGGAGTGCGTAGGCTGAGCGAAGTCTCAGAGTTGTGAACCTAAGTGAAGTGTTGAGAGACTGTTGCTGCAAGTGTGCGCAGGGTCGAAGGAAATTCAACACTTGGAAGTGTCTGAAGGTTGCCGCAAGGAGTGCGCACAAGAGTCTTTTCTAAGACTCGGAGTTATAAGAAAGCTCAGGAAGGAGAGCATTATAACCGCTGAAAGGGTTGCACAGAAATTGTACCTAGAAGAATAAGGAAAGCGTCGAAAGTTTGCGCCACAGGTGGACAAGTTGGTGGAGGAACACTTAGGTATTCACATAAATTGCCAAGGAGGAATGGATGGTCGAGATTCTCTGAGGAGAATTCGCGAAATCACATGAGCCGTTAGATCTCGCGGAGGAACAGGGGAGATACGGCGAAGTATTCCCTAAAGGTTCTAAGCTCAGGAGGGGCAGGACCGTAGATCTGAGCCACAAGGGTCGTTGGATCTACACGTATATACTTGTATCGGGTTTTTGTGGGTGGAAGTCCCGTAAACATTGCAATGGGAATCGTGATATCCCGAAAACCAAGAGGATTTGTGTGGGCCACGGAGGAGTCAGCGAGTGGACAGGTGGCATACTATTTCGGAATTTCGTTGGGTAAAGTTCTGAAACCGTTGCATTAGGATTCGTGATACTGCGAAGTCCGAAATGTCGATGAAGTGAAGTGGCGTTGAAAAGTTAAAGCGCACGAGCGTATCGGAGTTTCGGCAAATCGAGATTCGGGAGTCGGGGAGACAAGTTGCTCGACATCGCAATCATCGAAATCGCGATAGGAAAAATCCTGAAAGGGTAAAGGAAAGGTCAGCATTGACTGCGTCGGATTTCGGGGATTCGTGAGACCAACGCTCGACCGACGGACTCGCGAAGTTGCGAAATCCGATCTCCCAAGTGTAAAGAGGGGATCCCGTGAGAGTTTGTTGTGGGTGCAGATTTCCCGATAGGGAAACATAAGAGTTGTTTAGAGTTCTTCGGGCCGTGGGAAAGGAAAGATCTTGTGCTGACGTGGACCTTTCGACCTACGGGTTGTGGAGGGAGCGTGCGTCGGCGACATCAAGTTTGGTATCAGAGCACATAATGGTTCTTTGCTTTCAGTAGCAGAGAAAGAGAATTCACCATGCAGCCAAGGAGAAGGGACAGACAAACACCCGATCCACTAAAGGATAGGGAGATGTCGAGAAGAAGAGGCAGGCAAATGACAGATCCATCCATGGAGAGAGAGATGTGTGATCTATGAGCTAGACTCGAAGACATGGAGACAGCACAAAGACGCACAGTCGATGCTCGGGATCTCAGTGATTTCGAAAGTGAGATTGAGGCTAAACATAAAGAAGAAGTTGCCGCTGAGGATGCAACAAATGAATGCTTGATCAGAGCTATTGCAAGAATGGGTGCAAGAGCGAAAATGGACATTCCAATTTATGAGGGAAATCTGGATGCAGAGGAGCTTTTAGACTGGATTAGAGATCTAGACACATACTTCGACTATGAAGATGTCGAAGAGGACAAGAAGGTCAAGCATGTTGTCACTAGATTGAAAGGACATACAACATTGTGGTGGGATGAACTACAAGCTGACAGACGTTGCAAGGGCAAGTAGAAGATAAAAAGCTGTGATAGAATGATCGCGAAGATGAGGGCAAAATTCATCCCTAGAGATTATCAAATTACTCTGTTCAGGAGGATGCAGAACCTGAGACAGAAGTTGATGACAGTGAAAGAATACACTGAGGAATTCTACAAGCTGAACATCAGGGTAGGTCATCGGGAGAGCGATGATGAAAAGGTTTTCAGATACATGAATGGTCTGAGATATGACATTCAGGATGAGATGAGCATGGTAACCATCCGAACGGTGGAAGATGCTTATCAGATGGATCTGAAAGTAGAAGAGAAGCTGAGCCGAAAGCAGATTCAAAGAGGTCGAGGCAGAAGTCAACCCAGAGGCAAATTACTTGCCCAAGATAAATATCAAAAATGCAAGGAGGACTGGAAGAAACCTCGGACTCGAATTGAGAGAGGTGGAACCTCACAGAGAGGGCAATATGCTGAACAGAGAGGGAAACATACTAAGCAGAGAGGAGATTATGCTGATAACAACACTTTTCCTCGTACTAGAGGTAGAGGAAGAGGAAGAGGTGGAGTAATAACATGCTTCACATGTGGGAATAATGGGCACAAGTCTTACGAGTGTCCAGACAAAAAGAAGAAAAGTGGAGAAACTCACATCACCGAAGCACAGAGGTGGGATGTTGAGACAGAAGACGTCGAAGGTGGAAGATCGTTGATGATGCGAAAAGCTCTTTTGACACCAGAGAAGGAGGTGGAGACTTCAATCCAAAGGACCATACTTTTCCAGACTGCTTGCAAAACCAAGGACAGGGTATGTAAGGCCATTGTAGACAGTGGTAGAACGGATAATCTCGTTTCTACGGAGATGGTAGAGAAGTTGGAGCTGGAGACGATTGATCATCCAAGTCCATACAGAGTTTCATGGCTACAAAAAGGACATCAGGTAATTGTCACTAAACAATGTTTAGTTGAATTTAAGATAGGAGGATATAATGATAAGATATTATGTGATGTCATTCCTATGGATGTTTGTCATCTATTGTTGGGTAGACCATGGCATTATGACAGGAATGTGATTCATGATGGGAGAATGAACACATACACCCTAGAGAAAAATGGGAGGACACACATGTTGCTTCCAATCAAGGATAAAGAGGTGAAACTGGAAGTAAGCAACACAGTAATTCTCATGAGTGGGAAGGAACTTCTTACAGAGGTTAAGAAGAAGGAGGATATACAGTTCATTGTGGTCAGGAAACCGAAGAATGTTTTGACCAGCACAAGAGTGGATGATTTACAAGAAGAAGTTCAGGAACTGCTGGAAGAGTTTGCTGACATAGTAGTGGACGAATTACCTCGTTCGTTGCCACTGATTAGAAGTGTGAGTCATCATATTGATCTCATACCAGGAGCCAGTTTGCCAAATAAATCCGCGTACAGATTAACGCCGCAAGAGAATGAAGAGGTTAAAAGACAAGTCCAGGATTTGTTGGACAAAGGTTTGGTTAGGGAAAGCTTGAGTCCATGTGCTATTCCAACAGTACTCAGTCCAAAGAAAGACGAAGGCTGGAGGTTGTGTACTGACTTGAGGGCGATTAATAAGATAACCATCAGGTACAGATTTCCATTGCCAAGGATGGATGATCTGATGGATTGCTTGAGTGGAGAAAAATATTTTTCAAATATTGATTTGAAAAGCGGTTACCATCAAATCCGCATGAAAGAAGGTGATGAGTGGAAGACAACATTCAAAACCAACGAAGGGTTGTATGAATGGCTTGTTATGCCGTTTGGTTTAACAAATGCGCCGAGCACCTTCATGAGGTTGATGAACGAAGTCCTGAGGGAGTTCATTGGAAAATTTGTCATTGTATATTTGGATGACATACTAGTTTTCAGTAAAACAGTGGCAGAGCATCTGAAACATTTGGCTACAGTGATGCAGAGATAACAGTAGGAGAAGTTGTTGATAAACATGAAGAAGTCCTCATTCATGAAGACAGATCTCATTTACTTGGGATTTGTTATTTCTGCAAATGAGTTGAGGATGGATCCAGATAAGGTGGAGGTAATCAAGAATTGGCCATCACCGAAGAATATCTTTGAGGTGATAAGTTTTCACGGATTGGCTAGTTTCTACCAGAAGTTCATCAAGAATTTCAGTGGAATTAGCGCAGCAATGATGGACACAGTGAAGAAAAGACACAAGTCTTTTCACTGGACTGAAAAGACTGAGAGGAGTTTTAATCTGTTGAAGAGGAATATTACGGAACAACCAATTTTGGTGTTGCCAGATTTTCGAAAGACATTTCAGGTGAAATGTGATGCCAGTGGATTTGCAATCGAGGCAGTCTTGAGTCAAGAAGACAGGCCGATAGCATACTTCAGCGAGAAGATGAATGAAGCGAAAGTGAAATACTCCACTTATGATAAGGAGTTTTATGCTATCATTCAAGCATTAAATAAATGGAGGCATTACTTGATCCCGAAAGAGTTTGTCTTATACAGTGATAATCATGCACTGCAGTTTGTGACTCAACAGGAAAAGTTGAATCAGAGACATGTCAAATGGGTTGAGTATATGCAAAATTTCACTTTTGTGATTAAGCATATTTCTGGTACTGCTAACAAAGTTGTTGATGCTTTGAGCAGGAAGTGTTTGTTGTTGCAGGAATTCAGAGTCAAAACGTTAAGTTTTGATGATCTCAGGAACATGTACGTAGAAGATCATGATTTTAAAGAAGCGTATGAAGCAGCTGAGAATCCAATTCTCAGGGATAGAAGCCAGTGGGTAGAATACATGATCCAGGAAGGGTTACTATTTAAGGGTAATCAACTGTGTATTCCAAAATGCTCCATGAGGGAGAATTTGTTGAAGGAGAAACACAGTGGAGGATTGGCAGGGCACTTTGGTCACAACAAGACATTCACAAAGTTGAATGAGTCATATTTTTGGCCGGGAATGCGAGCAGATGTCAAGAGATTCGTGGACAGATGCAGAATTTGCCAGCATTCGAAGGGAAGAAGTCAGAATGCGGGGTTTTATCAACCATTGCCCATACCTGAGAGGCCGTGGGATGCAATTAGCATGGATTTTGTATTGTGGTTGCCAAGAACACAAAAATGTTTTGATTCAATCTTTGTGGTAGTGGATAGATTTTCCAAGATGGCACACTTCATTCCATGTCAGAAAACCAGTGACGCAACTCACATTGCGAATATGTTTTTCAAAGAGGTTATTTGACTTCATGGTTTGCCAAGGAGTATAGTTTCGGATCGAGATACAAAGTTCATAGGGCACTTTTGGAGGACCTTATGGAAGAAGCTGGGAACTAACTTGTCACCATCCTTAGATGGATGGACAGACGGAAGTCGTAAACAGAAGTCTAGGAGACTTACTGAGGAGCTTGGTGACAGAACACCACAACTAGTGGGACAACATATTACCATAGGCAGAGTTTGCTTATAACGACTTGGTTAACAGGAGCACAGGGCAGAGTCCATTTCAGGTTGTTTATGGCATGCAGCTGAGAGGAATTTCTGAATTGAGGGATTCAGAACAGACTGCGACTAGGAGCGCTAGTGCAAAATATTTCACAGAGGAGATGAAATAACTTCACAGTCAGGTGAAGCAGGGATTGCAGAATACAAGCGTAGAGAAGATCAGTACAAAAGACAACTTCAGTTTGAGGTTGGTGATTTGGTTCTGGCACATTTGAGAAAGGAAAGGTTCCTGAGAGGAATGTATAATAAGCTGAAGATGAAGAAAATCAGACCATGTAAGGTCTTGAAGAAATTTGGAGCGAATGCTTACGAGATTGAATTACCCGATGGGATCGGAATTTCTCCGATATTCAGTATCTCATATTTGTACCCATATAAGACTGAAGAAACAGGGAGAAGAGATGAGAAGCTAGTGATCCAGTGGGCGAAGCAGATGCCAGTTGCAGATAATCTGCATATGGAGCGCATACTAGACAAGAGGGTACGCAAGAAGACCAGGTGGAAAGAATACTTTGAATATTTGGTCAAATGGAAGGGCCATCCAGTTGAAGATGCCAGCTGGGAGAATGAAGCGGAGGTCCAGAAGCATGGACAGACCGTGCGTGAGCTCATGGACAGGAGCCCATGAAATTTTTCAAGCCAGGGAGTATGATGCAGGAGCATCTCAAGCGAGCTAGCGTGGAAGCAAAAGACAGCTGGACAAGCGCCAGTGCAAATTTTGAAATTACCTTGAAATTGATGCGCCATCTTAAATAAGACAATTAAGAAGGAGCGCCTTTGTATAATGTAAATGGACCTTGAGCGATTTGCTCTCGTCCTTAGTAGGTAGAAGGCATTTATGGTAGTTAATGTAAAGTAGATAGAATTCAATTCTAGATTAGACAGTTTTAGAGCACAAGAGGGAAACGGGATATAGACACCCTCATTGTGTATTGTTACATTATTGAAGTATGAAGCATAAGCATCAGAGGAGAAGCAGAGAGTTGTGTAAGAACACCCATGTACAGATATTTGGATTAATAGAAAGAGTTTGATTCAAATTCATGGTTTCGTGTTTGTTCTCTGTGTATTGATGTTGAATGATATGCTCATGAATATTTGCTTCCTGATATACATTTTCTTTATATGTTGTGTATATGATTTCATGTTTTGAGTTTGAAGTCTGAAATGAAGTAATAATGAGTTTCAATTGTTTCTCTATTTGAACAAGGGTTCCTGCAAGGAGTGCAGTCGAATTTTCCGCAAGGAGTGCGTTGACAAAGGGTTCAAATAGGGTAGCTTTGTTCTCATTCATTTCGAAGTGCAGTTGGGCACATGAGCCGTGCAAGGAGTGCGTAGGCTAAGTGAAGTCTTAGAGTTGTGAACCTGAGTGAAGTGTTGAGAGACTGCTATTGCAGGTGTGAGCAGGGTCGAAGGAAATTCAGCACTTGGAAGTGTCTGAAGGTTGCCGCAAGGAGTGTGCGCAAGAGTCTTTTCTAAGACTCGGAGTTATAAGGAAGCTCAGGAAGGAGAAAGCCTTATAACCGTTGAAAGGGCTGCACAGAAATTGTACCTGGAAGAATCAGGAAGGCATCGTAAGTTTGCGCCACAGGTGGAAAAGTTGGTGGAGGAATACTTAGCTATTCACAGAAATCGCCAAGGAGGAACGAACGATCGGGATTCTCTGAGGAGAATTCACGAAATCCCGTGAGCCGTTAGATCTCACGGAGGAACAGGGGAGATACGAAGAAGTATTCCCTAAAGGTTCTAAGCTCGGGAGGGGCAGGATCGTAGATCTGAGCCACAAGGGCCGTTGGATCTACACGTATATACTTGTATCGGGTTTTCATGGGTGGAAGTCCCGTAAACATTGCAATGGGAATCACGATATCCCGAAACACGATATCTCGAAAACCAAGAGGATTTGTGTGGGCCACGAAGGAGTCAGCAAGTGGACAGGTGGCATACTATTTCGGAATTTCATGGGGTAAAGTTCTGAAACCGTTTCATTAGGATTCGCGATACCGTGAAGTCTGAAATTTCGATGAAGTGAAGTGGCGTTGAAAAGTCAAAGCACACGAGCGTATTGGAGTTTCGGCAAATTGGGATTCGGGAGTCGGGGAGACAAATTGTTCGACATCGCGATCACCGAAATCGCGATAGGAAAAATCCCAAAAGGGTAAAGGAAAGTTCATCATTGACTGCGTTGGGTTTTGGGGATTCGTGAGACCAACGCTCGACCAACGGATTCACGAAGTTGCGAAATCCGATCTCCCAAGTGTAAAGAGGGGATCCCGTGAGAGTTTGTTGTGGGTGCAGATTTCCCGATAGGGAAATAGAAGAGCTGTTTAGAGTTCTTCGGGCCATGGGAAAGGAAAGATCCTGTGCTAACGTGGACCTTTCGACCTGCGGGTTGTGGAGAGAGCGTGCGTCGACGACATCAATTTTGTCCTAGTTTTTTTTTAATTCTTTCAATTTTACTTTTCTTAGACCTCAATGTCTTACTGATTGGAAGCTTGTTCGGTGGTTCTAACCCTGTGTTTTCAACTACTAACCCTCGGAAGGTCATTCACAAGTATGTCATGTTTAAGTTTGAAGAAGACCTAAACAATTCCCCTTGGTTTGTACCCACTCCCTTGAAGTTTTTTCACCTGGTGAACCCTTTACCTCACATATTCAAGAATCATTTGCCTCTCTTCCATGGCGATGGAAATGTTATGGTGATTGAATATCTTTGTGCATTTTTGAATGCTTGCCCCATTCTCGGAGTAAATAATAATGATAGTTGTATGATGATGTTTATGAATTCCCTTCAAGGCAATGTCCCCTCCTTATTTTCCAGCCTTCCTGATGGATGCATCTCTACTTGGTTTGAAATTTCTTATTGGTTTACTTCTACCTTTGGGAATTTGGATAATCCTTATGAACATCTTAAGAGGTTTAATCAATTACGCATAAAGGTTAATGAGATAATTCTTAATTTTAATCTTCAATTCACCAAGTTATACAATTTAATTCCTACTCCCATCCGCTCTACCAACTTGGTTGCTCTATTGCATTACTACGAACTTCTACCTCCTCTTTACCGATGGTGATTGAAAGAAAAGAACGTTCAAAACCTAGAGCTAGCCCTATCCACTTGCCTCGACTTCGAAGAGAAAATATGTAGAACATGTTACTCCTTTGGTGTTTATGATTCACACAAGGAGTTGTCTTCTTTAATCCCCATCATTAATAGCTTACAAGATCGCTTGTTCTTTCTTGAATCTCAATCTTCAAATCATGTTGGGAATATATCTCGGGAACCCTCTCTCTTAGGACCTGTGTATGATGAATTCACTTCTTTTGGTCAAGAGAGTGGATGTGAAGAGGATAATGATTCTGTCATGATGATTAATGACCAATCCACCACTTACACCCTTCTTAAACCTCATAAAAAAACTCAACCCCAAAATCATCTTTCATCTCAAGCTCCTTATCTGCACACATACGATGGAAATTTTGGTTATGCAAATGAAGAAATCAATTCTAACTATGTCAAACCAATTTATGATACATTTGTCTTCGATGATAATGCTAATGAGTGGTCAAATGATGTAGACCAACATGACCTTAATGATACAACAGAGGATTCCTTTGTATAGATCTTAACTTGTATAAAATTGTTGCTAATCCTTTGTTTCAATAAAGAGAAGTTAAAGAACTTGACATCATCGAGCATGTCCCTCCTAGGTGCACTTTTTATTTCAATGATAGTGAATGTTGTAGGGACATTCTTATGTTTTTTAATCCATGTTATGAATATTCTTTGTATCATGATGACCTTGTTCCTGATATAAAGGTCCATAAAGATGATACTGATTTGTTGGTTGAATTCATAAATCATCCCTTTAAAGTACAAACCCTAAACCCTAAATCTAATTCAGTCAATACCTTCATCATTTCTGGCAAAGCATCTCTTGGTTGGCATGTCTTGGAGGTGGGCGATCACTTCTTTTGGGTATTGATTAATCATTTCTTTGCACAATACACATCTGTTGGTTGGCATTTTGGTTGTTCCTCCATGCATAAATTTGTCAAACTCATAAGACCCACATACAAAGCAAATGATGCATTCCTTTACGCTAAAATTCATCTGACCTGAGTCCAAGCTAATGGTTTCTTTTACTCTGTACATAAATAAACAAAATAAAAAATAATAATAATGTTAAAATTTTCGGGAAGAGCTAGATTAGTTTTGGGTTGTTTTCGCATTTACTCACTTTATTTTATTGATTTTATTGATTTTTCTTTCTTTTTCTTTTTTCCCTTTTTGATGGTTAGAAGTGATGGAGCAATGCTTGGTGATATTAAAAGGTAGGCTATCTGTATATTTTTAATTGATTGAACAAATGTGTTTTGGTGGACAACAGACTTGTAGGTGAACTAAGTTTCCTTCCTTTGTCATAATCCCTCGCTTGTCCACCATGCGCTTGCTACACAAGTCATCCTCTCTCGTCACGTTCGTCAGTCCTATCCCATTTGTTGACAATCAAAATCATAACGATGAATTCTGCCCGCAAAGTATTGCTAAAGACCTATTATTTAACTATGATAATAATATAATACTAGTAGGTGGGACCCCCTTGTAGACTAGAGCCGCAAGGATAGATATATCACACATTCTTTTTGCTGTTGTTTTTTTATGTTTCCTACATAGTCCTACATTGCTGATGATGCAGTCTTGGTTTCGTTTTGACATGGTAATAGGTGGGTGATGCATTTTTTAGGAATGATTTTTGTGATCCAAAATAGTTTTATGGTTATGAGGAGCATGTTATTTATAGTTGATATGATTTAACCTTATCACTAATCCTTATGATCAATTACCTAGCCACATATATGCAAGAGATATTTTAATGGTAGCATGATCAAAACAAGAAAAAAAAACCTATGAAAAAAATCCTAAAGGGAAAGAAGTTATACGTTTGAGTTATGATAAAAGATTATATGCAAGTTCGAATGGAAAAGTTAAAGGATATTAGTGTTAGTCCTAACTATTATGCTATTGTTGGTTAGTGGGCTATGCGAATTTCATTAGATTTGAATGGGGCACATATAACATTTCAATATATATTATGGCATGGATTTAGGGCAAGGGTTAACGTGTAAATGATATTGGGTGGCACACTATGAAATGTATATCATCGCAAATTTCACAATGGTTTGGCATTGAATACATGGTTGAATTGTTGGTGAATGTGATGCTTGTTGGGATGTCTCATACTTCAAATTGAATAGGCCAGGTGATGGAAGCGACGTGCATTTACTGCACGTCACTCCATACTCCCCCTATCAGTCGTCACCCTAGCATTGTTCCATTGTCCCAGAACCCTTACTCACCCCCTCAGATATCCCAGAACCCTTACTCACCCCCTGCTCATTGACAAATATTAAATGATTTTTATGGATTTGATTGCATTGGTCTGATGTGATTACTGAGCCAAAATTTGTTTCATATTAAAGAGATGTCATGTATGGTTTGTTTAAGAAGCTAGTTGCTAATAAACAATGAATACATGATGAGCTTATTTGGCAGAGGAAACAATGGCCGGAATAACATGGGAAGAGGGAATTGGACTAGAGGGCCTAGAAGGCCAAGATTCTCGATACATTTTGATGCGGATCCACAAGAGTTAAACCAACTCTTCCAGGCTGTATTTTTCAATTGGATTAGACAAGGGGTAGTCCAACCTAGGCCAGAAAGGCCTCCCTTCCAATCCCAACATGTCCCTGGTATCCCTGTTCCCTCTCATGTTTCATTACAACCTGAAGTTCCTGAGAATGATAGATGGCAGGAGATTGTTCACCCAACAGTATCCCAACATCGTGGCTGGCCCAATTTGTCTCTACCTGCTCCTCTTCCATCGGTTAACCCAAATGTCTAAATTTCCCTATACACTCACCTGTACAATCTTCCCACGCAAGAAAGAGACTCAAAACCGAAGCCCACCACACGCATGATAAAGGAAAAGTTTATTTTCCCCCCTCCTCTCCCTCAAGTGATTCAGCCAAATTCGTTTCAACCCGCATGCATTTGAGAGATGAATGTTCTCATGTCATTAGTGAGATCAAGCCTAAAAGCTCCACACAACCTAAGGCTAATTCAGAAAATTCAAAGGGAGATAGTAGCAACAAAGGAAAAATTTCCCCCCTAAGTGGAAAATATGGTTTTTGAGTTATTTTATTATTGATTGTTCAGAACAATTGACTGATGAAGTTTTTGGACAACATACTATTTTTGGATATTTTGGATATTATATTTTTGGATATGGTTTAAAATATCATTGATATTTAATTTTCAAATTATGAGAATGATGATGGGAGCCACAAGGAGGAATGTGTTAATTGATTGACTAGTTATGTTTATTTTTGTTAATAAACTAAAGGGAGTCACAAGGGGTCCCACATACCAGTTATTATTTATTAAAGACCCTTATTATTATTATATTAATTCTTCCCCTAAACTAAAAGATAGTTGATTTTTAGTTAACTTAACTAAAAGAGGTAGTTGAACTACCTCAACTAAGTTGGAATGCTTAAAGGAAAAATGATAAGAAAGAACAAGAGGATAATAGAAGGAGAAAACATACTAAGGTCCGCTCTTGAGTTTTATTGAGATAATTCAGTTTTCATTCATTCTTTAATTTATTAAAATCCTAATTCTCTTTTATGAAAACATGGTCCTATTATAGACAACACGATTCAAGACTGAATTACATCATTTAGACACTTGTTTTCAGAGGTGCTAATCTATCTTTGATAGTTTGTGTAGATTTGTATGTTTATGAATTAAATTTCATGACTGATAAATGATATTGTGCAGAGTTGAGTGGGCAACAATCTGTGGCAAATTGATCCATCTTTTAAAATTCAGTTTTTTACTTTCTGTTGAAATCCTTTTGTATGGTTTTCATTGGGGACATCTAAGTTTGACTTTGGTCCAAACTCTCTCAGGGATTTTTGTAAAGAGAACGATTCTTTTGATTTCTTGGAATGAAATAAGTGATTTCTATTCTGTCTGATCTATGTTAATATGTGACTTGGTATTTTTTATTTTGTCTCCAAATTTACTTTTGCATCTGTTATATTTAGAAAATTATATAAAAATATTGAATTTTACAACAATCTTTTATTTATAAAAAAAATAAGCCTAAGCCCTTGTAACTAATACTTGTGGATTAGAAAACAAATTTTGAGGCTATAAACATAGGGTGATATTTCCATCTATCTTGCCTTATCCAAGCAAGATCTGAAAATGCTTGAGTAAGAGTATTTCATATCTTTTCCTCAACATTGATTTGGTGACCATACTCGGGAGATCTTCCATGTCTCTCTCATTGATTTTTATGCTTGATTATCATTGAATATATTTACATTTCTGATATTGATCCTTTGACTGTTTTATTTCTTAATGACTGTACATGTTGCAAGGCAACCCAATATAGATCCCAGTCTCCAAGATCAAACCAAGATTGCTTTAAACTTGTTTAATACCATCTTAGATGCTGCTAATACCCGGGTTGAGCTTAATCGCTCATGGGAAGCAATTGAACAAGACATAAGTGCCCAAGAACGTTGGGAAGCTAGGCAAAGATAGCCTAGGAATCAACCATATCTTTCTTTTTCCTTCAGTTGTGATCTTCTTTTCATGTCGTTAAACCCTCGTATTTCTAGGAAAAGAAGGGGTTTATCACCGGAAATTAATCATATTGTTGAAATAGGAAGAAGGAACGTTGTTTTGTCAACCAAACAAATTGCTCTAAGGAGAACTTTGTCTGATTCATCTAGTTCGTATTTATCTCCCTTACCTATCATTCACAAGATGGCATCTAGTGGTGGCTCTGGTGGCACTGGAGGTGCTTCTTCATCTCAATATTCAACTTCGTTAGTGATTGAAAACTTATATAGTCACCAAGTCCCTGTCCAATCTACTAGTCTCTGTCCAATCTACTACAAACCCTACCAAATTCATTAATACGTATGGGTTTTTTTAGTTTGAAGAAGATGATACAACTACCCCGTGGCATGTTTCCTCCCCTCTTAACCTAGAACCTACTACAACTACCCCATGGCATGTTTCCTCCACTTCCTAAATTCAAAGAGCATCTCCCTAGGTTTTCAAGGAATAACACCGTCACTACGAATGAAAACTTGGTGACATTTTCTAATGCCTGTCACAACATAGGAGCAACTGACAATGATACTTGTATGCATTTATTTGTGAATTCCCTTGAAGGGAAGGCTTCGGCCAATTTCTTTGATCTCCCTCCTAAGATTTTATCTACTTGTGAAGAGTTAGTCTATTAGTTCAAATCTACCTATGGGCAATCCAAAATCCCAACCGAGTAGTTAAGGGAGTACAATAACATTGCTTATAAGGATGGTGAGACTATCAAGTCCTTCAACTTGTGTTTCACCAAATTATACAACCAAATCATTGAACTCATTCGCCCTCATAACCAAGCTATTTTCATGCATTATTATAATGCATTACCTTCCCCCTATCATCATAGGCTTAAGGAAAATTCTATTGATAACCTTGGTTCTGCTCTACACACTTTTTTAGAGTATGAAGAATAAATTGAAAGAACACGTCTTCCTAAGGAAGACTCAACTAAACAAACAGACATGTCCACCCTCTTACAGCTTGTACAAGACATGAATAATCGAATGATAGTGTATGAGCAGAAAGGAAGTGTCCCCTCTCTTACCCCGAGAGTTTCATCTTCTTCTGCACCCACTTTTAGAAATCCAAGTGAAAATAATTTTCAGCCTAAAGATATCATGCCTCGTAGTTCGTGTAAATTTTGCGAGGAACACCACGAGGAAAGTACATGTGAGGTAAATAAGAGTTCCATAGATAAAATATTTGGTAAGAGACCTGAAACTGCTATTTCTATCCTAGACTTTGCAGAGCCAAAGGATGTTATGATCATAAATCATAGGAATAAATCCTATGCTCCCAGAAAAAAATATGATCCTCCCCGCACTTCTTCTAGCCCAAGATCATCTTCACCAACTTCTATTGTTCAGGTTCCTAAGGCTCCTGATAGTCAAGGAAATACCTCCCTTCTCCCCTCTTCCAAATACAACATTTTAAATCAGTTGGACAACATCAAAGCAGATGCAACCCTCCTGGACATGGTTGTCATCCCCAAACAACAGAAGCATATGGAAACTTTCATGGAAGGAAAATCTTCCATTGTAGCCAACCTCTCTGAAGAAGTAGATGAAGATGATTCATCTATAAATAAAGTAGGTGTACATAACTTTAGACACCCTGTAAAAAACCCCCCATTTTATATTTATGTAAAGATTATGGATAAGATTGCCCATTGTTGCCTCATTGATGGCGGTTCAGGCCCAAGTGTAATGTCGAAGATTATTATGGAACATCTAGGCTTGTATTGTACAAATGAAAAATCCAACAACATGCTCTTATAATAGTCTACAACAAACAACTATAGGTGAAATCAAGGACGCGACCTTGGTTTTGTGCGCACACCCTGAAATAAGGACAACCATTAATATTCAGGTAATTGATATGCCAGTAAGTAATTACTCGATCATCTTAGGAAGAGTTTGGAAAGATTTGATGGGTGGATACCTCTCACTTGACAAGATACACTTATCCATTCCTCGGAATGATAAAAAAATCATAGTCCTAAGAGGCGAGAATTTCACCTTACATAGAAAGTGTCCCACAGCCTAATGTGAATCATATTGAGGAGGACCTAGGAGTGTATCCCATATTTGTCGATGAGGAAAACAGTACCTTGGAACAAATCAACTTAGACGATGGGATGTGGCATATGCACTTTGATGGTTCATGCTCCAATGAAGGAAACAAAGTTGGTATTATCTTGTACTCTCATGTGAGTAAAATTCATAACTTTTCCTATAGGTTAGAGTTTGTTTACACAAACAATGTCACTGAATTTGAAGCATTATTGTTAGGCATTGAAAATGCCTATAATTTGGGTTGTGGTCACCTTACAGTTTTTGGGGATTTTGAACTTGTTGTAAACCTTGTACGTAAGATATACTCTCCTAGAAAAAATTTGATGAAACACTACACCCAAACTGTTTGGGCACTTATCTCGAATTTACTATCTTTCACCATCACTCATGTTAAAAGGGAATTGAACTCAATGGATGACCGGTTCACTGTTTTTGTAGCCTCTCCTAATCGACAACTTCTCCCGCAAAGACCTGATTGTACCTTTCGATCTTTGTATCGTCTGCACATCCCTGAAAACATAGAGTCATGGCATGTCTTCCCTAGTGATGAGAGCCTCTGTGATTTCATTCAAAATGAACCTTATAAGCCTAAGGAAATTATATTGATGGAAGATAACAAAATTCCTAAAGGCTTGACTCCTCTAGAAAGTTCATTTTCATCGATTGATGTAGGAAACAAAGAGAAACATAAATAAGAGGAGTTGAAAAGGAAAGTGGGTGAAACCATTTCCTTGAACATTGGAACACCCTAGTCTCCATATAACGTTAAAATAGGTGCCCAATGTTCTGTTGAAGAAAAATTGAAGTTCGCTAGGCTGCTTGGTGAATTTCAAAATGTTTTTGCTTGGTCTTATGAGGATATCTGTGGTTTTGATCCTTCTCTTATGCAGCATGCCATTCCTATCAAGGAGTGCATAAAACCAGTTAGGAAAAAACAAAGACTCATTAACCCTGCACTGGGAGCAACTATTCGAAATGAGTTGGAAAAACTCTTGAAGATTGGGACCATTTTATCGCTTAAGGATTCTGAGTGGGTTTCCAATCTGGTTCCCGTTCGGAAAACAACTGGTCAAATAAGATTATGCATAGATTTTTGCGCATTCAATCGGGCTAGTATAAAAAATCACTTTCCTCTTCCTAATATGTAAATGATTTTTCAGCAAGTTGCAGGGTCACAGATGATGTCCTTACTTGACGATTTTTTTGGTTACAATCAGATCAAGGTAAAAATGGAAGATAAATATAAAACCACTTTTATTACTCATTGGGGCACTTTCGCTTATGAACATATTCCTTTTGTCTTATCTAATGCAGGTGCCACTTTTCAAAGAGCTATGCAAATAGCTTTTGACGATTTGATTGGCAAGATTATTCAGATTTATCTTGATGACTTAATTGTATACTCTAAAAACCGATCAGATCATTTTTGTCATCTTAAAAGAGTTCTCATGTGATTAAAGAAATTTGGCATTTCTCTAAACCCTTCTAAGTCTATTTTCGGCATTACCAAGGGAAAGCTCCTTGGACAGATTATCTCTGATTCAGGAATAAGCATTGATCCTTAAATGATTGATGCTATCCTAAATCTGTCTGCTCCCACTTCCAAGAAGGAGGTTCAAGATTTTATGGGTGTTATGAACTTTGTCCATAGGTTTGTTCCTAATTTTGTTGTAATGGTCAAGCCAATTCATAATCTGCTTAAACAAGATCGTTCTTTTTTCTTGGACAAATGATGTTGAAAATGTTTTTGTAGGGATCAAGAAAGAAATCAATTCCGCACCGGTTTTGGCGAAGCCAGATTTTGAGAAATAATTTATGATATATACTAATGCCACAGAGGAAGCAATTTTTGTTATCCTCATGCAAGGTGGTGACCAAGGTAACAAAAAACTAGTGGCTAACATGAGTCAAATATTGTATGATGATGAGTTTAAATATTCTTTTATTGAAAAACATGCTTTCGCTCTTGTTAAGGTTGTTGAAAAATTTCGCCACTTCATCTTAGGTAAGCACACGTTGGTAAAAGTCCCTTTACTCGCTGTCAAGTTTTTGCTATCACAGACTTATCTTTCAAGGAATATTGCACATTGTCTTGACAAGATCTAGGAGCATAATTTAACTATCGTGACTTCTAACACCATCAAGGGATGTGACTTAGCCCTTCACTTAGCTTACCATGCTGAAAATACTGAAGAAATTGATGAACAAGATAGCACTCTATCAACACTGTTCTACATTGATAATCAAATCCTTTCTGTGTCTGAACATCCTTGGTATAAAAACTTGGTTTACTATTTGCAAAATCAAAGATGTCCAGATAACTTAGACACTCATCAAAGAAAAAGGCTCAGTCTCGAATCTGCTAGATACATCATTATAGGAGACTTCTTGTTTAGGATGTCGATGGTATGTTGCTTTGTTGTGTAAACAATAAGGAAGCACAAAAATTGTTGCAAGAAACTTATGGTTCTTCAAATTATGTTATTCATGTAGGAGGTCATTTTTTTGCTAAAACCATTGCTTTTAAGATTATCAAAAAATGATACTATTTGCCTTCAATCTTTCGTGATTCTAATTTTTTTTGAGATCTTGTGACAAGTGCCAGAAATTTGCTGGGAAGGAATGCCTTCCAGCCATGCCTTTGCAACCTGTCCTTCCATACTTTCCTTTTTCAAAATGGGGTTTGAACTTTATTGTTCCTATTAATCCTTTGTCTTTAGCAAGAAAAATATTTATCTTGACAACCACAGACTATTTTACAACATGGGCTGAAGATATCCCGCTTAAACATTCACAGGATGAGCAGGTAATTTCTTTCCTTGAAAATAATATTTTTTCCATATTTGGTCTTCCTTTGAAAATTATTACAGACAATGGTCCCGCTTTTATTTTTTCTAAGCTGACCCAATTTTTAGATAAGTTGGGGATTAAAAATTTTACCTCATTAGCTTATTACCCCCAAGAAGATGGGCAGGTTGAGTCTACCAATAAGAATCTGGTAAGAATTATCAAAAGGATCATCAAAGATAAGCCTTGTCAATGGCACACTCTCATCACTTATACCCTTTGGGTAGATCGAACCACTACCAAGGTGAGCACTGGTTTCACTCCTTTACAACTTGTTTATGGTCAAGAATCCATTCTTCCTACCGAGTTGGAACTTTCCTCCTTAAGTTTAATGCTACAGGTCGAAGAATTACATTCTTCTGATGTTTCTCAAAGAATGAATGTACTCCTGGATCTAGAGGAGCAAAAGACATTTGCCTTGGGTAATATAAAAAGAAGACAACAAACTGTTAAAAAATATTTCAACAAGAGTGTCAAAGCTGTCAAATTTAAAGTCAATAAGAAGGGACTATTGTGGGATTCAGCACATGCTAATAGAGGAAGACATTCAAAGTTTCAAAAATTATGGCTGGGTCCTTTTAAGATCATTTTTTTCCTGGGTGCAAATTCTTATATTCTAAAGGACTTACAAGAGCAATTGTTTTCCTACAACACTAACAATTCTCACTTAAAACATTACGTGGAACCAACTTGAAAATGTTAACGTTGTTTGCAATGTTTTGTATTACAGCAGTTTTCATTTATGCTTTTATTATAGTAGTTTTCATTTCTGCTTTTATTATAGTAATTTTCATTTTTGCTTTTACATTAGTAGTTTTCATTTCTGCTATTTCTTTTTCTGTCATTTTATTTCTGCTTATTTCAATTTTGTTGTTTCATTTCTGTTATGACATTTCTTGCTTTTTATTTTGACTTCAATTTTTGTCAAAAATAAAATGTTGGATCAATTTTTCCACGACGACGCTTCTGCAAAGTATTGTTGATCAATAACGATCAAGATTACACGGTTGTCATGATGTTCCCTTTGAAGGCATCATTGAAATTGTTATTTGCTTTCACTACTGTGTTATGAGATAGTTGGTTTTATCCCGCTTCTGCTTTCGTTTTCTTCATCCATTTCGAGATTCAAAAGAGCAAGTTCAGAAAAAATTTCTCCTTGAAGTCAAGAACAATTTTTAGTTGAATGATTATGCTTACAAGGATAAACCCCCTCAAACTTAACACTTTACATGAATTATTCCCAAATTCCCGGTCATTTTTCCATTAAATCTTCTCACTTCCCCCTGTTGCATAATCATTCCAATTTTTATCTTCTTGATCTGATGTTACTTGGTTTGAGAAATCAGACATTTTGAGTTCTTAATCCGTTGGAAACAAATTTCCCTGTGGAGTCGCCAGTTTATTGACGATTAAAATCATAACGATGAATTTTGCCTGCAAAGTATTGCTAAAGCCCTATTATTTAACTATGCTAATAATATAATACTAGTAGGTGGGACCCCCTTGTAGACTAGAGGCGCAAGGATAGACATATCACACTTTTTTTTGCTGTTGTTTTTTATGTTGCCTACACATTCCTACATTGTTGACGATGCAGTCTTGGTTTCATTTTGACATGGTAATAGGTGGATGATGCATTTTTGTGGAATTCTTTTTGTGATCCAAAATAGTTTTATGGTTATGAGGAGCATGTTATTTACAGTTGCTATGATTTAACCTTGTCACTAATCCTTATGAACAATTACCTAGCCACATCTATGCAAGAGATATTTTAATGGTAGCAAGATCAAAACAAGAAAAAAAAAACTATGAAAAAAATTCTAAAGGAAAAGAAGTTATATGTTTGAGTTATGATAAAAGATTATATGCAAGTTTGAATGAAAAAGTTAAAGGATATTAGTGTTAGTCCTAACTATTATGCTATTGTTGGCTAGTGGGCTATGTGAATTTCATTAGATTTGAATGGGGCACATATAGCATTTCAATATGTATTATGGCATGGAGTTATGGCAAGGGTTAACGTGTAAATGATATTGAGTGACACAATATGCAATGAATAACGTCGCAGATTTCACAATGTTTTGGCATTGAATACATGGTTGAATTGTTGGTGAATGTGATGCTTGTTGAGTTGTCTCATACTTTGAATTGAATAGGCCAGGTGATGGAAGCAACGTGCATTTATTGCACGTCACTCCATACTACCCCTATCGGTCATCACCCTAGCATTGTTCCATTGTTGCATTTTCTCTCTCTTGGTTGTGAAGCTCCACATTTTCAGGCTCTTGGAAGAAAGAAGGATCGACCTACTCACCATTTAAGTTTTTTTCCATAGGTATGATTCTTTCTCTCTCCATCCATGAGGTATTCTTTGTTGTATGAACAAATGATGGCTCAATGATGCTTGGATTCTGTGTGTTCTTGAGAATTTCGACTGTGTATATGTGTGTTATGGCTCTCTGTGATGTCTATAAAATGTTTGGGATTTCAAGCAAAATAATTGGGTATTTTAAGTTGCACATTGATTGGTTGCTCGGTCAGTTTAGTATCATGATGGGTCTGTATGGAATAATAAGTGAATGGTGGTACATATGGCTCTGCGTTGATGATGGAGGGTTTTGTTCTGTCTATTAATGTTAGTTAACTCGTTCCCTCATAGTCATGGTGGTAACCCTTACCTAGTCGCAGAGGAATGGCCAACAGTTGATGTGCCCTTTCTTCAAACCCCGTGGTGCAAACCTCCTGCCCTCAAGATGAGATCCACGCAGAATCTTTTCTAAACCACGACAAGGGTTAACTAAACTCCTTGTGTAAACCCGCAAAGGATTATGGGTCTCGTGAGTTGGAAACTTCGAATGCAATGCCACAGCTCTTGACAATAGCCGAAATGTGAAATTGCAAATGGGCTTAAGATGTAAGCCCCTTCTCCAACCCCCTTTCCAATGTGACCACAACCAAGCCTTAACGCAAGCACCTTTCGCAACTCGCGACTTCGCGTGTTGGAGTGTCGATCTCCCATGCTCTTCCCTCGCGAATCCCCGAAACACGATAATTCGACGCTATGTGGACTCTGCCAAAGCGACGCGTACACGCCACTTGTCTCCTCCACTTTTCCCTACTTATGGGGTGAGTCCTTGCCACCTGTCCACGCGGACTTTCCGGATTTCGCAACTCGAGCGAACAACCAACAATCATTCCTCTTCTTCTATGGATCCCCGACTCCGAAATCGTACCCTCGATGAGATCCACGGCTGTGTGCCTCCCTCAATCCAACGGTCCTGGCTGTATCGGGATTTCGCAACCCAAAAGTTCGCAACTCTCGAGTCCAAACTTGAACTACTCCACTTCCCGGTCCCCAATATGGAGAATTCACATATGAGATCAACGGTCCTCGTTGATCCAGATCTAATGGTCACCACTCCTCCTGAACTTATGGGTGTTGCAAGATGCTCAGTCTTAATCCCTCTATTGGTCTATCATATCCAACAGCCTACGGAACTTCAACACTTCTCCTTGAAGTGATTCCATCATCTATTTCAACTTCTCTAGGACTTCTACCAAATGACTTGGCGTCCTTCCTCCCGAACTTGACTTCTGGGAGACGATTTCGACCTCCATCTTTATTTGAACACTTCAGAGGTTCTATCCCTTCTGAGCTTTTGCTTGTGAAATAAAGGCTTCCGAAAGGGTCCTTACACGCACTCCTTCCAGCAAATTTTTCAAATAACCTCTGGTTATTTGGGTCTTCAACTCTGTGAACTCTTTGCAACAGAGAATTCTTCAACTCCTCTATGATTTTGAAAGAATTCGATCCCTTTCCCAGCCCACGCACACTTTGCACGACTATGTGCTTCTACTAGCAATATTGCCTGTAAAGACACAATTTGAATCTCCTCCAAGAGTTCTGAGATGAAACTCAGAGCCTGGTCAACGCACTCCTTCCAGACCCTCCACTGCACACTTTGCAGGATTTATCATAAAGAGAAACAACTGAAACTCATTCTCCCCTTATCCAAAATTCAAACATTCAACATAGAATTATAGAGCCTATATACACACATAGTATTGAAAGAAAATGCATACAGAGAATGGAAAGAAGCCTGCAACATACCATTTAACAGGTGGTTCCAAGAACCATAACAAACACACAGATTGGAATCAAATCTTTCTTCTATTAATTCTAGTGCTCCTGTACATGGCGAATATCAACTAAAAACGCATAAAATTCTTTGTTCTCCTCTGTACAACTCTACAGCTTACGAATTTTGAATAATAATACAATGATACAAGAGTTAAGGGTGTTTATCATCCATTTTCCCTCTTATGATCCTAAACTGTCTAATCTATCATTTAAATCTACCTACTTGCATTAAACACACATAAATTCCTATTACATTCAACATATAGGAACATACACTCCAAAATCAATTTGGATCTTCAAGATATAAATGCGACTGCACTTTCCTCCTATCTATTACATTAATGATTCAAATTTTAAACTTCAAAACATTTTCACAAAAAACGTATTTAATTGCATCTATGCGTCCAACTGTCTCTTTGGCTAGGCACGCACTTGGCTTTATACGATGCTCCTACATCATACTCCCTCGCTTGAAAATTTTCATGAACTCCTGTTCATGAACTCTTGCACGGTCTGTCCATGCTTTTGAATTTCTGCTTCATTCTCCCAACTGGATGTCCTTTCCACTTGACCAAGTATTCAAAATACTCTTTTCTCCTAGTCTTTCTACTAATCCTCTTGTCAATTATGCTTTCCATCTGTGGCTTTTCAGCTATAGGAATTTGTTTCGTCCATTGAATCTTTTCTTGTTCACCTTCTGCTCCTGCTTCTTCAGCTCTGTAAGGGTACAAATCCGTGACATTGAATGTCGGTGAGATTCCGACCCATCAGGTAATTCAATCTCATATGCGTTTTCCACAAATTTCCTTATGACCTTGCACGGTCCAATTTTCTTCATCTTTAGCTTGTTGTATGTTCCCCTTGGGAACCTTTCCTTCCTCAAATGCGCAAGGATCAAATCACCAACTTCAAATTGAAGTTCTCTCCTATGTTGATTTGCTCTATGCTTGTACTCTTGACTTGAACTCTGCAATCGCTCCTTGATTCTGCTATGAAGCTCCTTCATTCCTTCTGCAAAATCCTCTGCACTAGCACCCCAAATTCATCTTGTTCTGAATCTTTCAATTCTGTTAAGAACCAAACTTCAATATAGTATAGAAAAACCTCAGGAAAAGTACTCAACGCTTTGAAAAAGAGATAATTTCAGATAATAAGCCTCTTCGAGGGGGCAACCTCCTTTTACCCCACTTAAATGTTCAAGTACAAGATGATTCAAAATTAAAATGTCTCCTTGGTATATATAGGAGACTAGGAGGTATAATTACAACT
>ML784683.1:990632-1006230 GCA_009831015.1 Picea engelmannii | reverse complement strand
TTGAGGGCCTCAAAGAGCCTTCCATTGGAGAGGGAAGGGACCCAAGTCCTCTTTCTCCATTGTGTATCTTTGGATTTCATCTATCAGACCAGCTAATACATTGGTGATATTGGTCCATTGTTATTTGTTTTTATTTTTATTTTGATGCTCATGTTTTTATTTAGTTTTTGTTTAATTCTTGTTAATAGTTTAGTTGTTTTCTTTCTAACCTTTTACATTACAGATGTCATGACTAGCAGAGCCCAACTAGGCATGTAAGCACTCACTTTTTGCTCACACATCGACGAAAAGAGTGCAAACAACAAGCATGTGGGGAATGAGGAATTGTAAGTTGTTAGTTTGAGTTGGCACTTGAGACGAAGTCTTTCCTTTTGTCTATGGGCCTTTAGCCCGGTTAAGAAGCCCTTTACCCGAGTGGAGTTTAGTGCCAGCTCGAGGGTGACTCATTGTTGAGAGTGATGAATAGCGTGGTCTAAATCTAGGAGGTTTGTGGAAGGTTTGAATGCATTTGGTGACATTCTTACCAAGATAAGTGTCAGTTGTGTGATAAATTAGATGTTGCATTGTTATTTACATGTGTATTTTCATGGGTTTATCTTATGTGTGGTTATGACTATCTGTATATTTATGGGTATTTCCCATATATGATGCATGTATATGTTTACTGTTATTTATTTGTGAATATGTGTATTTACAGATGTATTTGTATGTTTACTTTTTATATATAATGCTCCCACAAGAGTTCTGTGTGTGTATGTTTTAATTGCATGCAGTCCTTTAAAGAAAATTTTATGTGGCATAACTCAGTTGTATACTGGGTATGTTACAGTATGTTCCGCAGAGAGAGAACAATAAGAGTTATCTGGTGTAGCATGGTATGGCATGAATGGTCGGGGACATTACAAGAGTACTCATAGAGTGCAGAGAAGGAAAGTACGAACTAGTAAATAGTTTAGACTAGTAGCCCTGCCAGAGGAGTTTGAGGTTAAGGATGTTAAGCTAGATCTAGGATCTGACGTTAACATACTTCCTAAAAATACTTGGGAAGCCTTAGGAAAACCCCAGTTGAAATATTCCCCAATCCATCTAAGAATGACCAACCAACATTGTATTTTCCCAATAGGAAGAATGGATAATGTGGAAATAGATGTTGCGGGAGTGAAGACTGTAGTTGATTTTTAGGTGATCAAAATCATGGGGGACAAGGACCCTTATCCTGCACTACTTGGTATTGATTGGGCCTATCACAACTATACAGTGATTAACCTAAAGAAATAATCTATGACATTTGAGGAAGATGGAATAAAAGTGGATCAACCCTTGGATCCATATGTAGGTCCTCGATATATGGAACCAACAGACAACAATATGGAGGGAGAAGACTTGGATCAGTTGTACACTGTAATAGTTGGAACAAGAGAAGATTACATAAATCCTATTGTCAATGGATCGATAATTTGGAGGAGTATAGAATCGGCGGATGAAGATTCAGAACTGGCATTGGACAGTTGGTAGGAAGGCTCGTATGAAATATTTTCAATAAGATGCGCAACTGTCAGGGAAACTACATGGGTTGGAACCGAGGTTAGAGAACACCTAGTATATGATGGTACCTCAGGACTTGACATTTTTCTTCTCAGCATGGATTAAAAGGTAGGGGAGGATCAAAGGATTTCAGTACTAGATTTATCCCTCTAGGACATACCTGCCATATGGTGGGCAAATCACAAAGACTTACTCAAAAATTGGGATGATGTGAAGAAATCTATCAAATATAGATTTCAATATAAGGAGCAACTGGAATCCGATATGTAGACGAATTTCCAAGTTGTTCAATTGTTCAATGGAGATTTTGATCCTAAATCACATATTGAACCATGTGTGACACAGTGGCAAGTTGCAGAAATACCATCTCGCTTTTGGGTTCAGGTATTTCCCCACTCACTAGGTCCAATCTCGAAAGCTTGGTTCATGCATGAAGAAACCAGAAGATAGACCAACAAATAGAAAGCATTGGCAGGTCAATTTTGCAAGGACTTCTCATTTACAAGTAAGTACCATGAGCTTGAAGTATTCATGCAAAGAATTAAAGAATTCCTTTTTAGAGACAATAGTAAACAGAAATCATACCCAGTAATATGTACAAAGCATAGCCGAGAACTTCAGACTAATCATCACCTAAACTTGGACAAGAGACCTATAGAATGTTATAAGATTGAGAGGGATTTGGAAGGCTTATATGAGTTAGAATAATTAAGAAACTTAGCCATTAAAGAAACAAAGGGGAGCAGAGAAATCCATAACATCATATCCTGTCAAACTGATAGTTCTTATAATCACCCATTGAAGTTGCGCAAAGTCAATATAGGGACCATAGAGAAACCTAATATAGCTATTTTGGGAGATTACTGGGATGAGAAAATGATTCAATAAATATAGAGTTTGCTGCGGGAATATGAGGATTTGTTCCCAAAGACATTGTTAGAGTTAAAAGGGATTAAAAGAATTATGGGAGAGATGAAAATTTAATTAAAACTAGGTTTAAATCCTGTGAGGCATAGACCTTACCTCCTTAACCCCAGAGTGAAAGAGAAGGTTAAGAGGGAAATAAATAATATGTTGGAAGATGGACTTATTTTTGCAGTAGAAGAAGCAAAATGGGTCAGCCCAATAGTCATCTGGAGCAAGAAAGGCACAAAGGATATTAGGTTCTGTGTAGACTACAAAATTCTTAACTTTGACTACGTACATGACACTTTTCCAACACCTTTTACTGATGAGGTGCTAGAACAGGTTGTGAGGAAAGAATCTTTCTCATTAACAAATGGATTTTCGGGGTATCACCAAGTAAGGATTGTTGAAGAGGACAAACGAAAGACCACATTCATAACAGAATGGGGGTCATTTTCATACAATGCGATGCCATTCAGCCTAAAGAACGCCCCTGCAATTTTCTCCAGGATTGTAATAGTATCTTTTTGAGAATTTATTCACAAGTTTATAGAAGTTTATATGGATGATTGGATAGTATACAATCTTCTCAAGGAACATGCAGCATTACTACGTCTGATGTTTGAAATATGTAGAGAATTGCAGATATCGTTGAACCTCAGAAACTGTATCTTCTGCATGCCACATGGAAATTTATTGGGCCACATAGTATGATGAGAGGGAGTACTGGTAGACCCAACCAAATTTGTGGTTATTATTAACATGCCACCACCTACGAGTGCTAATAAGTTTCACTCCACACTGGGGAACACAGGGTACTATCGTAGGTTCATCAGAAGGTATGCAAATATCACTGTACCTCTACAAAATCTACTGAAGAAGGTCGAAGTATTTCAATGGACCCCAGAATGTGGTAAGGAATTCGAGGCCCTAAAGGAGAACCTCAACACAACACCTATTCTGATATTTCCAAATTGGGGGAATGAGTTTCACATCCACGTAGATGCTTCAGATATTGCCTTGGGAGCTATCTTAGTGCAACCTGGAGAGGGAGCCATGGATCATCCTATCTATTTTTCAAGCAGGGAGTTGTTGCAAGATGAGTGCAACTATACAATGACAGAAAGGGAGGGTTTATCTATGATTTACGCTTTGCAGAAGTTTAGAAATTATTTGTTAGGTTCTCATTTTAAGTTCTTTACTTATCATTATGCATTAAAATATCTAGTTAACAAACCTATCTTGGAAGGGATAATTTGTAGATGGTTGCTACTATTTCATGAATTTTCTATTGAAGTGATCATTAATCCTAGAAGATCTAATGTAGGGCCTGATCACCCATCTAGATTAGATTCAAGGGAAAGTGGCAAAGAAATCGATGATCAATTCCCATATGCAGACTTGTTCCAGGTTGAGACCATACCAGAATACTTGGAAGACATAGCAATCTTCTTAAGTACAGGAGCCTACCTAGAAACATATTATGAAACCCAAAAATGCCATATGGTGGCTAGAGCAGCGGACTATCAATTGATTGTAGGGAAATTGTATAAATTGGGACTAGATAGTATCCTCAGAAGATGTGTCTTGGATCATGAAAGACATGATATACTATGGGAGTGCCATAATGGAGTTGTGGGAGGTCATGTGGGAGGAAAGGCCACTGCACAGAAGGTACTCCAAGTTGGACTATGGTGGGCCATGCTCTTCAAGGATGCAAAGGCATATGCTAGATCATGCGATGTCTTTGAAAGAGTGGGTAATACATAGCAACGAGATGAATTACATCTTCAACCAATTCGAGACTTACAAGAATTTGAGAAATGGGCAGTTGAATTCATTGGGTCGATCAAGCCCACAACTAAAAATTCAAAGGATAGGTACATTATTACCACAACTGACTATCTTACACATTGGGCTGAGGTAGCAACTGTTTAGGATTTTTCGATCGATATTGATGCTAGGTTCATTTTCAAAAATATTATCACTCGATTTGAATGTCCTAGGAGTCTGACCAATTATCAGGGAGCTCATTTTATCAGTAGTACCATAGAAAATTTTACAACAGAGTTCTTGATCCAACATCGTAAAAGTATCCCCTACCACCCACAAGCAAATGGCATAGTAGAGTTTAGCAAGATTCTGGAGAGAGAGTTAACGAAGGTTTGTTGTGCAAACATGGAAGATTGGGATGACAGATTTCAGCTAGTCTATGGGAAAGAGGCTGTGGTGCTTGCATAATTCATTACTTCAAGTTTATACATTGCACAGATCACACACATGTCAAAGAAAGAATTAGTCACGCAAAGACTCATGGAGTTACAAGAACTTGAAGAGACCAGGTTTTTAGAAGAATTCCATCAGTCGGTTGAGAAAGATTGGCATGACAAACAGATTAAGACTAAAGTATTTGTGCAAAGAGACAAGGTCCTACTCTATGACAGTTGGTACCAGAAGCATCCAGGCAAGTTGCGCATGCATTGGTTGGGACCATTTATAGCTGCGGAGATCCGACCTTCCGGAGCAGTCAAACTTGTGCAACTGGATGGTATGATATGGCCACAATGGGTTAATGGTGATCTCCTAAAACCCTATATATCTCATAACTAAGATAAAGGACTGTTTCTCTAGTCCGAAGGACCATTTATAGTATCTAGATTTGAGTTTTTCTACAATTTCTATAAATTTGGTTAATAAAATTGACGTGTGCAGTGTTGCGTCGCGATATGTAGCTCATTTATTTTTTTGTTTAATTGTTGTTTGATGCAGAATTTCTTACTCAGTATCATAGGATCAGAAGCGTGAAGAACCAATTAATGACAGTCATTAATATGATGGGGACCCCCTTTTGGTCAGAGGGAGAGTAAATATGAACGCAATCTAAGTCCATGTGCCACACGAACCTAGTCCATTCACAACCTTTATTACTATTACAGTACCCCGTCTGAATTTGGTTAAGCCATAAATTCACGATTTGCGAAGATGCCATCAATATTCCCATTGAGATTCTCATCTGTCAAATGGTAAGGTCTGAAATCGGTCACGTCTTGGGTGGACTTGCATAGTAAATGCCATAATCGCCCAATAGTATTTACCCTGTTAACCAATTTTTTCGAACAACTTAGATCCAAGTTCTGTCTATAGGGTAATGATGAAAAATAGATATTACTAAAATCTCTAGCTAAGCCTTAGTATAACGCTCTAAGAACTCGTTGTAGAACGCATTATTTCCCAGAAATCACTTAGATATTTTTCAAATTCTATAGAGTGAGCAAGCCTGTGTAATCCCATGACTCGTAGTTGTGATCCCCAATCCTTGTTTTGCCCGCAGAATTTGTTGATAGTCCAGATTCACAATGTCGAGAGATACAGGGAGTTGAAGAATTATGTCCAAGGATTCAGTACCAAATAATTCATGTGACCCCCAATTTGAGGTCATGGGTGATATCAAAGGAAAGGTGGAGAAGGTCAATCTCCTCAATATCGACTTAACAGGACAAGTCTTGTTCCCCCAAATGAACATAGACATTTTATGGAGTATCACTATAGATGAGTTGGGAGGCATGTATTTTTTGCCAAAGCCTGAATTTATTAACTTGTTCAACTCAACCATCATGAACCTCATGGACTTACCAGTGTTCGGAACCACTAGAGAAGTTGTGAGACGTACTAAGTTCCTGATCAATAGTGTGCATGACAAAATTTTGTGGTTGGATAGGAGATATCCAATCAATGCAGAAGACATTCATGAGATCACTCGACTGTCCCTTGAGGGAGAGGACCTATCTAAAGGATTATAGTGTCCCAACAATCACCAAAATAAGAAAGGGGAGCCCAACCTATATGAAAGGTTCCACACATAGAGGGGGGGCATACAACCAAGATCGAACCCATACTGCTGAGATGGTCAAGACTGGCTGCTACATCATAGCTAGCAATGTCATGAGGTCTTACTACAATGGAGAATGCACAATGGATGTGTTATCACATAAAGATGTCAAAGGGTCGCAAGACGACCAAGTCCTTTGTTGCACAAAAGTGTCCAAATGCAGCATTCAAAGCATCCCATTTCGGGCTTGAAATACAAGCAGCGGATGGAGCAGTTCAGATAAAAAACTCATGTGTATTCGACATGTCAAATTTGCATGAGGTTTAGCACCAGATAGAAGCCCCATAATTAAAAATCAATTGCCACATGTCCTTCTTCAGTTGATGAGCACGATTTACTTCGGAGTTTGAGTTTCAGGATTTTTGGCACTTCTCCTCTCGATTTCTCTTAAGTGATTTTCCCGAAGTGCACAGATCTATGTAGTGTGTATATGCCATCAATGACTAGGGTTTCAACTTCAAATCTCTTTGGCACTTCGATCAACTCTCGGTAAATGACTCCTCCATCCCCTCGCTCTTGAGTATGCAAATCTCTGTCGCATGTCCATCTCTAGCAGACGATCATGATTTTCTTCGCCATTTTAGGTTTCGAGAGTTTTGGATCCTCTCTTTTTGGTTTCCTTCAGAACACATTCACACAGAGTGCATGGGTCTCTACCACGTATCCTCCCAGATATAGCAGCTCAAATTTTCTCTGGACTCCAGAGCTTCGACATTCTCACTCCCTCCTTGTTTGAAAATTCCCAAAGTGTTTCTGCTACAAGGTTTCAGTTCTTTCTCCATGTGGAATCCATCTAGCACTGACACATGGCACTCATTTCAAGCATTTTTTGACATGTATTCAACCTATTTTCGAGTGACATGTGTCATCCCTTCATCCAAAACATGTCAGCATAGCGACGTCAGGATGCCACGTCAGCTACGGGAGATCATCACTCCAAGAGAGTGTCACTCTGGGAGTTTTCCATCTAGAAAAAGAATAGTTCTTCGAAGCCCAGAGCCCCGAAGTCTCAAATATTTAAATGATAAAAGAATCCTAATCCAGGTTTAATTAGTAATAAGAACACACTAATCACTTCGTAAGTTCGTCTCTCTGGGACTTATATACACTTTTAATTCAAAATCTCCTGAACTTCGAAGTGTTGAAGTGACGAGAGACCGCCACATCACTCTGGGAGGAAGTCACTTCGAGATATATTCATGCTCTGCGTTCAAAATATCTCGAGCTATAATAAATTTGCACCATCGTTAAATCAGATAGGGGAGTTCTAATATGGCATATTGATAGAACTTTATCAGGGGTACTAAAGTAGCAGGGTCAACCAAATCACATATCGCGACCAAATCAACGATCATGCTTCAATGTGGGGACACAACATGCTCGAGCGATAAAATTATTGAGCGGTCCCGCAATTGAAACCATGGTATAGTGAAAGAACTACGTGGTGGATTGTGGGCTCAAAATAAGCGTGGGTCCAAACTGACTTCAACAGCCCCACAATCACATGCTTATAAAACATCAAATCCAAGAGAATCACATGGCTGCCCCCTAGGCATTAAGCATGGTTGCAATCCTAAGAAAAAAAGTAGTTAATGAAAAAGGAGTGGTGGTTGAAACCTCAAATCACTCCATAAATAGAAGGCATGGAGAGTCTAGCTAAGGAGGAAGGAATGTCATCCTGAGGTACAACGATGAATGGTTTTTTCTGTAGGCCCATGCTGATCTGAGATTGCGTCTGATAGAAGAATACACACACAGTCTAACAGAAGGGTGCATAGATGAAATCTTTCAACGAGATGTCCAGTTCACATGCGTGGAAGTTGTGGACTGATATGGTTATAAATAGATCAGTTTAAGTCTTGTAAAAGGGGGGGGAGGTGTTTTTAGAGGCTAGAGAGCCGGAATATTTTTAGGAGCAGGGCTCTGTATTTTTAGTTTCTAATCCTAAGGGCTTGGGTTGTAAATATTATGTTATTGAAGATTCCTTTGAATTTTTTTTATTAGACTGTCTTCTTAGTTTACATGCTTTTTTGTTTCATCTTGTCTCAATGTAATCTATTTAATTTATGGATTCCTAAGGCAATGGAGGATCTATTTTCATCATGCCCATATTTCATGGTTCATCACTCAGACCTTTTTTGTCGTATTTCTCCTCATCACCATATAAATACTTTTGTTTGATAGGAAGTTTAAATTCCTTCATTATTCACGACACTTATGACTCCATATCCCAATGGTCCCAAACTGATCTGTAGTTACTTCTGTTATCTTTTCCTCTCCCTGTAGTCTCACTTAGCCACCTACTCAAACCATTTTAATCCATCTACCCTTTTTTATGGGTACTGGGATTATCCTCTTGCAGTCATAGGGTGACTCTTAGTGCTAACATGATGCATTATCAGTGGAAAATTGTTGTGTCAATGGTGTTGTCTTCAACTGGTGTAGATATCTATTGGAGGAGCTACTTGTGGCTTGCAAGAAAGCCCAGGAGAAAGGTGGTAGCTTCACCTATGGATACTTTCAGCTTGTGTTTGCAATTCTCAAGTGGACACCACCAACTGGAATACCATTGGATCTAGAAGAAAAGGGGAACCTAGCCAAAATGTTTGAGCCCTAGCATTCAAGTGCAGACTCAGAGAACACAGCCTTCAACAACATGACATTCTCCAAGTTTTACAATGGGCTTATTGATGCAACACAGAGGTTGCGCATTCCACGGGAGTTGCTCAAATTCAAAAAGAGGAACATAACCTTCAGCATGAACCGACACCATACATTTGCGTGGCCAAGGTATGCGAACAGGGAGGAATTCCACTCACATATGCTTCTATTCTATTTGGATGAAGAGGCCTTTGACAAGGAAGTGATGTTGTGGCCTGGAGTGAAATGCAACCTGTGCAAGTTGGGGATGCACTATGTTTTGCTAGTCAAGATACTGAAGAAGAAAGGTCAGGAAGCAGGGGTAGGAACAATTTTAGGCCCAAAAACACAGAAGAAAGAAGCTCTGCCAAAGATATACTTTGAAGAGGAGGAGGAGACACATCCACCAGAGCAGAAGAAAAGAACATTGTCGATGTTCCTGCAACTTCAAGAGAAAATGATATTGATAGGTAAGGATGTCAAAAAAATACTTAGTGTTGCATACATTACATATCTCATAGCTAAGAAAACTAGGATGGGGATCTCGTCGAGCAAATGTTTGAACCCCCAACCCATCTCATCCACCGTCCCCCTCACTCTCTCAGTGGTTCGAGTAGACCCCATCATACATATTCAGGACGACCCTGAGCCTGACACCCATCCATCCACCATCATCATTGAGCACCCTCCATCGCCACCATAAACCCAGTTTCCACCTCGAGAAACCAACAATCCACCCCAAACCATTAATCGAGAGCCCATGCAACTTGATCCCCCAGAACTACCTGAGAAGAGGCCAGACCTCCCCCAAAAAAGCCCAGAGTTATCCGAACAGAGACCAGAACTTCCTGATCTAAATACAAAATTACTTGATCAAAGGCTACAACTAACTGACTCGAATCCTGAATCCCTGGACCAACATATTATACCTTTTTTTGCAGCATAAGGACACTCTGTCCTCAATGAATTTGCAAACGGTGGATAAGCCACAAGTCCAAATTTCCCAACACACTTCCTCAATGAATAAGGTTGAGGGTTCCATGGGAAGCACAACTTTGGAAGCGAAGGTACATAAAGAGGCAGAGCTACCATAGTTTTAGAAGGAAACAGAGACAACTTCAGGGAAACGCACAAAATCAATGCAGGAACAGATGGAGATAGTTCTCCAAAACCCTCAGTAGTGCGCAGAGTTGTTGCAACTCTCCCTAGCCAAACAATACATTCTAACACTCCTGCCATCAACATTGAGGTTGAGGCTTGTGCTAGCACCATCCACAGGAGAGGAGGAGTTAGAGACTCCCTTAGAACATTCAATGACCAATGGACTTCTAGTGCAGGTATGAGAACCTAGGGACACCACCCCTTCATCCGTTGACCTTGCACAGTGGCCAACAATGCACCTATTTAGAATGATCAGAGCCTCAAATAATCAACTGGAGTAGAGGATCCAACAGGAAAAAAGTTATGTAGAGTTCACAAGGGAAGAAGCACTCCTTGTGAAAGCATGTAGAAAACAGGAAGCACACGCCAATATCTAGGTGGAGAACACATTGGAAAGAGTTCAGGAGAGGCTTGTTGAATCCTAACCGGAAATAAAAAAGGTTGCACCCCAACTTCCAGAATCCAGTGATGCAAGCGATTCAGAGTGTCAGATTGAACTACTCCAAGGAGCATGGTCATAGTTGGCCATTCACACCAAGCATATGGAAGTGCAGTTGCGACAGAGTCAACAAGAAGAATAGAAGTAGCCTCAGAAGATGTAGGAGCAGATGGAGAAAATATTGCTAGAAGGAAAGAATGCTCGAGCATCACTAAACAAGTGCACAATTGAGTGCACACACATATTCAGAGAAGTCAGCAATTGGATGGGCATCATCGCTAGGCGCAACCAGACTCTATAAGATGTGTGTGCTAGAATCCAGTTGTTGAATGAGGAAGTTGTGTCTACTATGGATCCGTTGGAGAAACAACACAAGTTTGATCAGATGCAGCAAGTGGATAATGAGTTGAAATCTATATTTGAGGCGCAATTTGTAGCCAAGTAGGAGCTGTGTAAATTTTGAACTATCATTCAAACAGTATACATGAAAATGCATTAGGTCGATGCAACAACAAACTCTAAATGGAACTCTTTGGTTGCATCTAAGCCCAAGGAATGTATCACAGATGTGACCCAAGAGTTCGTCATCGAGGCCTCACTACTTGCCAGGAAATGGCAGGTTAAAATTGTGAGCTTTACGGAAGTCAAGAAGAGGGCCTTAGAGTTGGGCCCTTCATTTTAAGAGGCAAAGAAAGAGAAAGCGCAAGAAGAAGAGGAAAGGAAATAGGAAAATGAGGACAAGGGAAAGCAACAATTTCTCCTACAAGATCTGAATATCTGAGTACTTCACTCGAGGGCAAGTCAAGGCTTGTGGTTGAAGCCTGTTGGGCCCTTCATTTTTGGATTGGAAGTTGTGCAAGAAGGACTACAGTCCCAGTTTTGGTTTATCATGGGTTGCACAAGGTACAAAATAAGATGGATAGTGGAGCGAGGAAAAGTAACAGAAAGCGGTTGCGGAAAAGGACAGTGCAATGCCAACAAAGAAAAATCAATTGCAACAGAAAAAGAAAGCATGGGAGCCCAAAGATAGAAGATACTACTCAACTTATAAATATGATATGAATACAATTGTAAAAGGGTTTTGTTCAGGTTGGGTTCAGGTTTCTCTCGAGTTGTTAGTGTTGTTTTTGTTCTTCTTGTTGTTGTCTATTGTTGACAAGTTGGGTTTTAGTTCTATAAATGTAATATGTATACAGTTTTGGGTAAATAGAGATCTGCGACATGGGTCCAGAGCCATAAGTCTATAACAGAGAATTACATTGTATCTCTGAGGTTGTATCTGATAAGATCTGAATATAATATATAAAGAAGGATCCAAAATTTGAAATATGTTGCATCATTCTGTGTGTATGCTTGTGCATTATATATTTACAATACTTCTTTATACTTCATAAGTTCCATATGATGTTTCTATGACCCAGACCCCCTTGCCCTCAGGATGAGATCCACATAGGATCGTTCTAAATTCACCTCGATCTGAATCGACTCCCTTGGATACCTATTGGAACCTCACGAATTCGATCCACAGGTCCTTCAGAAACTCCACCTATGCGAACAAGCACTAGGCACGAGCTTCACCCTCACGTGACCACAACAGGGCATTAGCGCAAGTGCCTTTCACAACTCCCAACTCGTGATTTCATGGGTCGAAGATCCTCAAATCCTCTTTTCCAAACCCCCGATACCCGAGATGACGATACGGGTATGGTTCCTCCTTGTTAGCGCCTCTCGCATATGACCACCAGCTAGGGTTAACTACTAGTGCTACTCACAGCTCGCGACTTCACAAGTTGGAGTGTTGAGCTCTCATGCTCCTCCTTTGTGAATCTGTGACTCATGATAAGTCAACGATGGTTGACCCTTTCCAAACGACATGTGTCCACCACCTGTCACCACTTCCACCTTTCTCCAGGTGTTTTATTGTTACGCCACCTATCAGCCCCATGATCCCCACTTACAGATGGGCCACGTGTTTTCACGATCCCTCGACGCTCGGTACTTCACGATTTATGCGGTCGAAAAGAAACTCTCTCAAGTTCTGAGTCCATGATAGGCGATAATCACACAGATATTCTGATCCAATGGTTCTCTCATGTTTTGGATCCAATGGCTTGGATGTCCTTCTCTATTCCTTGCAACTCAAAACTTTGCACAAACCAAGAAATTTGGTCTGGCCTCCAAACTCATGAACCCCAAGTTCGTTATATGGTCCAAAGGCTTACACAAAGCATGATCAACGGCTCACATTGATCATGGATCCTAAGGTGATGGTTTTCACCGGCCTCTAATCACCTTGCAACTCTTCCAAATCCAATGACTTTCGCAACTTCTCACTTCCTTCATGAAGGCTTTTCACCGTCCATATGGCTCCACTGGATCCTACGATCCTCATGACTTTGCGAGATCTCCACGGAGAATTCTGACCGCTCGATTCATGCTTCAATGGCTTCTGCCCAAACGACTGAATGTTCTCCCTTCTGAACTCAACTTCTATGCGACTGCTTCAATCCCTGTCTCCCTTTGAAGTGGTTCAATTTTTTCCTTCCTTTGAACACTTCAACGGTGTTATCTCTCTTGAGATTTTACTTGCAAACTCAATTCTTTCCAAAAGGATCCCTGCTCCCACTCCTTGCGGAAAACCTTCAAATAACCACTGGTTATTTGAGTCTTCAACCCTGTGCATTTTTTTCAACAGTAGTCCTTCAACCTTCACCTTAGTTGATAAATTCTAAGGTTTCAACTAGCCTGCGCACACCTTGCACAACTCTGTGCTTCACCTGCACTTCTGCGAGTATGAGAACAACGATATCTCTCCTGAGCTTTCTGAGATAAAACTCAGAACTTTGTTGGCACACACCTTGCAGACGTTCATTGCACTCCTTGCAGAAATTCTCAGGAAGAGAACAATTGAAACTCATGCTCCTTCTCTCTCAGAATTCATACATTCAACATGAAATCATACAAACAACACTGCATTGAAACAAATGCATAATAGAGAAATAAAGAAACTGTAAACATACCATTCAACTAATGTAAACAGTAAGCATCATAACACCATGAAAGTGAGTCAAAGCTTCATATATTAACTCAATTGCTCTTGTACATGGGTTCTTCTCTACAGCTCTCTGCTACACTTCTACAACTTATCAATCCTGAATGATAATAATAATCTCTGTTACAATGATACAAGGTTGAGGGTGTCTATATCCGGTTTCCCCCCTATCTTCTAACTTTCTAATCTATTAAATTAAATCTACCTACTTTAAATTTATCATACTTAAATGCCTATTACATCTGGCAGATGAGAGTAATCTCTCTAGGTCTGTTCATATCTCCAAGACATAAATGAAAGTATGCTCCTCCTAGCTTATTACATTAATGCTTCAGTTTTCAAAATTCAAAACGCTTTTATAAAAAAAAGTGCCCTTTTTCCATCTGCGCGTCCAGTTGTTCCCTTGGCTAGGCACATGCTTCGGCTTTGTACGATGCTCCTGCATCATACTCCCTCGCTTGAAAATTTTCATGAACTCCTGTTCATGAGCTCTTGTACAGTCTGTACATGCTTTTGAATTTCTTCTTTATCCTCCCAAATGGCATCTTCAACTGGATGTCCCTTCCATTTGACCAAGTATTCAAAATACTATTTCCTCATGGTCTTTCTACTAGTCCTCTTGTCAATTATGCTTTCCATCTATGGATTTTCAGTTACAGACATTTGTTTTGTCCATTGAACCTCTTTCTGTTCATTTTCTGTTCCTTCTTCTTCAGCTCTGTAAGGGTACAAATTCACAACATTGAGTATCGGTGAGATTTCGACCCCATTGGGTAATTCAATCTCATATGCATTTGCCCCAAATTTGTTAAGCCCTAATATTGGCTCATTACCCCTTAATTGGGGCATATTAGATTAGTAATGCTATTTTATTTATGTCGGCTTTAGGCCATTAGTTGTAATTTAGATTAGTAATGTTATTTTAATTATGTCGGCTTTAAGCCATTATACCTCCTAGTCTCCTATATATACCAAGGAGACATTTTCATTTTGAATCATCTTGTACTTGAACATTTAAGTGGGGTAAAAGGAGGTTTCCCCCTCAAAGAGGCTTATTATCTGAAATTATCTTTTTTCCAAGGCGTTGAGTACTTTCGCTGAGGTTTTTATATGCTATATTGATGTTTGGTTCTTAACATATGGTATCAGAGCTCAAGGTCTTGGGGTTTTGCTGCTACATCTGAGACACTGTGGAATTTTCGCTATAACTTTTTTTCTACAACGTTTCAGAAGGAACGGCTTGGAGGATATTTAGAAGACGGACCAAGGTACGTTGGGTTAAAACTTTAGCTCCTGAGGCCTTATAATTTCTGAGATACAGCCTGTACAAGATATGGTTATGGAATCATCCTGAAATGAGTCATTGCCGAATTTTTGCTATAAAACATTTTCTGTAACGTTTCAGACCCTGAAATCTGTATGAAATTTACAGAAAGTGGTAATGTATCAGTGGTAAAAAGTACATCTTTTGGGTCATCTTAAATTTGTATATACACCCTATGTAAGATAGGGTATCAGACTAGTCCTATTGACTAGTCTCAAGAAGGTGTTCCAGGTAAAACAATCATAACTTCTTCCTAGAGTATCCAAATTGTTTGGGAATGGTTGCATTGGATCATGGACAGTCTGTAGTATTTTGGGTGCAAGTTTCAGAATTTTATATCAATTATTTTGTGCGGGGCACACTATACAAGTGAGATCTCCTGGAAAGGCCAAAAATCGGCAAGTTGTGGGGAAGATACCGTAAATTCCACTTGGCACATCCAATTTTGATCAGACCGGTGGCATTGTAGAGAAGAAATCTCATAGAAATACATAAGATCAAGTTTCATACCCAGAAGGGCCAAAAATTGGGAGATACAACAGAAGAAATATTGTCTATCAGAACCACCTCAAAATCAAGGTTCAAAAGTGATACTTGGCCAACATGCCACCCAAAAAGGGAACTTCTACACCAAATAAGCCT
>ML784683.1:963218-986614 GCA_009831015.1 Picea engelmannii | reverse complement strand
TATTTTATTTATGTCGGCTTTAGGCCATTAGTTGTAATTTAGATTAGTAATGTTATTTTAATTATGTCGGCTTTAAGCCATTATACCTCCTAGTCTCCTATATATACCAAGGAGACATTTTCATTTTGAATCATCTTGTACTTAAACATTTAAGTGGGGTAAAAGGGGGTTGCCCCCTCGAAGAGGCTTATTATCTGAAATTATATCTTTTTCAAGGCGTTGAGTACTTTTGCTGAGGTTTTTATATGCTATATTGATGTTTGGTTCTTAACAAAATTTCCTTATGATCTTGCATGGTCCAATCTTTTTCAGCTTTAGTTTATTATATCTTCCCCTTGGGAACCTCTCCTTCCTCAGATGTGCAAGAATCAGATCACCAACTTCAAATTGAAGTTCTCTCCTGTGTTGTTCTACTCTCCGCTTGTATTCTTGACTTGAACTCTGCAATCGCTCCTTAATTCAGCTGTGGAGCTCCTTCATTCCTTCTGCAATGTCCTCTGCACTAGCACTTCTGAATTCATCTTGTTCTGCATCTTTCAATTCAGAAACTCCCCTTGGTTGCATTCCATATACAATCTAGAATGGACTCTACCCTATGCTTCCATTGAGTGAATCATTGTAAGAAAAATCTTCCTGTGACAGAATGTGATCCCACTGACTGTGGTGTTCAGTCACTAAGCTTCTCAGCAAATCTCCCAAGCTCCTATTTATGACCTTTGTCTATCCATCCATCTCAGGATGATACGCTGAGCTAAAAGACAAACTTGTCCTCATCTTCTTCCATGAGGTCCTCTGGAAATGTCCCACGAACTTGGCATCTCGATCATAAACGATACTCTTTGGCAAGCCATGAAGTCTGACGACTTCTTTGAAAAACGGGTTAGCAATATGAGTTGTGTCTCTAGTTTTCTGGTATGGTATGAATTGTGCCATCTTTCAAAATCTGTCGACTACCACAAAGATTGAATCATATCCTCTTTATGTCCTTGGCAGTCACAATATGAAATCCATGCTCACTACATCCCACGGCCTTTTAGGTATGGGTAATGGTTGATATAACCCTGTGTTCTGCCTTTTTCCCTTCGTGTGCTAACAAATTCTTCACCTGTCCACAAATTTCTTAACATATGTTCTCATCCCTGGCCAATAATATGAGCTACCCAAATTTGAGAACATCTTATCATGACCGAAGTGTCCGACCAATCCTCCACTGTGTTTTTCCTTCAACAGGTTCTCCCTCATGGAGCATTTTGGAATACATAGTTGATTTCCCCTGAACAATAATCCATCCTGGATCATGTATTCAGTCCATTGACTTCTGTCTCTGAGAATTGGATTCTGATACACCTCATATTCTTCCTTGAAGTATGGATCATCTCTGTACATTTCTTTGAGGTTATCAAAACCCAAAGTCTTGACTCTGAATTCCTGCATAAGCAAATATTTCCTGCTCAAAGCATCAACAACTTTGTTAGCAGTTCCAGAAATATGCTTAATCACAAAAGTAAAATTCTACATGAATTCAACCTATCTAACATGTTTTTGGTTCAACTTCTCTTGTTGAGTCATGAATTGCAAAGCGTGATTATCGTTGTACAAAACAAACTCTTTGGGAACCAAATAATGTCTCCATTTCTTCAGCACTTGTATGACTGAATAGAATTCCTTGTCATATGTGGAGTACTTAATCTTCGCTTCATTCAATTTTTCACTAAAATACGTGCCTAACCTGTCATCTTGGCTCAATACCGCTCCAATTGCAAATCCACTCGCGTCACACTTGACATGGAACGTCTTGCTAAAATCTGGCAAAACGAGAATTGGTTGCTTAGTGATCTTCTTCTTCAGCAGCTTGAATCTCTTTTCTTCTTCTTCTGTCTAGTGAAAAGATTTATGTCTTTTCTTCAACATATCCATCATTGGTGCGCTAATTCCACTAAAGTTTCAGATAAATTTCCTGTATAAGCTAGCCAAACCATGGAAGCTTTGAACTTCAAACACACTCTTCGCTAATCCTTAATCGCCTTTATCTTTTTCGGATCCATCTTCAACTCATTTGCAGAGATAACAAAACCCAAATAAATGAGTCCTTTCCTCATAAATGATGATTTCATCAAATTGGTTAGCAATTTCTCTTGTTGTAATCTTCTCATCACTGCAGCTAAATGCTTCAAGTGTTCTGCTTATGTTTTGCTGAAAATTAATATATCTTCAAGATATACAATGACGAATTTCCCAATGAAATCCTTCAGGACTTCGTTCATCAATCTCATGAAAGTAATAGGTGCATTCATTAAGCCAAATGGCATGACAAGCCATTCATACAGTCCCTCGTTTGTCTTGAATGTTGTCTTCCATTCATCACCCTCTCTCATTCGAATCTGATGATACCCTCTTTTCAAATAAATCTTTGAAAAAAACTTTGCTCCACTCAAGCAATCCATCAAGTCGTCCATCCTTGGCAATGGAAACCTGTATCTGATGGTAATCTTATTGATTTCCCTTGAGTCTGTACACATTATCCAACCTCCATCCTTCTTTGGGCTAAGCACTATCGGAACAGCGCATGGACTCAAGCTCTCTCTAATCAATCCCTTGTCCATTAAGTCCTGGACTTGTCTCTTGACTTCTTAATTTTCCTATGGCGTCAATATATACATTTCTTTGTTCGGTAAATTGGCTCCAGGTATAAGATCGATATGATGGCTTGTACTCCTGATAGGTGGCAACAAACAAGGTAGTTCATCCACTACTATATCAACAAACTCTTCCAGCAACTCCTGGATTTCTTCTGGTAAATCATCTATCCTTGTACTGGTCAAAACAATTCTGGGTTTTCTGACCACAATAAATTGTGTGTCTTCCTTCTTCTTAACCTCATTAAGAAGTTCCTTCCCACTCATGAGAAGTACAGTGTTGCTCATCTTTGTTTTCACCTCTTGGTTCTTAATCGGCAACAACATGTGATTCCTACCATTTTTCTCCAGGGTGTACGTGTTCTTTCTCCCATCATGAACCACGTTTCTGTCATATTTCCATGGTCTACCCAATAATAGATGAAAAAAATCCATGGGAATGACATCACATAATATTTCATCTTTATATCCTCCTATTTTAAATTCAACTAAACATTGTTTAGAGACATTTACTTAATGTCCTTTTTGTGGCCATGAAACTTTGTAAGGGCTCGAATGTACAACAATATCTAGCTCCATCTTTTCTACCATCTCTGTAGATATGAGATTGTCTATGCTATCGTTGTCCACTATGACTTTGCATACCCTATCCTTAGTTTTTCAACCAGTTCGAAACAAATTGTTTCTTTGGGTTGGGTTCTCTGCCTCCTTCTCCGGCTTTAAGAGAACTTTCCTCATCATTAAGGATCTTCCACCCTTAGCATCTTCTGCCTCAACATTCCATCCTTGAGATTTGGCAATGTGAGTCTCACCACCATCTTTCTTTTTATCTGGACACTCATAGGATTTATGTCTGATTTTTCCATAGATAAAGCATTTCACTTCACCTCCTCTGCCTCTTCCTCTTCCTCTGGCTCAAGGAAAGGTATTTCTATCAACACACTACCTTCCTTGTGAGATTCCTCCTCTCTTAGGTTGAGTTTGAGGTTTCTTACCCTCTTCTTTAGGTTTCTGAGTTCTGTCTTGGGCAATTGTTTTGCCTCTGCTTTGACTTTTACCTCAGCCTCTTTGACCTTGATTCTGGCTTAGCTTCTCTTCATCTTTCAGAGCCATCTAATAAGCATCTTCCACAGTCTGAATGGTTAGCATGCTCATCTCATCTTGAATTTCATATCGCAGACCATTCATGTACCTGGAAACTTTTTCATCATCGCCTTCCCAATGACCTGCCCTGATGTTTATCCTATAGAATTCTTCAATGTATTCCTTTACTGACATCAGCTTCTGTCTCAAATTTTTCATCCTCCGAAACAAAGTGATTTGATAATCCCTGGGTATGAATTTGTCTTTCATCTTTACAACCATTCAATCCCAGCTTTTGATTTTCTGCTTGGCCTTGCAACGTCTGTCAACCTGCAGTTCATCCCACCACAATGTTGCATGCCCTTTAAGTCTGGTAACGTCATGTTTGACTTTATTGTCTTCCTTGACATCCTCATAGTTGAAGTATTTGTCTAGAGCTCTAATCCAATCTAGAAGTTCTTCAACATCTAAATTTCCTTCATACACTGGAATGTCCATTTTTTCTCTAGCGCCTATCCTTGCAACAACCCTGAATAGGCGTTCATCTGCAATGTCTTTGACTGCTACTTCTTATCCTCCATTTCCAACTTCATTTTCACTTTCAACTTCGCTGATATCCCCAGCGTCAACTGTGCGCCTTTGTGTTGTATCCATGGCATCAAGCCTAGCACGTAATTCACGCATTTCTCTTTCCACTGCTAGATCAAGCATTGGCCTATCTCTTCTTCTCGGTGGAATGGCTATAGAATTTCTCCCTTCTCTTTGCTACAGAAAGAAAATAAATTGTTATGTGCTCTGATACCACAACTGATGGTATCGGACTACTCCTTTTCCTCTAGCTTACTCTACCTGAAATATACAGGAAAAATCAAGCTTTGATACCACAACTGATGTAGACCCCCTTGCCCTCAGGCTAAGATCCACACAGGATCGTTCTAAATTCACCTCAAGCTGAAGCGGCTCCATTGGATCGCTATTGGAACCTCACAAATTTGATCCAGAGGTCCTTCGGAAACTCCACTTGTGCGAACAAGCACTAGGCGCGAGCTTCACCCTCATGCGACCACAACTGGGCCTTAGCGCAAGTGCCTTTCACAACTCGCAACTCACGAGTTCATGGGTCGAAGACTCTTGACTCCTCCTTTCCAAACCCCCAATACCCGAGATGAAAATACGGGTATGGTTCCTCCTTGTTATCACCTCCTGCACATGACCACCAGCTAGGGCTATGATCCAGGTGGATATCCGTGGCCACCCACCTTTTCCAAATGGCTCAAAACAGTTTTCTGGCCATTTTGGCAATTTACTATTTTTAGCAGGTTTTAACTTTCGGGGCCATTTTGAGGGTCCAAATAAAGGTTTTTCAAGATAGAGGTTCTCAATGATAGTCGAAGGAATTATTGAGCCCCTAAAATGAATCTCCTTGACAATACATTTCCAACGAGCTATCAAACGCCTAAAACGGAGATCGTATGCAAAAGTTACAACCTCGGGAAGTTGATGTACTCACTTACCCAAACGGGGGCCACATGACTTTTGGCGCTTCATCTCCTAGGGTTAGGTTTTTGGATGTCTAGGACTTTTCGCATTCCCATTTATTGTAAAAGGGCCTTCAGAGCCTCATTGTAATCATCTTCTTGCGAATGCGAGTAGCCGTCACATCTCTTATCAGAGATAAGCTGCCACCATTCTAGCGAGTCTTTCGCTCTGTATTTTTACAGTCTCTGTACATTTATCTGATTAATAGAAATTGTGTATTACTGTATATCTATGTTTATGGTTGCATATCTGATACATTTCTGTTATATTATTGAATATCTGCAATATCTCTGTGCATTTCTTTATTATATCTCCTCTCTCATTTCGTGTCGAAAATAATCTAGATCAAGCTAACTGCTAGCGCTACTCCCAACTCACGAGTTGGAGTGTTGAGCTCTCGTGCTCCTCCTTTGTGAATCTGTGACTCGCAATAAGTCAACGATGGGTTGACCCTTTCCAAATGACACTTGTCCACCACCTGTCACCACTTCCACCTTTCTCCAGGCATTTTTTTGTTACGCCACCTGTCAGCCACACGATCCCCACTTACGGATGGGCCATGTGTTTGCACGAGCCCTCGGTGCTCGGTACTTCACGACTTCTGAAGTAAAAAAGAAAATCTCTCAAGTTCATAACCCCTGATAGGTGATAACCATGCTGAGATTCTGATCCAATGGTTCTCCCGTGTTTCAGATCGAACGGCCTGGATCTCCTTCTCTATTCCTTGCAACTCAGAAATTCATGCAAATCAAGAAATTTGGTCTGGCCTCCAAAATCACTAACCCCGAGTTTGCGATATGGTCCAATGGCTTACACAAAGCACGATCAATGGCTCACGTTGATCCTATATCCTAAGGTGATGGGTTTCATCGGCCTCTAATCACCTTGCAACTTTGCCAAATCCAATGACTTTCACAACTTCGCACTTCCTTCATGAAGGCTTCTCACCATCCATATGGCTCCACTGGATCCTACAGTCCTCGCGACTTCGCGAGCTCTCCATGGAGAATTCTAACCATTCAATTCACGCTTCAATGGCTTCTTCCCAAACGACTGAATGTTCTCCCTTCTGAACTTAACTTCTATGTGATGACTTCAATCCATGTCTCCCTTTGAAGTGGTTCGATTTCTTCCTTCCTTTAAACACTTCAACGGTATTATCTCTCCTGAGATTTTACTTGCAAAATCAAGTCTTTCCAAAAGGATCCCTGCTCACACTCCTTGTGGAAAACCTTCAACTAACCTCTGGTTATTTGAGTCTTCAACCCTGTGCACTTTTTGCAACAATATTCCTTCAACCTTCACCTTAGTTTATAAATTCTAAAGTTTCAACCAGCCTATGCACACCTTGCACGACTCTGTGCTTCACCTGCACTTCTGTGAGTATGAGAACAACGATATCTCTCCTGATCTTTCTGAGATAAAATGAATACCTTCATCGACGCACACCTTGCGGACATTCACTACACTCCTTGCAGGAATTCTCAGGAAGAGAAACAATTGAAACTCATGCTCCTTCTCTCTCAAACTTCATACATTCAACATGAAATCATACACACAACACTACATTGAAACAAATGCATAACAAAAAAATAAAGAAATTGTAAACATACCATTCAACTAATGTAAACAGTAAGCATCATAACACCATGAAAGTGAGTCAAAGATTCATATATTAACTCAATTTCTCCTGTACATGGGTTCTTCTCTACAACTCTCTACTAGAGATATACAACTTATCAATCTTGAATGATAATAATAATCTCTGTTACAATGATACAAGGTTGAGGGTGTCTATATCCGTTTCCCCCCCTATCTTCTAAATGTCTAATCTATTAAATCAAATCTACCTACATTACATTTATCAGACTTAAATGGCTATTACATCTGGCAGATGAGAGTAATCTCTCCAGGATTGTTCATATTTCCAAGACATAAATGAAATTACGTTCCTCCTAGCTTACTACATTAATTCTTCAGTTTTCAAAATTCAAAATGCTTTTATGAAAAAAACGTGCCCTTTTTCCATCTGTGCATCCAACTGTTCCCTTGGCTAGGTGCGTGCTTCGACTTTGTACGATGCTCATACATCATTCTGTGTATGAATCTTTTTCACAACCTAAGTAGATTCGGTTCCTGTGGGTATGAGCTTAGATATGTTCTATAGTTGGCTTGCTTTGCGCAAGATCATGGTGAATCTTGAAGGTTCTGGGAACCCACCTAAGTATTCTCCTTTCCTTTCCCTATCCTATTGTCTTGGTTGTGCTTCGGGTGAGACTTTTTCTCTTCGGAGGAGATGAAAATTCCAGGGCTCTAGACTACAAGGTACCTTTTGTTGGTAACCTGAGAAGGAGCTTGGTCTGATCAATTATGCGCCAAAAACTGTGATCTACTTCGAAGCTTCAACATTCGGGAATTCCAAATGTTCCAATGCTTTTTTCCCCTAAAGTAATATTTACCCGAAGCTTTGGATCAAGAACCACATGCTCATCTCGACCAACGGTCAATGTGTGTCCTTTGCTTTCACTTTGGACAACTTGCAGTCAACGCTCCTTCACACTCTTTCTCTTGGAGTGTCAGTTCTCTAGCGTGGATCTACGCACTCCACGTGCCCCTATGCTCATCAATGAATCTTGTTGATTTAAGCCTTCGATACTCAAGACCTTTAGAATTTAACTCTCTTGTTTCTCCCAGAGCATCCTATCACCAAAGTGATGGATCTGACGCCAAGTCTTCCAGCAATCAATGGCTCTCAATGCTTTAATCTTCAAGAGTACTACACAGTCCGCCCTCGCTTTTCTCCAAAGTACATTCTTATGAAACACATGGATCTTCGTCACATGCTTGTCTGGATCCTATGGTCCAGATCTCTTCATCCTTCACAACTTCACGAAAATTTCCTTCTTCTCCACGAAACTCTTCTGGAGCTCTTCCTCACGGAAATTCTAATCTTCCACCACCTATCCCTGTGGATGATTGATGGTATCGATCCACTTTGGGACTTCGAGACTTTGTGAGTCCACTCTCCTATGCACTTTCAAAGGGTTTAAGGCTCATGCACTTACCTGGATCCGACGGATGACGATCCTTTGTGCTCAAATACGACGGCTAAGATTTGTTTTTCTCCTCCGTGTGCCCCTTTGGGTTTTTGGACATAGAATTCAATGACTGAGATCTCTTCCTTCCAGTTGATCCAATGAATGTTGTAAATCCTCCTCCTCTGCTCTCTTCTTTCTCCTGAATTGGGAAAAATTACGAGTGTTCAAAGGTTTTGGTCTCTGAACCTTCTCCTACGAACCCAACTGCTTGGGTCTCATTTGTGCTTTTCCTCCTAAGATTTGGTACTTAAATAAATTTCATCTACAATGCACACCTTGCACTATCTCTTCTGAGATTTGAACTTTATCAATCTCCTAAGGGTCTCGACCCTTCTGCTTCCTTAGAAAGTTTATGGTGCCCTCCTGGAAACTCAATGCTCTTCCTTCTGAGCTTGTGAAGTGAAACCAATTTATCTATGGTGCATTCCTTGTGCTTGACTGGGCCTTCAAATGGCTTCATACTTTCAACACTTTGTCTAAGTGTTATCCTGGTGCACTCCTTGCACAAGTCTTCCTCCTGAATATTGACCTCTTCCAGATTCAATAACACACTCCTTTTGTTCGCTCAATCCACACTTGAAGAGCTCCTCCCTACAGTCTAATAAGTTGACTATCTCCTTTTGCTCACTTGCGCTTTCTCAATGCACTCCTTGTAGAGCTGCTCCCGCAGGGTGTTCAGTAACCCAGGTTCCTTCAACTTCTCCAACACTTCAGAATGTGTTGGTCTTGTGCACTCTTTGGACCTACTCAAAGCACTCCTGGTTGATCTTATAGAGTGTTTAGTAACTCTATGGGTATCTTCTCCTTGACACTTCTCTTCTCTCTAAACTTGAAATAGAGTTCACTTATGCACACTTTCACCTACTCAATGCCCTCTTGGTAGAGTTCTACAGAGTGTTCAATAACTCTGTCTTTTGTGCCTTCTTTGCACAATTTATCCTCCTACGTGTTCAGTAACCTTAATATTCCTCTTCAGTCTAAGAATATTTTGGTGTGCCCTCCTGGAACGTTCTCCTCTGAACTCGAAGCAGAATTGAGATATGCACTCCTTGCGTTGGCTCACAGAGTTTTCAAGACTCTATCGTGCACTCCTTACACTTATACTAAAGAACCCAGAATGATTCAACAAACACACAGATATAGATGTCTATCTTCCTACTGCAGATGAAATCTATCATACACATTTACAACATATGCACACATAAACACACATTGATAACATTCATAAACATTCACCACACAAAAATTGATAAACAATAAAATATGTCCTTTTGTATTAATAACGGAATTCTTGGTTACAAATGTATGAGCTTGGAATACAACTGATTCTCGGCTCTTCTCTCCTTGGCTTACAATGATTTTTCATCAACTTTCAACATCTCTTAACAACTTTCAGCAACCTCTATTAGGAATATGTTACAATGCTTTATATCTCTCCAATATACACTAGTGGTGTCTAATCACCATCAAAACTCCTATCTAGTGAGGCTTATTGCATTGAATGATCATGTACATCTCAGATTCGAGGCAAAGCTCATGATCTTTCCAACTCAAGCTGATTAAAGGAAATTATATCTACAACCTCTAAAAAGGAAATAACTCAACTCTACCAAGCCTTACAACATTTAATTTCACTTAATTACATTGAATTTTTAAATTGAGAGGGAAAACTGAGAGGGTAGGCACCTCTCCCCTTCTTGAATGTTCACTAAGGTGCTGAATAGATGGTTTTTTACTGAGGTGGAGATATTATCCTGCATCATACTCTACTACTAGGAAAATCATGAGCTCCTACTCATGGCTCCCTCTGATCCATTTTTTAAATCCCCCTGCATCCCAAACTCTCCCTTGGAGTTGTCCACCTGCTCCTTTGATATGTTTATACTGTTTTTGTTGTTTCTCTGATGTTGTGGCATACTTTACTCTATTCATTCTCTCCTTACTGACAACTTCATGTGTTAATCTCAACATCAACCTCCTTATCTCCTCAATCATCTCTTCCAATTTATTTGTTGGTTGGCTCTCCTTATGTAGTCTGATATGCTGCACTTCCTCATGTTGATCAAAGGGCGTATCAAATTGATCTCCCATGCTACCTTCATCTCCTTTATCCTTGAATTTCCACTTCCCTACAGACTCAAATTTTGTAGTCTCCTCACTGAACTTTTGTTCAACCATCTCCTCTGACATCTCAACTTCTATCAGTTCTATTGTTGGTGCACTCATAGCTTCTTCCAGCTTCTCCTTAAGATGGAATTCTCCTTATTTTTTCATGACTGCATCCTGGAAGTCCTTTTCTAGGTCTGTATTGTTCAACCAATCCTCCAGTATCTCCAAGTCCATCTCCCACTGAGTGAGAAACCCAACTCTATGCTCCTGTTTTTTTTGTTGGGGAACACATCAATGTCTTCTCCTTCTCCTCCTTTATGACTACCATTGTTGGTTGTCCTTATGTTGAACCTAAAATTTATGCATTGGCATCAACTTGCCTACTTGGCATAAATATCTGAATTCCCCCAATGATCAGAACACACCTCTGATCCTCCTCCATCAAAACTCCTTGATCATATGAAATACTACCTGAGTTCATATCTTCTCCCTTTCCCACTTGGAAAATCGAGATTTCACCTCTTCCCTCCTGCCAGTATATGAGATCAACTGTTTATATACTCTCATTTCCCACCTGCAAATATGAATTTTCATCACTGCCCCCCTGACAGTTTATGAGATCAATTGATCTCTTCTCCTTCTCATCACTGAGGCTCTCTCCAACCTCAAGTTTTCATATGCAAACCATCTCCTCTATGCCACTGAGGGTTTCAACTTCCCTCAACCACCTCCTCAACACATGTTGTTTCCTTCTGGCCAATAACCCATGGACAAGCCATTTTACTCTTTGCTTCATGGGCCACTCATACCTCTACCATACCTGTGCCTCCTGCTGCATCTTCAACGTTAGCCTGTCGAACTCTGCTCTGATACCACTTGATGAAAACCCACTCTCTCTCCTCGGGGCTGCTCGACCTCTCGATCTAGGATCTTTCAAAAGACTGAGATGAATTATCTCTTCAGACCCCCTGTTGGAACCCAAATCAAGTTACACACACTCATTTTCTCATAAGGCGCAGGTTGTATGAAAACCCCGAGGCTCCTGCTAAGCCCCTATTCCCTTTCTAAAATAATAGGCTCTATCTCCTTCTGCTAGGCCCCTTCCATCATATGACCTCGGGCTATGACCTCTTCCTAGCCCCTTTAGTGAATTTGGGCTTCGACGATTTTGAATGCACCTGACTCCTTTTTCCCCGAACTATGAATTGACGAAATCACCCGGACCACATCTATGGTCCACGCTCCTCTGATAGCCAATGACTGTGATCTACTTTGAAAATTCAGTGTTTAGGAGTTCAAAACATTTCAATGCCTTTCCCCCCCAAAGTAATCTTTACTTGAAGGTTTCAGCCTCTGAACCTTCTCCTGCGAACCCAACTTCTTGGGTCTCGTTTGTGCTTTTACTCTTGAGATTTGGGACTTAAATAACGTCTGTCTTTGGCACACACCTTGTGCTATCTCTTCTGATATTTGAACTTGCTCAATCTCCAAGAGTCTCGACCCTTATGCTTCCTTAGAAGGTTTCTAGTGCCCTCCTGGTGACTCAATTCTCTTCCTCTTGAGCTTGTGAAGAGAAACCACTTTATCTCTAGCACACTCCTTGTTCTTGACTGGGCCTTCAAATGGATTCATACTTTCAACACTTTGTCTAAGTGTTGTCCTGGTGCACTCCTTGCACATGTCTTCCTCTTGAATCCTGACCTCTTTCATATTCAATGACGCACTCCTTGTGTTCGCTCAATGCACACTTTTAAAGCTCCTCCCTACAATATAAGAAGTTTATTGTCTCCTTGTGCTCACTTATGCTTTCTCAATGCACTCCTTGCAGAGATTCTCCCCAAGGGTGTTTAGTAACCCTGGTTCCTTCAACTTCTCCAACACTTCAGAATGTGTTGGTCCTGTGCACTCTTTGCACCTACTCAAATCACTCCTTGCTGAGCTTAAAGAGTGTTCAGTAAATCTGTGGGTATCTTCTCCTTGACACTTCTCTTCTCTCTGAACTCGAAATAGATTTCACTTGTGCACACTTGCACCTCCTCAATGCCCTCCTAGCATAGTTCTACAGAGTGTTCAACAACTGTTTCTTTTGTGCCTTCTCTTCATAATTTGTCCTCCAAGGTGTTCAATAATATTGAGGTTCCTCTTGAGTCTGAGAATGTTTTGGTGTGCCCTCCTGGCATGTTCTCCTCTAAACTCGAAGAAGAATTTAGATACACAGTTCTTGAATTGGCTCATAGAGTTTTCAAGACTCTGTCATGCACTCCTTGCACTTATCCTAAAGAACCCATAACAATTCAAAAAACACACAGATAGAGAAGTATATCTTCCTACTACAGATGAAATCTATCATACACATCTACAACATATGCACACATAAACATACATTGATAACATTCATAAATATTCACCACACAGAAATTGATAAATAGTGAAATTTGTTCTTTTGTATTAATACTAGAATGCTTGATTACAAATGTGTGAGCTCAGATTTCAACTGAGTCCCAACTCTTCCCTCCTTGGCTTACAATGATTTTTCATCAACTTTCAACAACTCTTAACAACTTTCAACAACCTCTACTGGGCATACGTTACAATTCTTTATACAAGAGGGGCTCATTGAGATTTTCCTCCAAGCTACACTAGTGGTCTCTAATCACCATCAAAACACCTATCTATTGAGGCTTATTATATTGAATGATCATGACATCTCAGATCCGAGGAAAAGCTCAAGATATGTCCAACTCAAGCCTATTAAAGGAAATTGTATCTACTTCATGTACAAAGGAAATAACTCGTCTCTACCAAGCCTTACAACATTTAATTTCACTTAATTACATTGAAATTTTAAAATGAGAGGGCTGGCACCTCTCCCCTTCTTGAATTTGCACTAATGTGTTGAATATTTGGCGCTTTGCTGAGGTGGAGCGATGCTCTTGCATCAGAAACCATTTGTTGGCACTATTATGTGAAGAGGTTGTAAGATGCAGTGTTCGGATCACCTAAGGCCAACAAAACCCACCAAACATCGGCCCTTTCAGCATCACCTTCTTGCAAAGATAAAGTGTCACCCGAGGTATCTATGTGGACTGCAAGAACCAAGCTTCTGCAGTAGTAAGGGGATGCGAGGTAAACATTCAGTTCATTGTTCCTTATTATTTTGTGTGCTTAAATCTATTTTGTTTTGTTCTTAACTTACTCATGGTTTAGATTCCTATACTTATCATATTCTAGCTTACCCTATAGATTCATTACTATCACCCTCATAAATCATTGCACCACACTTAACTATCATATGAAGCTATTCTACGATGCATGCAAATAGTATTCATAAGAAAACATGGAAACACAGTCAACACATGATTCCATAACATATATTTATCATTTCTTTATTCATCCTTCTAGACCTTCGACTATTACATCAATAAATCTAGACTCAATATCAATCAGACAGTAACATAACCTAATATATCATAATCAGAATTCATCATAATAATCCCTAGTCGAACCAACTGACTGAACCCAAAACAACGATAACAACATAGAGAACCCCTATTCTCCCAACCCATTAAACATTTATATCAAAATCTAAGCATAAAAACTCTAATCTGTTCATCCAAAAAATATCCCATTATAATGCATGGCTAGCATAGTTAACTGGTTGTTCGATGCATTTCTTCTACTTTTCATCCTCAATGTTTCTTTTATGTTGTTCTTCTATTTATGGAATGTCAGGTTGTCATTCTCCTGTTATGCTTTATTTCCTTTCTTCACTCTTATGTCTTTATTCTCTGAGCTGCGCATTGTCATCCTTTTACACACTTTCCTCCTTATGTGCACTTTCCTACTAGATGTGCCCCAACTTCGCGCTCTCTAGATTTCCTTCTTTCTCTGTGCACATTTCATCTACTTAGGATTTTTCCTCAAAATGTTATCCAACATGCAAAAACTGTTTTCAAGACCGCCTTTCCAACACCACTAGTATCACAACATGGCCCACTCTCCACTCTTTGACATGGACTAATATTATCTTCCAAATATTGTACAACCTTAGTAACCAATATTTCTTAAGCATCTATAACTTTCTAAATAAAATACCAATATTACTTTTCTTCAACATTAAAAAATTATTCAAATTAACAATTTAACAAGTCTCCAAGAAGTTGAAGACTCTACAACTCAATGGAGTTTATATCCTAAGAAAAAGACTCTTTAAGAAATGTTAGTAGGAATAAGTTGAGCACAAATGAATCAACCCATGCTCAACAAGATTACCAAGAAAACAAAACAATAAAATGTTCTTAAGCATTTTAACTAGACATACTAATGAAAAGGATGATTTTGAACAACTAGCTGAATGAGTTACTCATCAATGACTAACATTTCACATATCCATAAATTACCATCAACCAACTTATCAGGTTTGGATAACCTAAATTTTACATTTAACTCTAGGGATGGAGGTTATCCCCTTAATTGTTCATTATATTTGTCATTGGAAAATAAGATAATACTTTCCTTTTAAAACCTAAGGGCCAAGGACTAGGGAACCTTGGCCATGGTCTTACCATCCTATTTCAAAATAAGAGTCCACTAAATACAATGTTTATTAAAGGATAACCCAATTCTGAATGAGTGATATCATCAAGGAGAGATTAATAGTCTCACATTCCTTCCATATTCTTTTGTCCATAAAGGAACTTTCATCTTGACCATAATAGGCATAGTTATAAGATATTAGAGTGAAAGACCTTGCCAATGTTTTTTTTCCATGGCGGGAAATCAAGAGCATTAAAATTCCTCAAGAGTACCTTCTAATCCTAGTCATTTTTTATCCATGGCCTTAATAACTCATTGACACATAAGATTGGACCTATGTGTGGACCTTCAAGGTACCCAAGTCCCTACAATCCTTCAAGGTGCAATACTAGTCTTAGTTTACTATGGAAGCCTTTGGCATGAGATTTTTTGGCCAATATAAAGTTTTTAGAGCCCTTTTGATGCTTTGATATGATTTCATTAATGGATATAAAATGGTACAAAGAAGCATATAACTGATTTGCAACAATGTCACATCATAAATACCTAGTTGTGGGGAGCCGCAATGGAACAAGTTTCAACAACTGGTGCATCAAGTCGAGGTGAAGAGGTGCCTCACCATCGCATGAAGGGAGGTGTGTCATATCACAATATTTATACATGCAAAACAAATAAAATATAGTTACAAATACTTTAAATATATGTTTACTAGATACTTTGTCAAATGGAAAATTAAGTACATAAGCAATGAAAATATAAAAAATACTTCATACTAAACTCCTCCAAGAAATTGTCTTGAATAGGATCCTTTGTCGATCAATGACAAGTATGCCTACAATGAGATCATTAATGGGGAACAACTAATCTAGAACTAGAATGGCTAACCTGACCTGAAGACCTTACACCTGGTTATTTAACATAATTAAATGATGGCTCTCGATGAGAAGATGCCACAAACGCATTGATGAACCATATTTCATGTCAAGGACAATATTATAGTACTAGCAGTTTGAATATTATCTCCAAGTTGAGTTATCTTCAGGGGGAATTGGGAAATCACCTAGAAGAGAGAACCCCTCTCAATGGGTTATGGTTAGAAATTGGTTGATCTTGAAGAGAGCCAAGACCAACTCCTTAGATTTCTCCAATGTCAAAATAATTGACATGGAGACCCAAAATGAACTCAACCCATAATTTCTAAAGAAAATATAAGGGAAATTTCCTATTATTGTAAGGAGGTTTTTCAAATACCATACACCATCAATCCATCCAATAGTATCTCAATGACATGAATATGCACCATCCCATGCAAAGATGCCTCTTTCTTGGATGAGGTGGTTGGTTGATTCTAGGGTCAATGAACATTGAACAACTTAAAAAATAATATCTTTGCTTATATTCAATTTTGACCTCTTCCTTACTAGTGCCAATTGAGTAGTATTATCTCATCCTAGCCATACATTTGGATTTATCAGATAATTGTCTAGAGGCATCACCAATGGAAGAGACAATGGTGTCAAGTGAAGTGGCCAATGAAATACAAGATGTCTCTCTTGTGTTCCTAAGATCCCCTATTATGTTTTTGAGTTCATTTAAATTTCAGACATTGATTAATTTCATTGTATGGGTCTTATGGAGAGTTAGGGTATAGGTATTCATCAAGATTTGTATCCATGGTGATGGAATAAAAGTTGCAATTAAATCATAATTTTTTTTCTTAAAAGGTATGTAAATTTCTAAAATTTGAAAATTATAAAAATGACATTTAAAATAAAATATACCTATAAATGAGAGCTTCTCTCAACAAAATGTTGAGTGCCAATGAAGCCAATGACTAGGCCTTTCTTTTCCTCATCAATTTTGGGTTAGATTATGAATCACACTCGCATTGGTGGAGGAAAAATCACCATAGTTGGTGAGAAATGAATAGAAAATGACTCACATTTTTTTTTTATGTTTTTACATATACAAATACCCATGTGTTCTTGTTGCATGCACGCTAAGAAATGCACACATGTTTTTTTTTAAATAAATGTGGACTCTTATCATCCACAATGGACTAGCATGCATGGAGCTTCAGTGAGGGCCGAGTCTATTTAAATATGAATTCATGTGTGTTCCTGGAGAACACACATGTTCCTAGAGAACGCATGTGTTCCTAAAAAGGATTAAAAAAATCCACATTCTTCTTGCAATGAGAAAGGGAACCATCTTTGTGTGCCCACCCTACACACCTCATCTAGACTGGGTTGTACATTGATAGATCCCATGTTAACATGGATGAAATATGGTTTATATGTATTACGCTCAAACATTACACATCTAATCTAAACTAGGTGATACATTACACATCTCATCTAAACTAGGTGATATAATGCACTTGGCTTCTCTAGATGTAATTATATCTTTGTAGATCCATCTCAAAATTTATTAAGGACAAAAAATATTAAGAAATAAATTTGAGATAACAACTTTTGATTACTTAAATATACATAGTTAAAATGAATCTACCCTAATTTTTATATATATCTTAATTAATGTTTAGCATTTTTTTATATTTTCTTCTCTACACTAATAGTTTCAAATTTTCTTATATTTTCATTTATAAATATTCCATATTAAACATAATAGATTGAAAAATACTCCTCCTGAGATAGAATGTGAAATTGTGTCGACAAGGCTAGTTGTATGTCACAACCATGAGACAACACCCTCCTTGATACATTGTGCACTTATTAAGAACTTACCCTTTCACATGGACCTTTAGTTAGGTAAGAAATGAGCATTCACACATCTAGAAAGGCTCTAGCACAAGTTGTCATGAGAGATCAACAAGGTAAAACGAGTTTTTATTGTTGACTCAATTTGACCCTAGGGAATATTTATTCTCTAAGCTAGTCTCACATGAGCTTCTCTTTTGGGAATATAGGAAGTTAGTAAAATATATCTCTTATGTTACTGAACAATTGAACTCTCACCATAATGCATGTTCAGATTAGTATAAATTACTAGTATACCTATACTAGTTAAGGTAATGTCAAGGTGATTGTATTCCTATTATGAAATGAAGTAAGATTTTCCCATTTGTAAAATGAGGTTGTAAAGTACTCTTCTATTTGTAAAAAGAGGTTGTAAAGTTGTAATATACTCGACGACCTAGTGCCTTGCTAGGATGATATGCCACTCAAGAATGCCACAATGTCCCTCTAAATTCACCATAACAACCACATCTCTAATACTAGTAATAACATTCTCTACATATTGTACAAATACTATTTTGTTCTATATGATATACAACATGTATTCCTAACTATAACAAATGCATGCAGAATTCCCATAATTCACACAAGCATATTAACGTACATAGAAATACACTTAAATTGTAACAAGCATGTAAACAGTAAAACAAACACAATGATCTATATACTTATGTTTCAAAATTCCACCAATTGGCTGAAAACCTCATATGCTCCACCCAACCATCGACCTTGATGCTCCAACGCTCTCAACAACAAGTCACCCCTGAGTTGGGGCTATGAATCCACCAAGGAAAATGCTACATAAGCCAACTAAGGTATATGAGTCTGTATGGAAAGTGCACTATGTCAAGGTACCCAACTCCTATAGGAATTCCGACCAATAGAATCTCATTCCCCTTAGCCTGCACAACCCAAGGAAGTGTACCCGTTCTATATTTTGCAGTTCCTGGGGCTATCCCACTTCCTTTCCAAGGCTCCAAGATTAGTCAAACATGAATTCTTTGATTTTTGGCTCTAGTACCTCCAATTGCACTCACGAAGTCTCCAGGAAAGGGTTCTAGCCTTCCCCAAGACAACGAAAGGAGAATTATCCACCCAAATCCACCTAGAGTTCATAAAGTTCACAAGTTCATGGGGTCTTAATGCCCCCCTAGCTCACACCCCAAGATAAACTTCGCAACAATAAACTCCCCTCGGCAAGCATGAATAGAGAAAAAACAACAAGGAATTGGTACAATTTCCATAGAGGGAGAAAATTAAATATCTGTGGCCTAACTTGCCACTTAGCTCTAATGGAGCTCCTCTCCCCACCTTTGGGAAATTTGTCCCCCTTACTTTTGGAACATAGGATATGTCATCACGTTATGAATTGGGCTAGAATATTTTATCATTTCTTTGGAGCTCCCTTCTAGGCCTCTTAGCACCCTCATATTTGTCTCTTATGGAGTCGTAGCCATCAATGTTCAGTTTGTCCTAGTCCTATAGCCTCGAATCGTGATGTTATTAATTAGTGCATATGTACAATTTTGCATTACAAAGTTCTCTCGCCCTTTCCTCTTTACAAGGTTCTCCATCATATGATTCACCAACATAAAAGATCATATGTACACATGAACTCAGCAACTTGCGGAACAACTTGGAGTGTTACAAACATATTGTTGTTGGGTTTTTAACCATTTCCATTCCTATTCTCATTCTCTTCTTTGACTTCATTTGTTGAGTTGCAAAGAAGTATAGGTGGCTTAAGGGCATGATCCAAAACTAAACGAACGCGAGGACAAAGGTGATTTTTGTAGGTTATTTGGTTCCACTTGCTTCCTTCTATGCCTTCATTACCTTCCCGCAATTTGTTCTTTGCCGCAATGTGTTGATAAGAACTTTGTACAACCACGACAACCGCGCTTTCGTGCATGTTTGATGTTTCCTCTATGATTTCTCTGTGACGTTACTACTAGAGAAGGGTTGTTCCCAGGTCTAATCAGTTCCCAGGTCTAATCAGTTCCTCCTACCGCCTATAGATAGAGATCACATGGGTTGGTTGGTGATTATAGGGACTCGACAAAGTGTAGTTAAATCACACATTTCCCTGTTTAAATGTTCAAACAAAGTGCTGGATGTTGCTAGTAGACAAGAGTTGTTACCAAGTCTAATCAATTCCCCCTACCGCCCATGTATATACAAGAGTTGTTCCCAGGTCTAATCAATTCCCCCTACCGCCCATGTATATACAAGAGTTGTTCCCAGGTATCCATATCTATAGATAGAGATCACATGCRTTGGTTGGTGATTATAGGCACTCGTCAAAGAAAGTATAGTTATATCATCCATTGCCCTGTTAGATGCCAACAAAGTTCTGGAAATGGCTGAAAGACGATATGAATTCTGACTCCAAATTTGCAGCTCTGTTAATCCTCAAGGCTGAATCTATACGAGGGGAACAAGTCTCTCGAAAAAATCTAAATCCACTGATTGTTGGGATTTGTTTCATTTCTTTATTTGTTACTTTCATCTGATTTTTGTAGTTTTTGAATGATGAGTAGATATAATTCACATTTTTCTTCATATATACAGTGTGAATACAGTTTGAATGAACCTAATAATTAAGAACATATGTTTCCTCTTAAGAAAATCACAAATTCAAAACATATATTTATTATTATTATATTAAATACTCCAAATTGCAAGATCTTCATTCACAAATACGAACACCATGATTAAGCTATTTCATAGTTAAAATTGAATAGTTAAATAATTGGAGAGTATACATCTTATCGATACTCAAATATATTACACTTGATAAATTCAGAACCTCGCTATTAAATTATCTACTAATTCAGTGAATGGTCTTCAAAAAGGTTGTTAGTCTGGGCATAGCTGATCAATTGAGAACCTCACTATTAAATTATCTACTAATTCTGTGAATGGTCTTCAAAAAGGTTGTTAGTCTGGGCACAACTATTTTTAAAAGAAACTCACTTGGAAATAAAGAGTCAAGTTGCTTAATCATATTTGCAACTGTTAACCTTATTTCTTCACACCTTGTCCAGAAGTAAGATTGATTGATTAAAGAAAAAATTGTTGCTATTTTACCAAATTATATAAATTAGCACAACAACTAAATTTAGCTGTTGGTAAACGTCGAAAGGCTGATAAGATGAAAGAATCCTTAAAAGAATATATTAAATTTTATTATTGATTAACAAATAAACAGTTGAGCTTTATTTATCTGGTGTTAATATTTTAATTTATGTTAACCACTTAAGTGGCAATCAGTTAGCTATCAAATTAATTTTTAAATATGTTTAGGTAAATCTAAAAAAGTAAACACATAAACTGATGTCTTTATAATAGCTAGGAAGTTAATGATTGAAATCACAGCCATTTATTTTGTGTGACTACTAAGAATATTCCAGCCATATTTAATCCTGTCCATAGAAAACTTATTAAGCACTAAACCCCTATTAAATTTACCCATTATCAATAGGTGTACACGTAATTATAGTTTTACAGATTTATTAACCATACAAAATAAACTAAAAACCTTCATGTCTGAATAGTTCAATGACAAAAAAAAATCAAACAGTCTGTAAATCGTCCATCAATATTTTTTTTTTAAGTTCTAATTACATCTGAATCTCCATATTCATTATTTAAAAGAAAGGTCTTGTAAACCAGACACATGTCAGAAGGAAAATATCTGGAAAGTGGAAATGGTGGGCCTCTGGACAGTGGAAATGGCTTGCACCAGTGCTCGCCCAGTGAACCTCCGTAAGACTGCCATCGCTCAAAAAATACAATGAGGAAATCGCCTTAAAAATAACAAAAATTGCAATGACGAAATGAGTTTAGGGTTTTTAGTTAACAATTCACTTTGGTGTTTAATTTTTGCAATTTCGTCAACCCGATATTCTCTTACCAAATTCGAATTGGCGGATTAATGCACGAATCGAACCGAACTAACTGCCATATTTTCGAAATTCGGTCGAATTTGGTAGCTAAAATTTATATAGTTATAATAAGGAGCATCTCGCTAGCATCGAAGATCTACTAGGTATCCTGCAACCCGTGCGCTGCTACCTAGATACCACCATGATTCCAGGAATTACCAAAAAGAGCTTCCTGTATATCAGACTCCTCATTTGGAGACCAGTAAAGCCATTGCAAAGGGGTTAACTGTGTGATAATCCACTCTCTGTAACACCGAAATAGGAATCTTCATTTATTGTAATGCATTGTCTGGTAACGTTGCAAGTTATATGAAAAATTTAATTTGTAAAAACTCGTGTCCATAGTACATGCATAAATTGTGTAGCTTGGACCCTTCATCTTCTTTTCTTAACTTCAATCATTTTATGACAAGTGTGGGGGCTGCTTTGAAATTTATCATGTTGAATCTTTTCAAAATTTTATGTGCATACTTAGATTGTGAAATAAATATACCATCTTTGGACTGGTGAACTTGATGATTTGCTTTGATGTATAGTGTTGAATTACAGTCACTTCTTTGAAATCCATTTTAAGTGAGACAGGAATCTATGTGAATGTACCAAGCTCTAGGATCTTTCTTTAACCAATACAATGTTTTCTTCAATCTGTAAGCTTTGTTTTCTTGTCCTGGAATCTCATAGCCTTGTGGTTGTTGCACATATACTTCTTCTTCTAAATGTCCATTAAAGAATGTTGAATTTACAACCATTTGGTAAACAAACCATCTATTGTGTGCGACAATGGCTAACATAGTTCTCACTGTTTCCATGCGCACAAGTGGTGCAAATGTTTCATTGAAATAAATTCCAGGTTGTTGTATAAAATCTCTTGCAACTAATCTTGCCTTGTGCTTCTCCACATTTCCATCTGCATCTTGTTTGGTTTTATAAATCCACACACTTATCACATCCTTGTCTTTAGGTACATCTACCAACTTCCATGTCGGATTGTTCTCTATGAATTTAATTTCTTCATCCATGTATTGAGTCCATATATCATCCTTGGAAGCTTCTTCAAAAGTTAATGGAACATCTATTTGTGAAAAGAGAGAAAAATATGAAAATGAATTTGTTTTGTCATCGTTATAGATGTCGCGTAGATTTCATTTCTTGGTAACATACTTGTTAATGTTGGATCTGGAGATGTAGAACTACTTGGACTTCATGTTGGAGTTTGTTGCTTTCTAGGTATAGACTACGCAACTGCAGTTCTTACTAGAGTAGTTTGTGTTGGGATTTGTGTCACAGTTTTAGGTGTAAAAGTAATTGTGCACCGATTTGTACATGGTGTTTGAGCCACTTCATCCTCTGTGGAACCATGCCCAATAGCATCTATATTTATGATTGTCTTTTATATGCTTCCATTCCTTGCTTCATTCTCTACAAATTGAACATTACGACTAATTATAACCTTTCTTGCAAAAGGATCATACATTTTGTATGTTTTTGTATCTTCAAAGTATCCAACAAATATACATTTATCCGAAAAACTTTTAAGTGTGACACATTATGATTTATTCATGTCCAAGCTTCTTGAGGACCTTTGTTCTTCACACTCTTTGTCGGACATCTGTTCATGATGTATACTATAGTTTCTATTGCCTCAACCCAATACTCATTTCAAAAATGTTTGGCTACCAACATACTTCA
>ML784683.1:929203-950471 GCA_009831015.1 Picea engelmannii | reverse complement strand
ATTTTTGATGTGCATCATATATGAGAAAAAAATTTAGTTCTTCATTGTTATTTTTCTTTTTTAGGGGTGGGTTAAATTGGTCAAGAGCTATCTCATAAACTATGTACATGGAAAAGGAATCAAATATAAACATAGAAAAAAACAAGGTATGTTGTTTCGAGATTTTTTTTTTTAAAATATGTGTGTGTGTGTGTGTGTGTGTGTGTGTGTGTGTGTGTGTATTACGATTTATTGGATGTTATAGCCATATCTTGAAAATCATTTGGTTGACAAAAACTAAGATGAACAAAATCATGTTTTTGTATCCTTGTTACATATTTAGGAAGTTATTTTTTAGTTAATTTCATGTTTTTAGTGACAGCTGATGAAACCTATCATTTGTCATTTGGAGATTTTATAAAAGTGCATTGAAAAAAAAATAAACTTAACTATGAAAACTTCATAGTGTAATGTTATACTAAATCAACAATTATTTCGTTGTTGGATCACGAAATTGTGTGGGGCATTGCAAGTACCTAATATAGCAGATATTATGGTCGCAAAGAAAATAAAATATTGGAAATTTGCATTGTGTTTTCATCTCCCTGCCATCAATCTGCATTGTTGTTTGACTTTTTTGATGTGCATTTCATCGAAACAATTATTGATGTTAAAAAGGGAAACAGGGAAAAGAAAAAAAAATGGAACAAGAATTGCAGAGATGTATTTTTCTAATTTCATTGGTGCACTATTCATTTGTTGTTCCTTAACACTGTGTATCTCATGTGATTTTCACATAAGGGTTTATTTGTGTAGTAATTGAGTTTGGTTTATTTCTTTCACATGTAAATGAAATAGAGAAATTGTAAGAGAGAAAGAAGAGACAAGCAATGCAGAAGAAGAAAGTGAAGAAAAATGTCCCATTAGAATGTATGTCTATAACAATTGGACAAGACATAGCCTTTTGTTTGGTAACATATATGCAAATGTAACAATATATATCGATATTGCATAGTACTGTGTATAATCGAAAGTGCATATTGCATCTATGGATATTGTTTCAGTAGTGATTTGGACATCCATTTTTTGTCAAGATTTGATACCCACAACTACAACTTAAGATTTTATTGAATGTTTTGTGGTGAAGTGAAAAAATTATCGTCGTAGAATATCTGGGAATTACAAAGATGTGCCAGCCTTCTGTCATATGTAAATGGACAATGTATTGGCTAGAAGTGCATTGACGAAGTAAAACAATTATAGCATTAAAATATATAACCATTGAATTGAGAAAAGACACGCCAGATTGAAAAACAAAATCACAATTTGGATTATTTTCATTTGAAAAGAACGATATATACAAAGACAGACTAGTACATTTCATAGAACTACACTGTGTACTTTGCTCATTTGAGAAATGGTTGCATGGCTCTGGGCCATGGATTCTGTGTTGTTAATATGTGATTTCCCTGTCATTTAGCACTTACCTATTAACACCATTTCTTGATGCAATTGGTGTTATAATGAAGCAAAAATATAAAGCGGAGATAATCTTGAAATCTAGTGCATAATGGATTTTTTCTCTAGAAATTGCAATCTATTGCATACTTCTAGCACTAAGATTCAATACTTAGTAAGTTTCACATGATATTGACTTGGTGGTGCTTATATCATGTTGTTCTTGGATATTAGAAAGGTTCTATGTTGAATTATGTGTGTTGTGAATGTAGGTAGGTTGGATACACGCACATTTCTTAAGTGCAAATTCTTTGTTTGGGTTGTTGTTGTAGTGCCAAAACTTTTTTGGAATGAGTAAGGTGTTCCTAGAGGTAGTATCTCCATTTGGTGTACATATTTTTGGGATAATGACATCTATTTTCTTTCCCTTTGTCTCGACATGCAAAGTGTGGGCCTGGTTCATCATGTATTCTAGAAATTGAAGAAGTAATTGGTCCAAGTCCCATAGCTAGAACTTTGTCTAGTTACTCGAGTACTTGAAAATCGCACAGACGGAGTGATTGTTGCAATGGATAGGCCCAATGTCATCCTCTTTTCTTGATCCTCTTAGTTTATAGCCAAGAAGAAGATGAAAACTAGAACCAGTGGAGAGAGCAGTCTGCATAATGCATCTACTAGGTTCAACAAAGGTGTTGATCCATGGAAATACACACAACAAATGTTGATAGAGAGAGATGGAGAAACACAAGATCTTTGAAGGATAGTTCAAGCAATGGTTTGGAAAGGATAGGAATATTAATCATCGACTATATGTTGGATCCTCTTCCCAACATTTCCTTCTTAGTGCGAGCCGATGTGATAATGAGACCTGGGACTGCAAGTGGTCTGCATGATTTGTTTCTTGTAGTAAATTACATGTTTTCTAAGAAATTCCATGGATGCGAGGAATTTTCAATTGAATTATGATTCCTAGAATAAATAGACCTAGTAGTTGGGTGGCTGGTAGAAATGGTCAATTGAAATCTAGTGGGAGTTGTATTCATGGATAAATGTGTATTATTTGGAAATACTATGGCCCTAGAAATTGGTATAAATAGTTCAAAAGACAGTCGAAAATTTCCACAGTAATGTTCATTTTTTCGAGCGGGATCCATGTGCTCGTGTTCCTATACTGATACATTGCAATTTGGATCTAGGCTCCTTTGATGTTGTATGCATTGCCAATGATTTATCGTACACCTAGTGGCCTTTTTCCACCATCAGGTGATAACTATTAGAATGTCCCATATGTGTGTGATATGATTATATCATATTTCTTGACGCTTCGATAATGTGAAATTCTCTGGAGTGTTTGTGTTGCTTATGCAAGAATGTTGTCATTTCTAGTGTCCTATGTATTTACCATGACTTCCCATGTAATCTGATATGTGAAAATATGTTAACCTGTCAGGTCTTCTTGTAAATGGCTAATTAAAGAAGATTTTAACAACAAGTTTTATGAGATATGGTTACATCTTGAGTTAGTGCATCATTTGCATAGGTGATGTGCAAAGCCTCAAAACTAGTAATCAATTCACAGTACTTGTCATCTGGAAGATTCCTCCAAGTTAATGCCCATGTCATATCGTTCAATTTTAGCAAGGACATTTGTCCATGGACCTTCTCTAAATTGTCTCTTAAGAAATATTGTTACTGGAGCATGTGTTGCATATCTTATTTGCACAACAATGCTATTTTATTTTTCTATCTAATATAGGTTTGTTTCTTTAAATGCATTTTGATAAAATGGAAAGTTATCAATAGTACATTACCGAGGTCATATTGATTTAAGGTTAGATGCATAAGGAATATTTATTAGCATGTTCTTTCTATACCCGAGTTAGTCACAAAATACAAGAAATGATTAATAGAAGGAACTGTGTATTTACTAACATCTGCTTTCTAGACCTGAGTTATTCATGGAATACATGGAGTGATTAATAGAAAGCATTGGAAAGTTGATAGACAACCACAACATTTACTTTGCACAAGTTCTAGTTAGCCTTTGTTTTTCGCTAACCAAATTTCCATAAATCACTTGGTCTTTGTGAAAAATTCCTAGCTATCAGAGTGCATGGCTATTATATTTCCATAGGGCCATAAAAAAAGTTTTTCATTGATTGATAATTGTTGATGCATTCCAATTGTCAGATATGGCTTGAAGTATCGTGCAAATGCATATAGATCTTCTACCATAAAAGTACAAGTTTTTAGCAGTGGAAAATGCTATGTGTTAATGTTCAGAAGAATGCTTGTTATGTTTGGAAATTATTTTTCCTTTGTAGGAATTTTGGCAGTTTAAAATTGTACATGTCATTAAAAACATTTCAACGCTATGTGTCATATCATATGAAATGTGCTTTTGTGACTTTCATAGTTGATGTGCATATTTCCTACGAAAGAAAAATAAAGACATCCATATGTCAAATTAAACATAGTATAAAATATATTGTATGTGCTTTGCATTCATGTATTTGTTCTTGCAAGCATGAGAAGTTGGACAAGCCAGGGAAGTATTAGTACTAGTGCATTGCAGACATACTCCCAAAAATAAATCCATAGGTAAATTCCTCTAGGCTATTTTTTGTTTACACGTTAAAATTTCATGACAAACCAATAATGTCTAGTGCTTATGCAATTTGCAAATTGCTATATTCAGTTCAGGGGAAATAGGTATACCTGCAATTGAAGAAATCAATGTTGGGAAGTCAAGTCTGACAGGAACACGTCAAGCAACTATCCATGCACATCAAGACCAATTGGAAAGGTATGTATATAAAAGTGTATGTTTTGAAGCTGGACAAGAAATACAGTGAATTTTTTTTTCATATTGCTTATTTTCTACAATTTTTATTCCATGATGTAGTTCAACAAGTTTGAATATTGTCTCAATGGAGGACTTGAATAGTCACAAAACTGGGGTGGTATTCATTGGAAACGTGATGGTTTTTTACAACACATGTTTGGATAAAGTGAATAGATCATGAAAAATATTGCCTGCTAACATGAAAAATGAAAATAGAATGATGACAGTTACATTGACTATTCCTGCACACCTCATTGAAAGAAATGAGCAAATTATTGTTTCGAGGGCTGGAATATCTATTACAAATTTCAAAATTCTACCAAAAAGTGGCTATGACCATGGTGATTGCGATCATGTTATATCTATACTTGAATCAAGTGTTGTTGAGACAACCTCTCCAACCTTGAAATAATACAATTTCGTGCCATAAACAAGAATCAAGCAATTTTCAAGTAATACAGACATGTATCCAATCGACACTATTGGATTGGTTGTCACACTAGCTAGGGAAGTTGGATCGTAGTATTGTTTGCAATAAAACATGGAAACACAAAGGATGACAAAGCAACAATATGATTTCCATTGTGAATTTATTTTGTATATGTTGTTATATCTTAGGTGTAGCCATGTGACAACTACAATATTTTATGTAACAACTGCAGTTGTTCAAGCCATATTGACATTTCTTCGCTTCAGTTGAACAACAATTGCAAATAGGGAAATTTCTCATTTTTCTATTTAAAACTATAAAAAAGAGGAGATATGTAAAACAAAAGGTGTTCCACACAACACACTCGACATTTATAATAGAACTCACAACAAAACCAGTTAAAGATATAAAAACACTAACTAGGTCGACAAATGTTGTAAGTATAGATTGGCAACTCTATCTACAAATATTGTGTACAAGACTATTTGAAAACATATTCATATATACATATAGATTAAATTATTAAACTTTGTACTGTATAAAAATATTGATGGTACAATGATAGCAGCAAATGCATATTCAACTCCATTTGAACCAGTTTGTGCATTTTACAACTCTCCTGCAGGGGCATCTGCTTTGATAGAAAATGAAATGTTTGAATGTGTAAGATGTAATAAGAGATGCCATTTTGTATATAATCATTTTCTAGGTGTCTTTATATGTACAATAAAAAAAAAAAAATTGCAATGCACCACCAAGGAACTGCTTCCTAGCCTAACAAAAATGCAATATGAAACATGTTTGCAAAAGAAACCCAAAATAGCTTTTATGTTGCACAATTTTGAAGTACATGTAAAATTTACCTTAAGCAAAGATAATGTTGTGCTACATGTGGGATAGAGATTGAATGAAGACAGTGTCAATGTGCATGTGCAATGACTTATCTCTATTTCTTTTCGAATTCTTTGTATAAATACTATAACTATAATCTAGTTATTATTTTTTATATTGACAAAAATGTTGATGCGCAATGTGACATACATCGTATATACATATTTCATGTGTAGTTATTTAATACCAACAATAGCGCACGCATTGAGTCGAATGTGTTTGCTGGAAAACACTAGCATTGCAATGTTGTTCTATTGCAATATTTGCAATTCAATAATGTCAAAAATTTGGATGCACATTGGACTAGATGTTTAGATGTTATTGGTCATGTTACATTGCAACATTGATATATTTTTACAAGAGCTAGATTGCAATTGGAACAACTTTTTCTATTCAATTCTTCGAGTATTGTCATTGCTATGGAATTTGTAATGCAGTTGATCCAGGTGGATATCGGTGGCCACCCACCTATTCAGACTATCTCACATATAGGTGTCATCTTGGCAATTATTTTCTAGTTTTTCGGGTCCTAAAATTCTAGGGCTATCTTGAGGCCCTAAACAACATTTTTTTGGCATGAAATAGTCACTCTATAGACAAATTTAGAGTGTAATGGAAAAATGTGTATTCCTTGGATAGACCTTTCCAATGGGATATTGTGCACCTAAAACGAATATCGTATGAAAAAGTTACAACCCCGGGAAGTTGATGTACCAACTTACCCCAATGGGGCCCACATGAATTTTGGCACTTCATCTCCTAGGGTTTTGTTTTTTGTATGCCTAGGGCTTTGGAATTAATGATTGATGTAAAAATTCCTTTGGAGCCTCATTGTACTCATCTTCTTGGGAATGAGCATAGCCGTCACATCTCTTCTCATAGATATGCCACCACCATTCTAGCAAGATTGTTTCAGTTTGCATTTTACAGTTTCAACATATTTTTTATTGAATAGACGAAAAGTTTGACTATATAGATATGTATTAATTTTGTTCTTCTACTTAAATATGTATCATTGGTATCATAGCGGTATTCTCCTTCTGATTCTTAGTGCATGTCCCTGACGACATCAGGATACAAAGAGTTGGGTCTCGAGCTTGTTTCTCTTGAGGAAAAGAGCTCTCGCATGCCCAAGTGACCTTCCATGGTGGGATAAAATAAATACGACAAGACAGGATATCCTTTCAAATTGTTTCTCGAGGAACCCCTCACACAATAGAGATACGCGATGATGGATATTTTTGTGAAAATCCTTTGACGACTACCAACAAGTGACGAATATTCCTCGAGCAGAGGTGCCGCCCCCTTCAAGGTACAAATCAACTTTCATATTCCTATATTTGAAGCTCAGAGAAATACCTATTTTATAGACAAATTTTTTAATCTACTAGAAGGATATTATTTTTTCCATAACTTTTCCAATAGAGAAAATATTACACTTGTGCTCCTCAAATATGTCCCCCATGTCAAATATTGGTGGGAGACTTTTTGTGAGCAAAAGGAAACAAAGGAACCCTCAGTATTTATAGTTTCATTTGCCTAGGAGTCCTTCAAGGATTTTATTAAGGACCAATACTACCCTATTGGAAGTTATGACGGCCTATATACAAGATGGACCACACTACGACAGGAAAGGTACCAGACAATGTCATAGTTCCCAAATATCTTCCATACCTTGCACACCAAGATTGGTATCAAATATTCTAAGAGACATATGGTGTTTAAGTACTATGGTAGTCTGCATAAATACATCCAGATAGAAATGGAGTTTCTGTACATCTCAATATGTTGTCAAAATCTAGCAGAACCTTAAGCAAAAGAAACATAAGTTTGGGTTTGGGAACCCCTCACAACAGAAGAACGGAAAGAGAAACCCAACTTGTATAATAAAGGTCAGAGAAAATATGGAAAGCCTTAGGACAACCATTCTAAGATTCAAACAAATAAGGACAATGGAAATATGGAGAAATACATATGGAAGTGGTGTGACTTCCATAAGATCCCCTGGCATAGCATTGTTGATTGTCGCTCAAAGAAGTCATTGGTGGCAGAGGAGAGAGCCTATAAATCAGATGTAGGTTTCGACTCAGAGTAACAACTAGAAAAAGGGAGATATATTATTGATGTGGAACCCAATTCTACCATTACTACCACCAAGATCCATCCAAGTGAGCCTGATGAGCTAGAGGAAGGAGAGATCCTTTTTCATTCACAGATCTAGGTGAAGGGTACTCTGAAGCACTTCATCGTTGATAGAGGTAGCCAGAAGAACCTCATATCTGCGGAGGTCATTGAGCAGTTATCCCTGTCGATAATGTTGCACCCACAACCATACACCATAGGATGGCTCTGCCAAGGAAGAGATCTTCACGTTAGCCAATAGTGTTTCTTGTCCTACAACATCAATCCCTTCAAATATGAGGTATTTTGTAATGTCACTGCCCTTGAAGATTGTGATTTTATTTTGGGCCAACCTTATTTATGGAAATGTCATGTTGTATATGATTATAGTCCTCATAGTGTTATTATTACTTTGGACATGAAATTGTATAGGATACCCAAGGTAGTCCCACTTACTTCCATTTCCTTGATCTTTGTAAAGCAATGTAGGAAGGTCATCTCTCAGACCGGGAAGTTTTTCTTCTTCATGATTCATTCTCAAAGTGAGCGGAAGGTTGTGGCCACATTGTTTGGTTTTTAATATGTCTTATATTATTTCTGAGTTTATTGACCCAGGGTTCATGTCTGTTCGGGTTTCCAACAAAGCCTCTAAAGCTATCGGTCCTCCTGGTAAACCGGAAGGCAATGCAACACACAAGGTGCATCGCGAAATCTCACACGAGATAGTCTTAATGGGTGGCTGAAATAATCATGTGTTTATAGCATAGGATTGAGTGAGAGATATGATAACTATGTACAGGGAGTGCTATTGTAACTTATCAACACAGTATACCACTATTCAAGATTAATGCAAGAAATATAATGACTCATTCATTTCGACCTATATCTACTGAGACAATAAAGAAATACCTGAATTCAATCACATAACACAGATGTTACCATGGTTCACCCCCTTATGGGATACATCCACAAATATTTGGCTCTTGGCTCTCTTATTATCGTCGTTCTCTCATTACACCATCGCATGCTTTAAAATTCCCTTCAACTGGGTCGAGATCTATTATGAGGTGGACTAGATCACACAAGGCACCTCAGACTATGATCTAACCCTCAAGATCTACCCTCTTTTGTCCTCTCTAGATAAACATCTAACAAAAATTCATCATATAGAAAAATATTACATATCGACTCATTACAACAACTCTCTACAATAACGACTAGTCTTGATAATCATCAACCCCCTTGTTATACCTAAGTATCTATATTCATATGTTTCGGGCTCTTTAGCCATTACAACACATTACAAAACCCTAACCCTACAATCATTAGGTATTCCTTGCATACGTGTGTGTTGTTCTTCCTTCCAGTTGTCGCTTTCCTCGTGCATACATTCTTTCCCAAAATCGACTTGCTTTCCTCTTTAGTTTTCTTCCAACAGGCCCCCAACACTGACATGTGGCTCGTCCCAAGTCACCTAACCTTTGTACGCTTCGTCGATATCCTTAGTGATCACCTTGAACTTTTCCTTGAGCTCTGTTGCTTTTGTTTTCACATATGCGGTCTTCTCCTTGAGTGTGTCTACTATTTGCGTTGCAATTTCATCACTGATTAATCTTGTGCACTTTGCCTGAGTCTGTGCTATATGTGTCTTTACTTCCTCTGCCTATGAAAGAACTTTTTCCACTTGCTCTTGAAGCAGTTCCATTTGATCCTGACGCTCCTTCTTCTTTGTTTTTGTGGTGGTGAGTTATGCCTACAATTTCTTCATCTCCTATGCCCCTTTGACACGCTCAGTGATAGGCATTATTTTTTGCCTCTGCTTGAGGTCTTGGATAACTATGCTTATCCTTTCTTCTTCTTTGTCCCACCTTTAGACTTGTTGATCCTCCTCTAACTTTGTCCAAAGTTGCGTTTCATTCTCTAACAAGTCAGTTGTTGTGCTAACCTGTCGCTCTATCTCTTGTAGCTGCTCTACTGTTTCCTGCTTCCTTTTCTCCTTTACTGCTGGTGGAGTAGTGAGTGTGAATTATTCTTTGATATTCTCAATCTCCTTCTAGTATTGATCGATTACCTGCGCAATTTGATCAATCTTCTTCGGTGCTATGATTTTTTCCCTCTGTGCGGTGTTTGGAATTATTTCATAAGTTCCTGCCACTTTCTGCTCCAATCTATTCCTACGCTCCCTTTCTTCTTGGGTTTCAAACTTAGCCTGCTTGCATATTATTTCCAACGTGTGCTACTTCTTCGTCTCCTGTTGTAGTTCGGCTAAGTCTGTGCGTGCCCGAGACTGTACCTCTTGGGTAATGCTAACCTGCAACCTGTGTAGACCTTTGGATGGTATCCACGACAATACCAGTTGGATTTGGGATAATTCCTTCAGGAGTGTCTACCCCACGATTTCGTCCATGCACAACATACTGGGTGTAATGTGGAATGTTGTGTTTGGTTGCGGTATTGTATGGATTGTATCCCAATCTCCTTCTTCTAGTATTTCCTCTGTCTGTAATGTCAATGGCCATGTTCCCATGCTTCCTGATGTCTGCGATTCCTCAATTTGTTTGAGGAGTTGTCGCATGTCTGCCAACTCCTCTTGAATCGTGTCCCTGTGGTACGCAACATTGTCAAAATCCTCAGCTATACAATCCTGAACCATTTGGGCTATCATTTATCCATCATCCTCTGTGATTGTGTACTCTGGAGGTGTTCTTTGCACCTTAATTTTCTTGCGCACACCTCTCTTCTGAGTATCTCATCTCTTACTAAGGCATGGTCCTTGGGGATTGGGACTTGGTGTGGTCCTTTTCGTGGTCTTGGTTTGTTTTTGTTGTTCTTGGGCCAGTTATGTTTTATCCTTCTTCCCCTTATGGGTCCTTGTCTTAGTTGTCCCTTCGTTTGTGTTCTTTGTTTTTGTCTGGTCCATCCTCCGTTTCTTGGACATTAGGACTTCTTGAGGCTATGTTTCTCCCTACCCTGCATCCTCTTCTATTGTCCTTTCCGAAAAGTCTTGGGTGAGGACTAGAATCTTCCACTCATATTCCCAGTCTTTGATCAACATGTCGATGTCACCCTCTGTGACATAGTAGCGCATTTGTATCCATTACTTATTAGGGTCCTTTCGTGCCTATATCCACATCAGGTGTCATGTGGCCTTGAAGTTGGTGATATATTGATATTGTGCGACATGTTGTGGTTTTATTCTCCACATGTTGGAGATGGCCTCTTGCAGGTCGCGAAGGTATCCTTCGAATATATTTGTGTTCATTTTCTTCTGCTTAGCATCTGACGTGGCGCCAAGTGATAAATACCTCGCTCTATAATTTGACTTGGGTCTAGTGTCAAAGAATGTGTAACTCGGTTCCTTCCATCCTACGATAGCTATCAACAAGAGTAGCCATGAGTAGTGAAATTATGTTCTGAGATCCTGCGCATCCCTGAAGTCATCCAGAAACAAATTCATGAGATACGGTGCCCAGCTAACTGAGGTTCCCTCGGCGCACCGATTTTCAACTAAGATGACCCCGACTAGAAATTCCTCCCTGTGACACTTTCACAGCAATTTGCAAGCCAAGATTTGTGTGGCCATCTGTGTTGAGGCATCATTTATGCTCTTTATTTTGATTCCTCGCGTTCCCCTTTGAGTACCATATTTCTTCTTCATTTCCTCCGTAAGTAATTTCTCCTTTTTCTTATCGTCAAGGGATTTCATGGGATACATGCCCCTGGATGGAAACCCTATGATGTGCGCAATAAGATATACGTCTATGGAGACGAGCTTGTCCCACCAAATGTCTCTGCCATGTGTGACTGCTTACAATTTTTTGATGCAACTGCTTGCGTACTGTCCTCTACCAAAGTGTGGTAGATCCATCAGACATAAAATCCTTATTTTCTCCAATCCTGTTGTCGATTGGAAGGGTTGGTCAATCGGTTCCCCAAGCGCATTCACTCCCATAGTCTGTAGGTATACCCTCTTTGCGAATTATGGAAACTTGTCTGTGTTTGCCACATCATGATCTAAGTATTTTATCTTCTCTATATGACCCAGTAATTCTTGCTTCACCTATACCACATCTGGTATACACGGAAAAACAAGGTTTATGATGGGTTCCTTGTGAGGTGACCTAGGTACCTATTTCTTGTCTTTCTTCAGTGGTGGTTGGATGGAGATTCCAGCGACCATTGTTTGTACTTTAGCATACCATTATGGCCAATCCGTGACATATTTTATTGTTCCTTCTGGTGGGTGGTTTGACACAGTTGTTTTAGATTCGTCTGGCTTGACTGTTGCTTCCTGATTCATCGTTGTTCCATTGACTCTTAGAGTTTCTTCGGTGTTCTCTGGTGGCACCTCCATTAGGATTTCTACATCCTAGTTCTGTTGTTCCTATGTATATGTTGGCATATCTAAGTTAATTCCTTCCAGTGCCAGTTGTTGGGTTTATTCCACTATGGGCATGGGGTTCACCAGTGTCGTATCTGGTGATATCATTTCATTGACATTAACAACCTTCGGAGGCTATTGTTCGCCTTCATCCAATTGTACTCGTGACCTGGTTCTAACTCTGGGTTGTCTAGTAGTCTGACTTTCTTATTGTTTCTTTGTTGGTGCCATGGTGGTGAGTGTCGAATGTTTGTTGAGTTTGAATGGTCTCTGTGAGTTATGTGAACTCTGATATGTGCTCCTTCACCTCTATCACTCTCTGTCTATTATCTTTTTGCAACTAGACTCTTTTCTCCTGTGTCCGTGTCTTGTATGGGCATCACATGAAATTTGTTGAAGATGCTACCTTAATTATGGGTTCAATGCACCTCCAGTTCTTTCATACCTTCCATTACTCTCCCTTTCCATCTCCAGTTGGCACGATTAATGTGGCATCCCATCGATCCTTTCTATCATTCAATTTTGTATACCTCCATCGTTTCGTACTGCTTTTGTCATCTTTCTGTTTCTCGCTTGTTTCCCTTTTGATCTGGCTATTGGCATCATCCTTTCCAATTTTGTATTCCTAGGTGTGCATGCTCTTTCTTCTTTCGATGCACTTTTCCTTTGTTGGTACTATTTAAACTTTTTTTTTTTTTTGTGTGTGTGTGTTTTCACTGTGCGGTGGGTAGTCTATTGTCCTTGTACAGCTTCAGTCGACTCTCATTAATCATTCATCTGAGTTCTGTGCCTGATAAGTCTTTTAACTATACATCTCCTCCGTCAGTGACATTTTTTACCTCGTACGGTCCTAACCAATGCATTCTGAGATTTCCTGGGTGCTGAAACGATTTGTTGTCATACATCAATACTAAATCTCCTTCCTTCAAAGTTTTCTTATTGATCTTCCTATCATGCCAAGACTTGTCTCTTGCTTTCTGAACTTGTTGGTGAAATACTACTAATATCGAATCTTCCTCCATGGTCATCAACTGATTTAGTCTCTCTTGTACTGCGCCTCGTTCTGTCATGTGTGTAATTGTTGCTACACGCAAGCTCGGTACTAGAAATTCTAATGGAACTACTGCTTCTTGGCCATATACCAGTTTAAATGGTGTGTTCCCTATCAACATTTTTCATGTATTTATGTAGGCCCACAATACTGTCGATATTTTGAGGTCCCAATCATCCCTGTTGACATTACAGATATTTGTCAGTGCATTCTCCAAGATTTTGTTGAATGCATCTACTGTGCCATTTCCCTGTGGATGATATGGTGTGCTCTTTTTATGATGGAATTCAAACTCTTTAGTCATAGTGTTGATAGCGTTGTTGATGAAGTACATTCCTTGGTCACTCATCAAAACTCTTGGGCATCCAAATCTAGTGATTACTTGTTCAAATAAAAAGTGTGTTGTTGTTTCTCTGCTGCAATCCTTTACTGGTGTTATTTCTGTTAGGTAGCTAGAGTGGTAGTAGTGGGGGGCATAGAGGGCCCATAGTGATAATAGTGGAGGCCATGCAATTTAAGGTGGACTAGGTTCACTATATTATTAAATAAGGCCCACTATGGTAGTTAGATATAATAAATGTAAGAGGACTTATTAGAAGTTTCTACTTCTAGAAGATTCCTCTTCTAGAATGTTCTTAGATGATGGTAGCACTATATAAAGAGGTTCAAGAAATGTAATGGGACATGAAGAGAATTATTGTATTTGGTGAGGTAGCTCAATAGGAGGATGCCCCCTCAAGGAGACAAGTGAACAAGAGAGGATCCCTTCCACAATAGGATCCATTATATGGTGTTGCCCTACCCTAAGGGTTTGATACTAATAAAGGAGATTTTTCATATTTTTATTATATATATGTTGTGGTGATTTTGTATTCAGTATTTGGTTCTTAAAAAGTGGTATCAGAGCACTTTCCTTGGCAGACATTGTGGGAAAATATTTTTTATTTTTGCAGATTTTGTTTTCGGAGAAGAAAAAAGAGGGTCGCGACATTCCAGAAATTTTTGGTATATTTTTGTGCAAAATTTGTAGAATAAGGTTGTAGATCTGAGTTCCTATTAGAAAAACACCCAATTTTAAAAAAACAATCGTCTGAAAAGGAGTCCGGGAAGTCAAGATATTGAAGTTTTAAAATCTGCAATTTTTCAGGGTTTTTTTTTCTGCGGATGACGACATGATTTTCTTATTTCTATAGCATATGGAGACCGAATTTGCAAAAAATAATTACATATCTGAGTTCCTCTCACAATTTCACCCATTTTCAAAAAGAAAATCAGCTGAAATGGAGTCCGCGAAGTGAAGTTATGAGCATTTTAAATTCAACAGGTTTTTAGGGTTTTTCCAGAAAAAACCATGATTTTTTGTCGTAACGTATTGGTCTATTTTTTGTGTTTTTTCATGACGGTTGTGGGACCGAAGAGTTAGTAGGGTGCTTAGATGGATATTTCCTCTCAAAACCTCAAATAAATTCTACAAATTGCTGAAACATTCAAATCTCAATCGAATGACAGATTGAATGGATTTGTAGATGACCTCAATGCTAGTTTTCATAGTATTCAAGATTCTTTGGATAACATGCAGGAGCGATTTCTTATGGATAACCTCAAGAATGAATATAATCAAGAAATATATGCTTGGTATGATTTTGAGGCTGATTGCGATGATTGGTATATGGATAGTTGTCATTTCTGGGATGATAACCACTTCCATATTTTATTTGATGACTCTACTCCACCTTCTGTAGAGAACATCAATGTCCCACATCAGGAGCTAGTTACCAGCATCCAACTTGCATATTATACAATGGTATTGTTCCTTCCATATTTATATTTGATCATCTCCCACAATGTGTATGGATATTCTTATTTGGATCCACATGATAGGTTTTGGTATTGGGAGCATCATTTTCAGTTGGTTATTGGGTGCTGATATCTTCCATGTGGTGTTCACATGAACACTTGGACATGGGACCCGGGCTTACAATGGTGCTTGGACTACTTCAGCATGGTGGCTTTCCTTTCTACATGGGACCTTGGTTCTCCATTTTTCTTCAACATTATGGTCCACAATTATCCATGGGACCCTGGTATATGGTTGTACATCAAGCGTTGAGGACAACGCTTTCATAAGGGGGATGGAATGTTAGGTAGCTAGAGAGGTAGTAGTGGGGGGGACAGAGGGCCCATAGTGATAATAGTGGAGGCCATTCAATGGAAGGTGGACTAGGTTCACTATATTATTAAATATGGCCCACTATGGTATTTAGATATAATAAATGGGTAGTTAGATATAATAAATGTAAGAGGACTTATTAGAAAGTTCTACTTCTAGAAGATTCCTCTTCCAGAATGTTCTTAGGTGATGGTAGTACTATATAAAGAGGTTTAAGCAATGCAATGGGACATGAAGAGAATTATTGTATTTGGAGAGGTAGCCCAATAGGAGGATGCCCCCTCGATGAGGCAAGTGAACATGAGAGGATCCCTTCCATAATAGGATCCATTGTATGGTGTTGCCCTACCGTAAGGGTTTGATAGTAATAAAGGAGATTTTTCATATTGTTCTTATATATATGTTGTGGTGATTTTTTATTCAGTCTTTGGTTCTTAACAGTTTCCTCCCATCTTGTTAGATACTCTATCGCGGTGATGATGTACCTTTCTCTTGTTATTTTTGTTGGTGGGTTGATTGGTCCCACAAAGTCTATTGCCCATTTATCGAATGTCTAAAGTGTTACTTGTGGTCATAGTGGCATCTCGTCTCTTCTATTGGGTTTACCTACCCTTTGACAGACATTGCATCTTTGAGAGTACTCCTTTGAGTCTCGGTGAATGGTCAGCCACCATAGTCATGCGTGCAATACCCTCTCTGCGGTAGCTTTGCCTCCATAATGTCCTCCTGCGATTCCCTCATGGGATTCTGTTAAAACTCTTGGTCTCTCATGCTCTAACACATATCTTCGCAATATGCTATCTACACCCATTTTGTATAGATGTCTCGTGATCATTTCATAGTCTGTAGCTCAAACTACCAGGTTTTTCTTCTGCATGGTGTTATATTCCTACAGAATACTACCTGTGCTTAAGTATTGAATGATATCTGCAAAGTATTCATCAATGATCTGGACTGAAAATAACTGTGTGTCTCAAAAGTTGTCTTCTAAATTATTAGGTTCTTCTCCATTTGTGACCGTTGATAGGTGGTCAGGTCCTGCATTTAGTTTTTCTGGCTTGAATATGACTTCAAAGTCAAATTCTTGAAACAAAAATAACCATTGACAGATTCTCCCCCCCAAACATTCTCTTGCTGACTAGGTATTTCAGGGCTAAGGATCTGTGAACATCTTAAAGTGTTTTCCCAATAAGTAGTGTATGAACGTCTGTAGTGTGTATACCATAGCTAAGCCTTTTCTCTCTTTGGGGTTATAGTTTTGTTCTGATTCTGATAGCTTCCTTCTCGCAAATGTTATAGGGTGATCAAAATCTCCTGCTCCTAGTTGCACCACAATAGCTCCAAGTGATATGGTTGATGCATATACATGAACGTGGAATGTATTCTCCCAATCTGGAAATACTAGTATCGGTGCGGTGACCATGTTTTCCTTCAGGGTCTCTAGATCTTGTTTACACGCATCGTTCCACTGAAACTTTGTATCTTTTCATAAAAAAAATTCCATTGGCGTGGTAATCTGCTGTATTCTTTGATTAAATTTCTATAGTATCCTATGTGTCCTAATGTCGCTCTTAGCTTATGGACTATTTTTTGTGGTGGTAAGTTAACAATTACTGCGATCTTTGCAGGATCTACTAGTAAACCTTGTTTGCATACTATATGGCCTAATAGTATCCCAAACGGTGTTTCGAATATGCATTTATTGATGTTTAATGATATCTGGCACTGTCTGCATCTTTCTAACATCAGCCGTAATACCTCTACATGTTCTTTCAACAAACTACAGACTGTCCAATCATCCAATTATACCTCTAGAAACTGGTGGATGAATTATGTAAACGCAACGATGACTACTCTGGAAAATATTGTTGGTGCATTCTTCATTCCAAATGGCATGACTGTGTACTAGTAGGATCCCTATTATGTTGCAAACATGGTCTTGTATCTATCTTCCTATGCTATCTTGATCTGATGGTAGCCTGAGAATCCATTGGTGAATGAGTAAGCTTTGTGTCCTCCTACAGTCTCTAACACCTCATCCGTGAAAGGTGTAGGGAATGGGTCATGTAGGCATGGATCATTCAACTTCCTCAAGTCAACGCATATCCTTATCCCTCATTTTTTGTCATGAACTACCATCAGGATTATCCATTCTTATTTTTCCACTGGATCTATGATTCTAGCTTCAAGCATTCTGTCGATGTCATCTTTGACTTTCTTCTTGTATATAGGGTTCAATCTATATGGTCATTGTCTGATCGATCTCACTTCAAGTCTTAGTGGTATCTTCATTTCTCCTAGCTCTCCGACTATACCCTTCATCTCTATAAATGTTGTGGGAAACAGGTCAATGTACTTGTGCAGTAACGCTGTTATGATTTCTACCATTTTTTCATCCCAGTAATCTCTGATGTTGGCCATTTTGGGATTCTCGGTTGTCCCAATGTTGAATTTATTTACCTTGATCGATGCGACAATGAATTTTGATTCTATAGGTGGACCTTCCACTTCTCTTTCACCTTCCACTTCTTCGATCTAAATATTGCACGGATCGTCTTCCTCTGGTGCATCTTCGTGCACATGGTAACAGTTCCTTGACTTTCTGTCTATTCCGTTGTTGCTCTTATGTTATGAGATCGACTTCTGCTTCCTTGATAAATATCACCCCTCTTATATTTTTAAGGGATGCATCGATGTTGGGGTTCTCATGCTCAAATGAGAAAGTGACTGTAAAATTTTGTTGCAATGTCATCCAGGTCGCAGTTCCTTTGCACAGCTCCTAGTCTATATACCAATTCGTTGGTATGCCCTCTAGAGTGTGTACAAAATAATGGGGAAATTCCTCTGGGTGTGTCAATTTCTAAAGTGTTCTTCACTTCTCCAAGTGTTTCGTTGGTGCCCCCTATCCATCATACTTCTACTACTTGTTGTCTTTATTCTCTACGCTAAACCTTATGCACAGTAACCGCTTACAGTGGTACCAATCTGTGATTGTCTCTTTGTGTGTGCCCCACCATCTTGTTGGTGTGGCCTTGAGTGCTATATCAAGTGATAAATTTCTTTGGTTCTCTGAAACTTCATCTTCGTACCGTGTCAAGAATATTTCCAGATCATTTATTCCATGCAAACTGGGTGGTTCCCTTATCTCTGTACCTAACAATCTTACTACGCGATCTATTCGTGATCATCTTCTCACGGAAACTTCATGTAGTATTTGTTTCCAGTTCTTTAAACTGATATCTAAGTCTATTGCACATGAAGTAATTCTCCGCCAACTGAGTATTTTGTCTACAGTTGGGTTTACGTAATCCTCATCGCACGTAGTTGTTCTGTACAACTAGATGATTTCCTCTAAGTATAAGAAAGTAGGTTCTACAAAACTCTCCCCTTCTGATGGGTCTAATGGTGAGATGACTCTGTATTCACCTAACTCAAATGCCATTTTTCATGTCTTTAGATTGATTATGGCATGGTTGTCAAATGCCCAATCCAAACCAAGCAATGTTGGATATGGTGTTGTGTCATCCACTATTTCAATTACTTCAAAATCTTCTTTAGTGAGCACCCCATCCAGGTCTATTGTCACTCCCCTTAGTCTACCGATTGGTAAGAATCTATGTTGGTTTGCTAGTTTTAGTTGAACTGGTGAATATCCTAATGTGGGATCTCCCATACATTGACATGTCTTCTTTGGTAATACATTGACCTCAGATCTCGGGTCCAGTATGATATCTCCCATGTTGAAGTCTCCAATGTTTTCATTTAGTATAAACTCCCTACTTGCTCTGCTCCTGGTATGTAGGTGATTGACTATATTTTGTTCTAGTTTTCCTTCTGTCTCCATACTACATCTTTCTAATATGTTTTGCAGTATTTTCACAAATGATGGATCATTTAATACTTTGACACATGATTCCAAGAAACCTTTGATTGTACTTACCTGTCCCATGGAATGTATCTCATTGGTATGATCCAATAACAGAGGCATCTCGTGTTCTAGTGCTTCCTTGCTTTGTTGCACAGTTGAATTCATAGCAATGTCCTCCTTCCAAAATTCTTGTTAGGCTTGCTTAAATATCTCCTTCTCCTTCTACGCATCGAACTACTTCCTTGGTTCAACATTCTGATTCACCCCTTGGTGTTATAGTGGCTCTTATCGAGATGCATCATTTCTCATTTTATCTCCCCCGTGGGTAACTATGTTGATGTTCTGTCCTTCGTCCCTCGCTTCAACTAACATCCACTGAACATTCTGGTTGTTCTGGTTCCTCATTTCTTAAATATTTACTAGTAGTGTTGGGCATTTTTTTGTATCATGGTCTGATGTGTGACAATACATACACGTTGTTGGTGGAAGTGGACATTCTCTTGAATAATGTTTTGGTTGTTGACAATTGTGACATGCCACTAGTCCTCTACCTCATCCAAAACCTCCTCTCGCTTGTCCTCGACCTCTGTAGCCTTTTTGATCTCCTCTCGGCGCATTATACTGAGGTGAATGATTGTACTGTGCAGTATTGTACTGAGGCTATGTTGTGTTGTACTATGGTTGCACAGTATTATATGGTTCTTGCGTAGTATTATACTATTGTTGCACAATTTTGTATGGAGTTGGAACTTGATTAATCTATGGTGTGGGTTTCCCAATCATCATTTTTGTCTGCGCTATATATGCATCTGATGTCCTTTCTCTCATCAACTCCATAGTTCTACAATCTTTGTCATTATGGCCCACTGACTTGCAAAAATTGAAATATGAACTCTTTGGGATTGTCTGGTATTTCTGTATCATAGGGAAGTTATATGGATCATGGTCTAGTTTCTTACATACTTCACACCATAGTCCTCTTGTTGGTAATAGATTTGGCATTACACCTACCATATAATGCATGAATGTTGGACATTCGTTATTGTGGTGTCCTTTTGTCCTACATGTAATACATCAAACGACTTCTCGTTTATCCTTATTATTATTCTAGTTGAGTTGGAACATTAAGTTCTTCAAATCGTCCTTTACTTCTTCAATAGTTGGATCTGTCTGCTAATACAAGTTTTGTTCCAGTTGCCTACAGAGCCTCTTCCTGTGTCTAAAACTTTTGTTGTCACAGTGGATATTTTAAGTGTGGGAGTAGTGAATTGACAAACAAGTGTTGATGTTGCATATCGGTCATGAGATATTTCAACTTCCCCTTCAATCGCTTGAATCTCTGGTCAATATCCCATACTGATTCTACCGGTTTTGGTCTAATTTCGATCATCTCATTCATGTACTGATCTTCTGAACTCGGCTTCTAGAACTCGTTGATCAACAATTTCTTGATGTCTGCAATTGTTCTCGTTGTCCCTGGTGAATTGTTTGTAGCTAAGCATATGTACCAATCTAGTGCATGATCCCTTAATGTAATCGCTAGCTAAGACGGTTTAGTATATTCGTCTGTGATCTATTTTGCTTCCCATATCTTCTCACAGATGAACAAATGTTTCTTCGGGTCCTCTGACGCTTCTCCTTTAAATTATGGTAACCCGATGGGGGGATCATATCCTGCCATTCTAAATGTTGAACTACTACCTCCATGTGGTGTATATACCTAACTAGTGTTTCCTGAACTAGCTCCTCCAGTTGTTTCTCCTTGTGTAGGCATACTTCCTGTTGTCGGACTTCTTCCAAATTTCAGTTGTCTAAATGGTGGTGTTCTCTTTGGTGTATTGGCCGCAAATGGGTTTATGGGCTCCACACTGACATTAATATGGATAGTATTGTTTCCTTCTCTTCCCATTCTTGGACCTCTTGTCTTCCTTTCATATGTTGCATGCACAATTTCCTCAATCTGCTCCATAGCCTGGAGATCCTCTACCTCTTATTCATCACTTTCCAGGCCTCCCCTCATGGATACAACTCTCTTCTTGGTATTCACCTTGTATTGGTAGGGTAATCCACTATG
>ML784683.1:883173-907921 GCA_009831015.1 Picea engelmannii | reverse complement strand
ACAGGTGTTTTGGGTAAAACAGTCATAGCTTCTTCATACAAAATCCAAATGAAGTGGGACCACTTCCATTGGAAACAGTAAAGACTGTAGTTTCTTTTGTGCAAGTTTCAAAATCAGATGTTAAATATTGCGCAGGGGGCATGCTGTACAATTTGGGTCTTCTGAATAGACCAGAATTGAATAAAGTCTACCATTCTTTCTATAACCTATTTTTGGGGAGGATTCAAGGAGTAAAAATTGGAGGAGTTTCAGAGAATACATTGAGTAATATTATCTATAGGATCAGAGTACTCCAAGAATTGAATAATTGCAGAAATTGAATAAGTCTCAGGAAGCATTATCAGGTTCTATGTGATGATTGGTTGATGGTGATGATTTAATGTAAAGTTTTATTATCTCTCATATATTCTTGGGTGGAAGGAAGGGGAAAGGATGGAGACTTAAACTCTCTCTTGATATTTGAGGATTGTATATTCCTCTTGGAGGTTTATCCCTCCCTTTACATTTGTAAGTTGTAGCTACTTTTGGAAGTCATTACTTCCCTTGAACAATAACTATTGATTATTTCTCATATATTGTGCATGGTGTATTGTGGTGTATTGGTGTAACTCTTATACTATTGTTCATTGCTCATTGGATATAGTTGAATGGTTTAAGTATAAGTTGAATTTTTTTTTAAATTGTACTTGATATTGATTCACCCCCCTCTCAGTATCAACATCTTCCAAGGAAGCGATCTCTGCATCAGCCAACACTGTTGACTGTTGTACGGAATCAAGCCCTTCAAAGACAAGGTATTGTGTGATGTTTCTTCTCTCGAAGCTTGTAATGTTCTTTTGGGACAAACTTATTTATGGAAATGTCATGTTATATATGAGTCTAGGACTTGTATTTTTATTATTACTTTGAACAAGAAATTGTACAGGATACCCAAGGCAGTCCCTACTAGTGTTATTTCCTTGATCTCTTCCAAGCAATTAAAAAAGGTCATTTCTCAGACCGGGAAATTTGTCTTCTTCATGATTCGCTCTCAGAGTGAGAGAAATATTTTATCCACATACAAGGCCTCCATGATCAATCTCTCCACACAACAGAAGAAAGTGGATAAGGTCATGGAAGAATACTTAGATATCTTCTCCTCTCCTTCTTGGGTACCTCTGCAGTACTAGGTCAAGCATCCCATCGATTTGACCCTAGGCACAATGCTACCCAATGGGAAAGTCTATCGACCCTCTCTGTCCTAAAATGAGGAGATAAAGAAGCAGATCCAAGAACTAATCCATAAGGGTAACATCCGTCCCATCTCATTGCCTTGTGGGAGCCCAATCGTGCTGGTACAGAATAAATATGGGACCTGGCGACTCTGCATTGATTACCAGGCCTTGAATAAAATCACAGTCTGAAACTACTACCTGATTCCCCAAATCAATGACCTCCTTGATCAGATCATGAGGACAAAATACTATAGTAACATTGATATGAATTATAGCTACCATCAGGTCCCAATAGAACAAATAGATGTATGGAAGACTGCCTTCAAGTCAAAAGAAGGTCTTTTTGAATGGTTGTTTATGATCTTTGGTTTGACAAATTATCCAACAACTTTTATGAGGATGATGGATGATATCATACGACCTTTCACCAATAATTTTGTAGTGGTGTATCTGGATGACATACTCATCTACAACAAGACTTGGGTGTAACACTTGCAGCATATTCAACAGATTCTTCACACCCTGCGATAACACAAACGATATGAAAAATTGGAAAAATGATCCTTCGACATGGACAAAGTCCATTACATAGGCTACATCGCTAATCAACATGGTGTGCATGTGGATCTAGCCAAGATCCAGGTCATCCGTGACTGGCCGTCGCCAACCACACTCACTGAACTTCAAAGCTTCTTGGGCCTCGCTAATTTCTATCGCATGTTCATCCTAGGATTCTCTCATATCGCATGGATCCTCAGCCAAGTAACCATGGGTGGTGGTAAGGAAACATTTGTGTGGGGTATGTCCCGACAACAATCCTTTAATGAATTGAAAAAGCGTTTATTCTCATCCACGATACTTTCATTACTGGACCTGCAGCATCCCTTTGAGATCGAGACAGATGCTTTAGACTATGTTGTTGGTGTCGTTCTCACTCAACATGACCACCCCGTGGAATATCATAGTGAGACACTATCAGATGTTGTCTGTAAGTACCCTACTTACGAAAAATAAATGTACTCCATTGTGCAAGCCTGCCACCAGTGGAGACATTACATTCTTGGGAAGGAGATAGTCATCCAAATAGATCAAAAGCCACTACATTTCATGCAAACTCAAGGTAAATTGCAGAATGACCTCCATCAGAAGTGGTCAACATACTTACAATAGTTCCACCTCAACATCAATTATAAAACAGGAAGTACCAACCGAGTTGTTGACTCCCTCAGCCGACCTCCAGTTGCAACACTCACCACGGTGCTAGACTCTTGCAGTCGCGAGACCTCTGAATGGCCCCAACTCTACGAGACAGACCCTGACTTCTCCACAACCTACCAAATGTTGGGTGCCAACTTAGTGGTCTCTAATTTCCATCTTTAGGACATGTTGTTGTGTTGTCTTGGCCATCTCTGTGTTCCATCAAGCGAGTATGCAAAGCTGATTTGGGAAGCTCACTACAGTCAGGTGGCAACACACTTTGGCATCGAACATATAGTGGTAATGCTGTAGAATCATTTCTACTGGATGAAACTTCGACAGGATGTCAGCAAGTATATCAGGTCCTGCACCTCCTGCGCTATTGCCAAATCGACCACTAAGAAACAGGGCATGTACACCCCTCTTCCTACTCCTAACAGGTCGTGGGAATCGATCTCAATGGACTACATGTTGGGCCTCCCATCCACCAAAAGGGGAAATGACTTTTTTTTGTGGTTGTTGATCACTTTTCCAAGATGGAAATTCTAACCACCTGTGAAAAGAACATCACAGCAGAAGCCATTTTCAAGCTCTTATTTCAACGAGTATGGGTACATTTTGGGATCCCACAAACCATTATCTCCAACCGTGGTAGTTGATTCCTCAACTCATTCTAGTCAAGCCTCTGGTCACTGTTGGATACCAAGCTAACCAAACTTCTTTCCACCCCCGGATAGATGGCCAAACCGATGTCGTCAATCGAATGGTCGTGCATATCCTGCGCATGTACAATTAAAAACACCCCCACACATGGGATGAGAGTATTCCCTATGTCCAACATATCTACAACCGAGCCCTGCATAGCTCAACTGGCCACAACCCCTTTCAGGTGGGGTTGGTATTCCAACCATTGGGCCCCAAGGATGTTGCACTACCCCTGGCGACCACATCGGCCGAATCATCCCTTGCTCCACCAAAATATGACAAAGACACCCAGTTCATTGAGAGGATCCAACACATATTCCAACAGGTTCGGGATATTCTACAAAAGTCTAATGCCAAGTACAAACACCACCATGATCAACATCGGGTGCCACATAATTTTCAGGTGGGCGACAAAGTTTGGTTTCATTTTGCAGAAAGAACACCTTGCAGGGCCCCATCGGAAGCTTCACCCACTACGTTATGGGTCATACACCATCACCAAGGCTGTGGGTGACAATTCTTTTGAGATCAACATTCCCCACTTCCTTGTTCTGCATCTAGTCTTCAACGTGGCTATCCTTCAACCATATTTCCCACCATTATTGGACACCTCAGAGATAGAAAAGCAGTTGACACCAAAAGATCTAAACCCTAACTACATGCAATAGGAATCTAGTGATCATATTGTGGACACATAGGTCAAGGGAACTTGACAACAAAGGATCCAGCTTTATCGAGTCATCAAAGCAAGGCAACTCCTGCACCAAGGCAAGTAGCTCACCCAGGGCCAAATTTAGAAGAAATTTCCTCATCTGATGGGGGAACGCAATGCAATGGAGACCATTTCTTCCCAAAGAATTAGGATTGATCTAGGTGGATATCTATGGCCACCCACCTATTCCACTAGCTCAAAAAACAGTTTTCCACCTTGGCAGTTTTTCGGTAGTTTTTCAGGTTCCAAACTTCTGGGGTTGTTTTGAGGCCCTAAACAACACGTTTTGGGGATTTGGGGCCCAAGTTACTATTGAAGGCACTTAATTGGGCTAGTTGAAAATTTTTCTTCTCGGTTAGACCTTTCCAACAAGCTATCGTGTGACTAAAACAGAGATCGTATGCAAAAGTTACAACCCCGAGAAGTTGATGTACTAACTTACCCAAACAGGGCCCACATGACTTTTGGCGCTTCATCTCCTAACATTAGGATTTTGGATGTCTATGGTTTTTAACATTATTGTTTTTTATAAAATGCCTTCAGAGACTCATTGTAACCATGTTCTTGTGAATGAGCACATCTGTCACATCTCTTCTCAGAGATAAGCCGCCGCCATTCCAGTAAGCTTGTTTTCGGTTACATTTTATAGTTTCATCTTATTTCCTTATTGAATAGAAAACCAATTTTAATGTATCTTTGTTATTTGCTGTTAAACATCTTTTAATAATTTGTATTCATTTTGTTCTTCTCATAAAATCTAGATCACCTTTCCAACGAGCTATCGTGCACCTAAAATGGAGATCGTATGAAAAAGTTACAACCCTGGGATGTTGATGTACCAACTTATCCCAACAAGGCCCACATGACTTTTGACACTTCATCTCCTAGGGTTAGGCTTTTTGGATGTCTAGGGTTTTGGCATTCATGCTTGATATAAAAATTCCTTTAAAACCTCATTTTACTCGTGATATTCTTGTGAATGAGTGAAGTCATCACATCTCTTCTCAGACATAAGTTGTCACCATTCTAGCAAGCTTGTTTCAGTCTGCATTTTATAGTTTAAGCATATTTATTTATGGAATAGAGTCTAAGTTTTACTGTATATATCTATATTCATTTTGTTCTGCTCATTAAATCTAGATCATCAGCCTGGATATATTTAGTGAATTTGATGTTGTTTGCAAATGTGATATGCATCTCTATTGTGAGTGTCATAAATTGGTGATAAAAAATATTTCACACTATCGTTGTACAAGAAATCACAACTACATTTTTTCTTCTTACAGATATTGATATGCATTTGTATATTTATTTTCTTGTTTGAATATAATTTTTACATTTTCATTTGGTGCAAACAAGAATAAAGCGTGTGATAAATTTTTTGCATAAAAATCAACTTAGGAATTTTGATGCTTGTTTATCAATTATAGCGTGGCATGGAAATATATGCTCACAAATATCAATGTTTATTATTAAAAATAGCTATAAAGTATAAGAGGAATATATGTAAGTAAACATATATCATCTAGGACTTAAACATATTCTAAACAGACTACACAGTAGAAACTTTATAGCTATAAAGTATTTATAATAGTATAGCTATAAATTATATAAAGTAAATGAAGCAAAATTTGTTACATTACACGTGTTTTAACTAAAATCTATATATGGTAGAAATTTTCCACAAGTTTGTCACTTGAATTCGATGATTCCAAATTTGACAAAAGTATACAAGTCTTCAATAACATTTTCCCCCATTCTTTCTCAAGACAACATTTCTATTTCTAAATTATTTTTCCCATGGGCTTTTGGAAGTTGTTTTCATCTACTGTTCCAATGCATTGTAAACTACTTAACTTGTAGTAAGATAAGTACCATAGTTGATTGCTTTTCCATCCCATTTGTTTCATCTCATTGCAAAGAAACAAATTTAACATTGTGTCCCTCACAAGATCTCAAAAAAGACAATTTGTATTGATATGAGTGACTCTAGTAACTTGTATTCAATGGCTAGATGAATAGAACTGAAAATAACCAACAACTATAATAACTTCTCTTGGTTGAAATTACAATGAATCTTAAATGTACATATATAGGTATGCAATTAAAATGCAACGTCCACTGGATTATGTGGATTACAAATAGATTTCATTTTCTAATTATCCAAAGTATTAGGAGTGTTGAAGTGAAGGAGTTGGAAAGTGTAGTGCAATGACTTGATAGATATCTCAGAACGGTTCTTAAAAAATAGAATAAATGTCCTCTTTGCAGGGATAAACATGTGTGGAATGCAGGAAGGCTAAAGATATGGATGCACAAAATCCAGTAGAACATGGGAGTGCATATGCACATTGTGGGCATAGAAGCTCCAAACAGATTGGACTCTTGAAAGCACTTCAAACATCTGTGTAGATTGCACTAGTGTTGGACATATGAATTTGCACACTGCAAAGATATGGCCATTTTAAAATCCTATGTGAAATGTGGAAAATTTCAAGCGAAAACATATCTAATTTGGTGATTTTAGAATAAAAGGAATCTTTTTGGTCATCATAGATCATGTACCCATTACTGCAATACAAAATTCTAAATGCAAATATTGTGTCAAATTCTTCTGCAAACCCAATATCTATTTAGAATTCCTTAGTCAAAATCCTTTTTACTTAGCCATTTTTTAGGATATGTAAAACCCCTTGTTGTGACAATGTTTTTGTGTTCCATCTACATGTATATTCTACACATGAGCACTAGCATATGATTAACAAAATGTTTTTTATGTATATAACTATATTAAAAATTAGTATATAAAGTGAACAAAATGATTTTATGCATACACTTAACTTAAAATGTATTGTTAAACATATATATCTTCCCAATGGATACATCTATATCATAGACATATAGTCCTCATGGATCTTTAAAAAAATTTAATATAGTCCTATACAAATAATCAAAATATTAATAATTATTTATTAATTAAAAAAATGTTGATTAGTAATGCCTATGAAGAAATTTAATTATACATATTTAGCACAAACATATAGTCCACACACATATAGCTTCTACACTTCCGCACAAGTATATCCCGGCAAAACGAACACTTAGTCTAATGGTTATCAATGTCATCAATAACATAATATTATTACGCATATGCATATTGTTAACAAAATGATTTTTACGTCTATACATATATTAAAAATAAAATTTAATTATTAATTTAATAAAATATAATTATACATCTCCAATAGAGACATATAGTTCGCACAAATATAGCTTCCACACCTCGGCAAAGTTAGTAAATAAAATACATAAAAAGCAATGTAGTGATTTTTGTAGGTGATTGAAATTTGTGTAAATGATAGAAATTGTAGATGAAGTTTATAACATAGTATTTGATAATGATGTCTGTTAGTTGTTGTAAAAATTATTTTTTTAACTTTTTATATAGTCCTATAAAAATAATTAAAACATTAATAATGATTTATTAATTTAATAAAAAGTTAATTATTAATTTAATAAACATTAATTATACATCTTCAACCAATCAAACACTTAGTAAATAAAACAAATCCATACGGGTGAAATCGTTCTTCGCCTGTACATGCACCCATTCCAACCATCCACTACAAATTTATAATTAGATCGCTTATTAAATTCTCATATATACACCCATACATGCACTCGTTCCAACCATTCATGACAACTGCATAGTTAAATTGCTTATTAAATTTTCTTCGACAGCCTATCGCCCAATCCAAGGATGTTGCACTTTGGAATTTGAAATCCTTCGTCACCATGGATTCTGACAAGCAACCTAATTTGCACGGTAACCAAGTCATTTATGGCAGGAAGATTTGCTCAGATTTGTGAAAAAAATGGAGGCTATTAAGCAATTCTGCAAAGTAAATGTCTGTTCAGCACGATGGATTCTAGAAATAAATCTAATTTGCATGATAACAAAGTCATTTATGTAAGGTATATTTGGTTACATTTGCGAAAAAATGATGGCTAGTAAGCAATTGTGCAAAGTAAATGCCATGGATTTCTATGAGTTTTCCAATTCCTTCTATTAATCATTTTGGGTATTGGTAACTAAGTGAGTTGTGAAAAGATCATGTTACTAAATATTTCCTATGCACTTGTCCTTTGAATAAATCTAAACTTCATAATGTTCACATATATCAACACTACAACCAAAACACGTTCTTGCGAAGGGTTTTACGAAACCTTCCCGAAAAATTCTTCCCTTAGTTGTTTATAGCGGAGATTGTTAGCAAAGGCGAGTGTCCAAAGGTTTTTGAAGACATTTTTTTCCAGTGCACCTTTATGGAACATACACATCGACAAACATCTAAAAAATACCATGACAATGCTTAAATGTTCAAACATCTTGTCACTGCTCATAGCAGAGGTGGTTCACAAGAGGTTTTTGCGAAGGTTTTTTAATTGTTCTGCCTTTAATAAATCGATGCACTAGAAATTTCATGAAAAATAACGCCCGAGTGAGTCCATGCTTCCATAGCACCACCATACTTTATAATAAAATTAAATTCCTTGAATAAATCACATTGATGATGTTGAACAACACACACCCATGCACCTATTTGTCTAAAGGCGCACAGAAGTAGGATAAATAAAAAACATTTACCAAACCAACTTTTCATTGTTATAGTGCATCTGGGGATTTCAAACTCTCAAAAAGAGAACCATTTTTCCTAAGATGCCCCATGTATGGTGCTTTACACTAACTTGGATAGCTCCATTGTTGGATTCCACACATTTCCAAATTTTGGAAATTACCACAAATTTTCAATTCCTCTCAACGGTGAAACTATTACTCATTTGGATATAATAGATATGAAAAATTATTTATTTCCTTCCTATTTTCATTTTCATCCAATCAAAATTACAATTTAGCTTGAAATTGGGCATTTTTTTCAATTTCACGCAGTGTGCCTGAATGGTTTGTCTCACCCCAAAGAAGTGCGTAGTGTGTTAAATACACAATGAGAACCACTGATTGTGTGTATATATATGTATGAAATGATGTCGATAAATCTAATGCACCATGAAAAATTACCAAAAAACAAAGTGGTGCATCCTTTGGAACACACCAAAACCAGTGCAAGCTGGGATTATCCCTGCACCGGTGAATTACACTTCATTAACCACACTGCTAGTTCAACGATATATAAAATTTAACCCAGAAGTGCATCAAGTTTAATCATTCACCCCAATATGTACTCGAAATATAACGCAATCGTGAGCACCTCCGTCGGTGCATTTATATATGTTTTCATCATTGTCGTTCAAGATGGCGCTCTGTGATAAATTACCAATAAAACAAAACAACGTGTTCTTCAAAATGCATTAACACCTATGAAAAATGGGCTTATAATCACACCAATGTGTTACACATCATTAACTGCACCGTTATCTCAATGATTTATAAAATTTAACCTAGCAGTGCACCAAGTTTAATGAATCACCCCAGGGCATACCTGAAACCTAACTCCCCAAAGAGTCAAAGTTTAAACACATCACCATACTTTATAATCAAATTATATGCACCAAATAAATCACACCGGTGTCATTGAATATTACACCCTGGTGCGCCTAAATGTCCTGAAGCACACCCAGGTAGGGTAAATTAAAAAAAAATTACCAAACTAATTTTCATTTTACAGTGCATCTCGTGCTTCCAAATTCTCAAGCAAGCATTGGTGCTCACCTTTCTTCCTAATATGACCTATTTCTAGTGCTCTACACCTACTTGAATATATCCATTGGTGGATTCCACACATTTCCAAATTTCAGAAATTACCACAAATTTTCATTTCATCTCAACGGTGCAACCATGCCTCCTCAGGAAAGAAGAGGCCATGTAAATTATTTATCACCTTCCTATTTGAATTTTTATCCATTCAAAATTACAATTTAGTCTGGAATTTGTGATTTTTTTCAAATTCACATGGTGCGCCAGAATGGTTCATCTCACCCCGATGTGGTGCATATTGTTTTAAATACACAGTGAGCACTGCCTGTGGTGCACCACATAAATGCATGCATAGTTGTGGTTACCTCAAGTGCACTGTGATGAATTATTAGAAACAAATAGGTGTGTCCTTCAGAATGCCCCAAAACCAAGGCACATGGGATTCTACCCACGCTGGGACATTTCATTTCATTAATCGCACCGCTAGCTGAATGATATATAAAATTTAACCTGGCAATGCACCAACTATAACAAACAACACGGGGGAGTATCCAAAAAATAACACCTCGATGCGTCATTGTTCAAACGCGCCACCATACTTTATAAAAAACATACATGCACCAAATAAATCACTCTAGTGTTGTTTAACATTATTCACTACTATACTTCACTCAACGACACTACTAGCATAACAATTTATAAAATTTAACGAGGTGGTGCAGCCATTGTAATCCAACACACCAGTAATGTATATTGAAACACACTGAGACATATATTTCCCAATTTTTCATAGCGGAACATCTCATTGGATGCCTTGTTCGTGGTGATCTATCCTTTATAATGCGGTGTGTCCTTTAGAAGTCCCTGAAACCAGTGCAGAAAGGGATTCTACCCACACCAACACACTCCACTTCATTAACTGAACCTCTAGCTCAACGTTGTATGAAAATTTAACCTAGCAATGTGTAAACTTTACCCAATTGCATGAGTGAAAACCAGAAAATAACACTTTGTCACATCAATGTTCAAACAAAATTCCATACTTTATAAAAATCATGCATGCACCATATAAATCTCATCGGTGCTATTTAACATTACCCACCGACACACTTCACTTAAATAATGACACCACTAACATAACAATTTATAAAATTTAACATAGTGATGCAACCATTGTAATCCAACACACCGGTACTATATAAAAAAACACACCAAGACATATATTGCCCAAATTTTCATAGTGATGCATCTCATTAGATGCCTCTTTTCTGGTGCTCTATCCTTTACAATGCACCAATGTACAAAATGTCAATGCTCCACTATCATTTTGGCACCAGTTCGTTAATAGTAACCAATCACACTGCTTCAACTGTAATATTGAAGTTTAGCTTAGCAGTGCCCATCATTCCACCAAATGGATCTATTTCGTAAAGACAATGTCACCAGTAAACAACATTTCCGTGCTCTAGTAGACATGGATGACGAGTGTATTTGGTTTAAGAAAGGGAACCATGGATTTGTGCGCTATAAATTGTAGCGTTGCACTACGTCTTTGTAATTAATGAGAAGAATCAGTACTAATACAATACATTTTTAATTGTAGATAGTCCTATGGAATGAACTGCTTAGCGGTGTTGTTTTTTTGAGATAGTTCACCGACTACAGGGCATATGAACTGTTGGGGGTGCACCAGTTTATTTTAAAGATTTATTTGCAAAAAAATGTAATTTTGGATTTTTTTAAATAAACGTCATTTATATATGTATTTTTTTTTATAATTTCAATCTATTTTATCTTTATACATGTGTCTAACAATATTTGTTTGTGAATTAGGAGGGGGTGATGATGACGAGTTGATACACATGCTTTTGTACATGAGTGGGAGGCCAGGGAGAGAGATAGGGAGACTTACCCTCACCCTATTTCACAACATACTCATGATATTTTGATGGATATTGACCTCCTGAAGTTTTATGATGAGAGAAGATCCCTTAGGGGGAACTATGTATTTTTACAGTAGATGATTCGTTGATGGGATCATGGGAGACATGGGTTCAGGTTCGGTCTGGATATGTGGTATCATCCCACGGAGGAGGATGTGTATTTTATCACTAGGTTTTTTAGGAGGGGGGTTTGTTTTCCCCATCTCCCTATGCTACTGCCCGATGCTACAGGAGAGACCCATCTGGCATATGTGCAAAGATATTACAATCTAGATATTACTTCGACTTTGGAGTTCTAGGTTAAAGGTGGTCAGTTTTCGATAGGTGCATTTGAGAGAGAGGACATTAGGTGCATGTGTTATATGTTGTCTTTGTATATTTTAACCTTGTACAATATTTACTACAAGCATATTTTCAGTAAAAGAACAAAAAAGATACAATGGAAAATACAAACATTACACAAATATTTTTCCCTTGGAAACCCAAACCGGGAAAACCATCATATTCTATATTCATTCATAGTGATACATTGTTTACAATATAATATACATATAGGAGTCAACGAAATCAAAAACCCTAACCCAATGACTTGGATTAGTCAACAACCCTAATTCCTTAACCATAAATAGAAAACCATCGACAAAGAAACCATGTGCCGAAAACCCACCTAAATATGTGACATGTTTCCTGAGGCAGAATATAACACATACCCAACAGTCTTCACTGTCACATTACAGCTCTAATGAGCAGTGCATTAATTTCCCTATGTTGTATTATGCAAATATTTTATTGTGGGAGCCCTGATTGATTAGGTGGGTGGATGTTGTTTTGAGACAGTTTTGTCATGCATTAAATCACTGTCATCTTTTTTTTTTTTCTCTCGGATGAGATTCTTCCCATTCGCTTCTGAGTTTTATAGATAATTGTTTGAGGGGCTTCATGCTAATCGACCATTGGTACTCCAATTTCCTGGTAGGCCTATTTTTTATGCACGTATTCACATGTGGGGACAATTGATGTCCAATAGGGGCCATCTATTGTAGGAAAATTCTCCTGCGGACAAGTGAATATCATCTTGGATCCTAGACCCCTATTACCAAGATAGAAAGATGTTAACATTAGACACTAACATTCCTTTAAATGTAGTTAAACTATTCAAAGGGAAAAGAGGAAGAAAGTATGACGTAGATTTTTCTAAAGCTTGTCCTCGCTTAGTCTAGGCTGAACTTGATCTTCAAGCTCCTTAATGAGATTTTCAATCCAATAGACAACAAACACAATGCATTCTTCCTATTCTACCAAGAGTAGTTTAAACTAGATTTATCAACAAAAGATAATCATATGCAATCATACACAAACTTGAAGGAAATAGGCCAAGAATATATTAATGAGAACATTACAAGACAATTACAATCTATAGATGCAGTTGCAACAACCTCTCAATGTCCTCCTTGTCCAACCCCTTGATAAAAAGATCCACGATCAGAATGAAAATACTTTTTGTTGATATTCTCCTCCTTTTCACCATGAGAATGTCTCCTTTTATAACATTTGAGAGGCTCAACCACCTTAGTTATCTTTGGAATAAGTTAAGGATATGACTCCATCAGTTGTGGAATCTCCCTTAGATGAAGCCTAAAGCTTGGATTTGAGCCAAACCAACTCGGATCATCTCTAGATGTCCTTAGAGATAAGGGGTATTTTCCCTAATATTCTCTCAACCAATCGATACTCCTCCAAACCTGGAAACAGGGCGCTACAACACTCCCTGTTAGATGGAAAGGAAGTGCTAGCACTCCCTGCATATGAGCAGGGGGAGTGTTGATCTTCCAAAAGTTCGTTAAGGTGACCATTTCTCAAGGAAAAAAAGTTTTCTTAGTTTTTCAAATGATGTAGTTTCCCCTTCCAACATGTCTTAGAGGATGTATCAAGTGTTTCATGGTGTCGTTCACAATGTGACATATGCAGAACAAAAATGTAGCATTTACGACACTTTTGAAAAAAGTGTGGCATTTGCAACACTTGCGACAATGTTAATGTGACATTATCGAAGTGAGGAATTTTGACGTGTAACAGATTTCCCCCCAAAGTGAGAAGTTATAAGATGGAAGCTAATTACTGAAGCACTTTGTAGATTTTCGAAGAAAGGGTATGGAGTTGGAGAACCTCATAGAATTCGCAAAGAACCATCAAACAAATGTTATCATGTGTTTCAAACCCAAGGCAGACATACCTATGCTTGAGTAACAAAGAACTTAAGGTATGGCCACCAATAAATAAAGTGTGGATCCATGATGATAATAATAAGGGTATAGCTAGCAAGAATACAATGTGGATCTATACCTCCATGACATGAACTGATCATAGCCACGAGAAATACATAGTGGATCTACGAGATGATAAAACATAGCCACATACTAATAAAATGTGGATCTATGTGACAGTATATCAACATGCTCAAAAGATCTGCTTCACAGCCTAGGGAAAGTAGATAATAGAGTGAGTGCTCAACCCATGGTCTTCATCCCAATCCCAATGTGGTACGAATCTAGCCATGTGAATAGATGTTTTGATGTTGAACATGGTAGAAACCACTTGATTAGAGGTCATTGAGGTAAACCATTAACAAGTGCAAGGTAAATCACCAATGATGTCAATGACTCCCAAGGTACTCTAGTATAATTCAACGAATGTGAATAGATGAGTTGAATTCGAACATTCATAGAATCATCCCATCAGAGGTCAATGATCTAAAACCACTATCAGAGGTGAGGAGGCACGCCATTGAGGTATGTAGGTCCCAAGGTACTGATTGGTTTCTAAGTCTAATTCATGGATGATGTGTTGAATTTGACATGAAAAGAATCGTCAAAGGAGTTCCTTGATGTATCCCCCATCATCGACATGAAACTTTCATAGAGATGTAAGATGGTGAATCAAATGAGTATGGACTAACACGGGTATTGAAATTGGAAATTTGTGATGGTTGACTGAGGAAAATACTTCCCTTGAACACTAAGGCACAACATGACTTGGTAGCATAAATGTAACGTGGACCAAAACATAATGCATCGGATGCTGTGACATTCATCAGGTGACCCAAAGGAGTGGAAAGACTCATAGGATTGGTTCAGTGCAAAGGTTTAGTGAATTATCCAAGTGTTCAAAATGTAGGTGGAAACAATGTGTTGTGTTCAAGAGCGACTGCAAGAGTGACTTTTGACAATTATAAAAGATAACTTGGCTTAATTCCTTCAATTTTCCCCCATCCAGATACATGAGTACCTCTTTTTGTCTTTACAAGATCGAGGAGGATAACACATGCTCGATATAACTCACATTCAGTAAGTCCCTCTACCTTTGTTTAACAAACTAGAAGAGGTAAGGGTTTGGTCCCATATGGGCCATTCAATGTGTGATTTTAGCGAGTCCATATAAGGAAAACTCGGTAGTTTTTCATATTTAAAGAGTCTGAAAATAACTTAAAGGCCACTCCAGTGTTGTTCTTTTTCATAATTTTAGTCTCTGAAGTCCAAAAAAGAGATAAATTGCTACTCGGGAGATGCCCTTTCAAAACCTTTTAAAATGAGTGTGAAAGGAAGCAAGATCACTCGGAAATATTTTCATGTTTAGAGAGTTTGTAAAGAGATTAAAGGAGACTCCAGGGGGTTCCTTTTTCATGTAACCTTTACGAGTCCAAAAAATTGATCCAAGTCTACTCGGTTACACTCTCATGTTTTTTCAAGCGCGGGAAAGAACAAAGATTGTGCTCGCCAGTGTCACAAGGTTGTCGAAAATATATTTCTTAAAAACCTACAAATATAGACAATTTTGGGCCTAGAGCATCAATGACTCCTCAAAAAGATTAAAAAAACAAAAAAAAAAATTATACTAGTGAGAAATAGAAAAAATCAACCCTATCAAATACTAAAATAGGTTAAGAATTTCATTTACCAATTGATTTTTACTAAATTCTTCTAGCTTTGTAATTTTCCACCTTTGGAGGGCGATTTTTGAGTTGTGAGTATGGGATCTGTGATCGACCATTTTTTATTTTGTCTAGACTAGGTTGGTCACCTTGCCTTTCCAATCATTTTTCATGGTTTAATTTTGTGTTTTAGCTTATATTTAGCATGTTCTGGGCTCCTTAGGAATCCCTAGGCGTCGAAGTAGATCGACTCTCCCTCAAAGGGATAAGGGTACCATCGATTGATATATTAGCACCCTGGTGCACATGCCTAGGGAGTACTAGTACTCTGTGGGAAGACTTAAGGGAGTGTTGGCACATAACCAAAAAAATTGTTTCATTTTGGGCTAGAAAGACACAATTTTTTCCATTAAAAGTTGACTAAAGATGTTTAATTGGTTGTATTTGTAGATTACATGGATCATATAGTCATGATTGAATGGAAGGAACACGAACACAAGTTTGATGACGTTGCTTCTTTACAAATCCCTCAAGCAAGGGCGACTTTCAGAAATTGTGGTCTACTCAAGTACCTTAAAATCCATAATATGAGGAAAGAGGTGCTATTACTTAAGTACCTGATCGGATTGTGGGACAATGTCGAATAGGAATTTTTCATTGGGCCACACATGCTCGAGATTAAGCTTGATGATGTGTACTTTTTGATGGGCCTCTCGAGAAGAGCGGCTCCTATCCTTTTGTCTGGACATCGAGCAACTCCTCAGCCCACTGAGGCATATCTCATTGAGCACTGTATGCCAGGATATCGATTGGTCGGTGGGCGAATAGTGATCAAAGATGTGACGGATTTGGCACTGATATCTATTCTATTTGCCATTACCAAATTGGCGGGTAGTACCAACGCTCATCTAGATTAGAAATATCAGATGGCATTTTATCTACAATGTGTGGATCCCAAGTTGTTTAACTAGAGCACAGGGTTCCTTCAGAATGTGAAGGAATAGATCTCAAAGTGTAGGAAAGGTAGGCAGAAGAAGTTTGGATATGGCTCTTTCCTAGTTTCTTTCTTTTTGGATCGAGTACCCTAGATGAAGCCACAGGTTGTGTTGATAGCACGAGCTGCAAACAAGCCACGGATGGAGGGATGGACCAATTTTTCCCCGAGATTGGGGAACAATCCCTCAACATTTATGTTTACAAATGATTTATTCGCTTGGTAGAGGAGACATTTTGTTGTCATCTAGTATTTTCCATATGCTGGAGTAGGTTTTCGAGGTAGTGCAGAATTGGTGCTCACCAAGGGCATTCATTGGGATGTGTCAGGTATGAAACTAAACCTTGTCATGTATTTTTGTTTTTATATTTTATATTGTTTTTGATGTGTACAATAAGGGATATAAATATGTTTTTGTTTCATCATGAATACATAGGTGCATCACGCCCGACGAAGATGTCGACACTGAGGTGGCGTGGGGACGTGCAAGCATCAATGGAGCACGAGGCTGCAATGGGAGGACTTTGGGAGGTCGAGAGGAAACTTTGAGGTCTGACGATGGGTGTCCCACCTATCAGGAGGTGAGACGTGACTCTCCATTTGCAAAAACATAGAGTAGGATTTCCTGAGATGTTGAACCACTTGCTTCAACGAGTGGCTCATGCAGTAGTGTGCTTCATGGAGAACAACATGATATAGGAGGATTCGGATCCTCAACATATTTTGTATTATTTCATGATGATATCATGGGCATGAGGGCCCAAAATGTTTTCCCTATTATGTACCTTTCAATGATGTATTTAAAAAAAAATAAAAAATTATCACGCATTTATATATATATATATATATATATATATATATAAATTCAAATGATCTTTAGAGACGACGAACTCTTAGGTCCAGACTTAATAAAATAGGGTTGCGAACATCGTAATCTCGATTAAGCTAACAAACCATGAGTTGAGAGTCTAGGTTAATAATCAGATGAGTTATACCTAGAGAAGAGGCTTCATTTAAGAGTCCGATGATGACATGATATTCTTACACATTATTGGTTGTTGATCCTAGGMAAATTCCTCCTGAACTCACCAGCTTATCAGAGTGGTAAATGACCCGAGCCGYAGAAGCAATGTTCTGGGTGTGCTCACTAGAACCATCTACAAACCCGAAAAAGATGGGAAATGGAGATGTCATCTGTGCATGAAACCACAAGACAAAGTATAAGATGCTAAGAAAAAACTCGTACACACAAGAGAAAAGATACACCAAATCAAAATTTAAAGTACAATAATGTACAAAGTACACATGCCAAATGTTTTATGCATAGTACTTCTTCAGGTAAAGCCCATTTCAGGGCTCACCGAGAGATATTCCATCATAATAGACTAACTTGTAGGCGCCTTTTGTGTAATACACGTTTTATGATATACGGTCCATGCCATATGGGTTATAACTTCCTTGTCCCCAACTTATTGTGAGCTTGGTCATAAACAAGGACTAAGTCTCCTTCTGCAAAAGCACGAGGTTGAATGGATTTTTCATATTGACCCTTCATTCGTTTTTGATACGTCTCATTAATGAGATAATCATCAAGACATGTTTCGTCAAACTTGGTTAAATACAGGAATCGTTCCTCTTCAACAGAGGTATGATTCAGGAGTTCCACGGTGAGTTTGAACGAAGGGATCTCACACTCAATTGGTAACACCACTTCTACGCCATATACCAACTAGAATGGAGTCAATCCAGTTCAAATTTTCACTGAAGTGTGGTAGGACCAGAGTGCGGAGAAAAGTTGTGGGTGCCAAGAGGTTTTTTTTGTCCCCACCATGCATTGGATCATGGTATTTAGGATTTTTTTGATAGCTTCAACTTGTTTTTTTTCTTGAGGATAGTAGGGGATGCGTTTTCATGGAGAAAACCCAACTTGACATGCAACTCACTCATCATCTAGTTCTTAAAATGTTAGTCATGATCAGTGACCATGGATTGTGGGACACCAAAGCGAGTGATGATGTGGTTAAAAACAAAGAGTGTTGTAGTACGTCCATCATTAAGAAATGTAGGCATAACCTCAACCCATTTAGTGAAATAATCAATGAAAATTATGATATAACTATGTCCCCCAGCTGAGGTAGAATTACATTGCATAAAATCAATGCCCCATTTGGAAAAGGGGGCGATAGCTACAATGGGATGCAGTGGAGCAGGGTAGGTACATGCATTTTTATGAAAAACTTAACAGGGTCGGCATCGTTTGACAGCCTCGATACAATCTTTGAATATGGAGGGCCAAAAATAACCAACACGTAATATTTTCTGGGCTGTACACATCCTAGAAATATGACCGCCACAAGATCCAAGGTGACATTCATTCAAAATGCGTTCATCCTCATCATGGGTTAAACAACGTCATAGGATAGTATCAATACAATGACGATACAAAGTGTCATCGATGATAAGATAGCATTTATAATGGTGGCAGATACGACGACGTTCGTCATGGGAAATATCGGGCTGGAAACATTGGGTTTGAAGATAGAGAAGAATATGTCCATACCAAGGGTTTGACGTGATAATGTGGAACATAGATTCGTCGAGAAGATAATCATTGGGCTAAGTATCTTCATCAACATAGGGAAGATCGCAGATAATTTCCGCAAAAACCAACGATTTTTTAGCTTTTGATTTGGAAAACTCGAGATCAAATTTTTGAAGAATAACGATCCATTTGGAGCACGTTCCCCCAAGGAATTGAAATTTAAGGATATGATACATGGGGTTCGAGTCCGCAATGACTGTGGTAGTGCGTAACGGGATGTAGTGGTGAAATATCTGGATGACAATGACAGATACCAGAGCCAAGTTCTCAACGTGTGAATATCAAAGCTCAGGACCAGAAAGACTCTTTCTCAGATACTGGATCACATTTTCATCACCGTTAGGATCCTCTTGAACTAAAACCATAGAAATAGTGGAATTAGAGGCAGCCAAATACAGGATATAGTCTCGTGCATAATTCAGAGGATGCAAGAGAGGTGTCTTGGTTAATGCATGCTTAATAGCATCAAAAGAGCATTGAGAAGTGTCATCCCAGATGAAAGGAGTGTCTTTATACAACAATATCATAAATCCTTTAGTGAGTTCGATTTAATTACAGATAAAATGGAGAAGAAAGTTTTCTTTCCCTTGCAAACTTTGTAGTTAGGTCAGATTGTTGGGAGGGGGTAAAGTGAGAATAGATTTTACTTTTAAGGTATCCACCCTATTCCCATATTTGGAGACAACGAATCCTAGGAGTTGACCTGATTTGACAACGAAGATGCATTTGTGAGGGTTCAAACAGATATGGTAAAACTGGCAATGATGAAAAATGGCCCGTAAATGACCAATATGGTCTCGTCAAGTAGATGAATGAGTGGGTAAATAATCAAGGTAAGCTTCCACAATATGTTTGATATCGTGGAAAGCATACAACATGACCCGCTGGACAGTAGAAAAAACATTTTTAAGATGAAAGGGTATATTTTGATAAGCGAACATCCACCAAGGGAATATGAAGTTTCTCTTATGTTGATTAGCCAATAGAATATCGATCTGGTTATACCCTGAGAAACCATCCATGAAGGAAAATATAATGCTGCCAGCGCAATTATCGATGATTTGGTCGATAAAGGGTGTTGGGTAATTGTCTTTTGGAAAATCCTTATTGAGATCCCTATAATAGAAACAGACACGAATGGTTCCTTGTTTCTTAGTGACTAGAAGGATGTTAGAAACCCATTCTGTCAAGGGGATAGGATAAATAAATCCAGACTTCAACAGTTTTTCAAATTCTTCCTTTATGGCCCCAATTTTCTTAGGATGAAATGGGCGAAGTTTTGTCGTACAGGTTTAACACCTGGGTAAGTTTTTATCTCATGCACAATGATCGATGGATCAATCCCTAGGATTTCTTCGTAACTCCAAGAAATGAAATCGTGGAATAATTTGAATAAATCGGTATAAGCTTCCACTTCCTCGGGTGAACAATTGGCATCGAGATGAACATTTTCCATGATACCTTCTTTGATCGAGATGTCGATAGAAATCCTAGAAGAGATATTTCCTAAATTCCCCTCATAAGTAGTTTCCTGGGTAAGTATGGGATATTGTCGAGAATTGACAACACCGTTGGGAAAGATAGAGTGTACATCTTTCTCAATTTCATCCAGACTAGAGAGAAAATATGAATGATGATGGTTGTCATCCAAAGGTACCTCCTAGATACTAAGAATTTCCATGATGGATTCGTCTGATGGAAAAACTTGTAGGATGTAGTCGAAAGAAGAGTATAGGGAATCCAACCAATATGGAAAAAGGTAAGTGTTGGATGCCAACAGATGTTGGTCGTCCAATGAGGGCGAGGCAGACTGGATGGACTTGCATGAAGCCTCAGCGGGACTAAGTGTCATAGTGTCACCTAGTGCATCAAATTCGAAAGGACTAGGCACAACCCAAGAATAATATGATTCGTAAGATTGATATGCCATAGTCGATATCATATTGATCGTGGAAATATCTTGCGAGGTGGGAGGAAGTGGTGTAGGGAAAGCACCCATAAGGGAAGAGTCTTTTAAAATACCAACACCAACACTTTCATAAGTGATTTGAATATCTCCCAAGAAAGGAATATTGTTGGTGGCAGGAGTGCGAGTATCGGGAGTGCAATAATCTAATTGATCGATAGTGACAATTTTAATTTGATAGGGCATATGTACACATCAAAACATTGATGAAGCGATGACAGTCATGGCATAAAACCAACTTCTTCCTAACAACATGTTGTAATCAAGAGGAGCATCAAATACCTCAACATTGACAAAGATAGTCTTTCCTCCCAACTGAACAACTAAGGGCTGGAAGACTCCGTGAGGGTGAAAACCTCACCCATCGAATGCTCATAATATTGTAGGGGATTGATTAAGCGCAGGTGATTTCAACCCTTTTCAACAAGCTAATGACATGATGCAAGTGGAATCTCCCTAATCTAGAATGGTATGATGAATGTGTTGGTTATGAACAACAAAATAGATCTGAAAAGCAAGTTGGTGAGAAAGTCGTGACTTGAATTTATTGAAGTTAAATGTGATATTATTCGACGAATTGGGATCAATTGCACCGATGGTGAACAAGAGTGTTCTACGTTGACTTGGAAAATGTTGTATAACTTCAAGAGAAGACATAGCACACGACGCTTGATCCAAATATTCAACAATGTTGTAGTTTTGGGCGACACATGAACTAGGATTAAAAGTCAATTTGTGAATAACCCTCTTGGGATGGCGTAAAATAGATTTGAAAGTGGGTTTCTCAATCTGAAGCGATCCAGATGGAGGAATAATGGTGGCAGGATATGGATCTGATGTAGTACCGTTAGGTACCTTATCTTTATCAGGTTTAGTCGGTGTTTCATACGTTGTGGTGTGAGTGGTTAATTCAATCCCATTAAACATATAAATATGGGCACTCGACAAGGCTTCCTCGCTAGGAGGATGACTGGGATTTCCCTCTACCAGAGGGGAAAGGGCTTGAGCAACCATGGATTGATGTTGAGGAAAAGGTTGTGTCAACACAGAGGGTTGAGAATTCCCTTTGAAAAGTTTTTCAACTTCGTCGCGATGAGGAAAATCTTGGGTGTAATGATCATGACTACAAATCAGACACGGGAATTGTGGTCTTTGTTGTGTTTTTTTTTCAGGAGAAGATGGTTGAGTTTGTGTTTTTGGATTTTCATTATTATTATTATTCTTTTTAGGTTTATTTTTCATTTTCTTCTTTCCCTGGGATTGTTGTGAAGAGGCAGACTGGACTGCATTCAACTCATATTTTTGAGTCGGGGAGGAGGTAGAGGAGAGTGAGGTCAAACCGGTGAATGGAATAGAAACAAAGAGACTAGCCAAGTCAATCGACTATGGTGAAGATTGGGTTTTGAAGGCACCGATAATTCCATTTGCATGAGCCGTGGAAGATGGTTTGGATGGATCGGTGGACGTGCGGGGAGAATTTGGTATCAACTCATACAATGTACTGGATTGGGAATAAACCAAATCTAGGTACTGAGCATGAGCAATGGATTCTTCCTTAGTGAAAATACCACCCATGGCGACGTCACAAGAAATTGGGGGTAAAAGATGCTTACTAAACCATTATGCCAATAATTGGTCGGGGATGGTCGCTTTGATCAACCTTCATCGTTGTCTCCACTCATGAATGTGATCAGAGATATGTATGGAGTTCTTTTAATGAAGTGAAATAAAGAGTTATGTACTAATCTCGTAATGGATGGGTAATTGAAAATGCGTGAGAAAAGCCATAGCTAGGGAATTTAAATCTTGAAAAGTACCACGTTGGAGTTCAATGTACCATTTGGTTATTGAGCCCATGAGTGTGCGCTAGAAAGGATGCAACCTGATAGAATCATCCATCACTGAGGTTGATGAACACCATAGATGAAATTTCATAACATGGTTGTTCGAGTCTTCATCAGGTTACCGTCAAATTTGGGGATGTCAGAAGGTAATTTAATAGGAATTACCGTCCAGAAAGGAAAATGTAGTATCGGATCATTTATCAACTGAGATAATTCTGGTAGATCCAGCGTGGCGAGGAACGATATTTTTCGGTTAACCTGATGTTGATACTAGTGCAGCATGGGGACACTAGTAGGGCCATAAAATAGTTGAGGTGGATAATTGTATCTAGTAGGCCCTCCCATATATGGTGGTTTTTGACCAGCATAGGAACGATTCGATTGTTATTGAGGAATGATCACAAAAGGAGGGAAACCCGGTTAGTTTTGAGGAGGATAGGTTATTTGATTAGGTTGTGGGGGATAAACAATTTTATCTTGAGGGGGGTAAACAGTTTTTCCCTGTGGAGGATATATAATTGACCCTTGGGGAGGATAAGATTGTTGTCCTTGAGGACCCCAAGTGGGATTTGGGACACCCGGATAAGGTTTTGCAAAATAGAATCCATAAGGAATAGGATTTGGTTTGCCTCCTTGTGGTTTAGAGAATGATGACGCCCCATAACGTTGATGAAACGTGCCTCCTTGAGGTGCTCCCCAAGACTGTGAAGGGTTTCCAATAAAAGAGGGTTTTCCCCCTACCATAGCTTGAGTGAAAAATGGGGTTTGACCAATAAAATGGAGTTGTCCCCCTCCCATAGCTTGAGTGACAACTGGGATTAGACCAATAAAAGGGGGTTTCCCCCTAGTGGGTATGTGCAAGGGTGGTTGTCCACCAAGAGGGATAGGCCCATTAGACGATGGTTGTCCCCCAGTCAGGATTTGTCCCACAGTTGATTGTGTGTATGGAAAGGTTCTGCATTCAGTGATGGATAGGTGTTCTAATAGGATTATGTGGAACATGAGGAACTGTAGTTTCAAAAGGTGGTGTGGTGGGAGTAACAGTCAAATTAGCTTATGTATGAATTGGTATTACGACTCTAGTGTTACTTTGGATTTGTATTGACGTAGCAGCAGGATTGACTACTTGTTCGATGGGACGGTCAATAGTCTGATCAGACGGTCCTGCCTCATCACCAACAGAGGTAAGAGGGTCAAGAAGTGGTCAACTAAAGTTGAAATGTTTGTAAATATCACATCCCGATGGAGTTCTTCATATGGAATGAACAAGTGTATGTTGTGGATTTTCCATGCCAATAGACCAAACAAGAGTCCTATAGCCATCATAATCATGTTGTGTGCTTTCCATTTGTGTCTCAGTGTATGGCCTCAACGGTAGCTCGGTATACTCTTCTTCTATGATGTTACAGAAAGATTCCAATTAAACAATGAGTGGTTTGATAGGAACTTTTTATACAGGGGTAGTATGAGGAATGGGATCCTCAACCATAACCAAGGCACTTTCAGGATTTTCTAACAAAGGAGTAGCAATGCTCCCACCATCCAAGCGATTTTCTACCTCTTCATGGTAAAGATATTTAGGTGAATTAGGGGGTAAGGGTTTGTAGCCTTCTAGAGGTATCCCTTGCATCCTACGTGATCTATGAAGACCTTTATCGTCTACAGTCACAATCTTGAAAAAATATTAAATAACAACACTCGCTAAAAATATAAAAGAACAAACAAGCAAACAAAACCTTCTCTCAATGATTGTACTATTTGGTGATGAAATCCAAAATCTCGTGATCAAATTGAAAAGGGGATAAGATATGAGAGGGTGGATCAGTTACGTTGGAGACCTACTTAATGGGATTATGCCTTGGTGCAAGATTGCACACTATAATCATTGATTTACCCTCCAAAGAGTCCAAGTGAGTTTGACCAACAT
>ML784683.1:826329-857345 GCA_009831015.1 Picea engelmannii | reverse complement strand
CCTTTATCAATCTTGCGGTCCAAAACCCATGGCTAGGGTTGACATCAATGAAAACAACCAATCTTCCAACATGGGTCACGTTATCACCACTGGTCACCATGCTAGGACAATGTCCTCCAGCTATTATATTGAAAATAAAAATAAATAAGACAAAAAGTAAAAGGAATTTAATGGGCTAGGAAACAATGGAAACCATGAAAAGGTGCATCTCTCCCTTTATAGAGGCACCCACAAGTAAGACCTACATTTCCATATTATCACTGAACCCCTTGCCAAAACATTCCCTACACCATCTCATGCATCTACATGACCTAGATTGGTCTTCACCTGGGAAACACCCAAACCTGAGGAGCATTATCCCAATAGGACATCATGAGACCCTCTCCAAACATGGCTTGTTAAAATGCATAACGTCTTTGAGCATTTGTCTTGGTAAAGGGGGGTTTGATGCACATGTTTGGGTAACCTGATTATTAGACATTATTGACATTGCTATGATCCCTGTGACTTATGATCCCATGGAGGTATTACTTTTTGTTTCTACAAGACCATGCCTGACAGACAGGTACATATGGGGAGGTGATTAGTTCGAACCTCCATTGGGCTAAAATCCCACCAGATGGATGTTGTGAACCCAACCAGGGGCATAGGGACACTAGCGGTTGCACCTGAGAAAATGAAGGGCGTTCCATCAGAGACACTTTGGTATGCTTGGACCTAGGGGGGTATTTCCCTTCCACCATGATGTTGGACCTGGAAGGCCCATGACATCATCATATTGAGCCTTGACATCATCCAGTTAGGGTTTTGGAATGAGGACGGTTTGGTTGGCACGTGTGGAAGATTATGAGGCCTTTTGAGACCTAACGTTTCACTTTTGAGGCCTAGCATTCTATAATGGGGCCTAACGTCACCCTTAGAGGGGCATGACGTCACCCCTAAAAGACAAATTAGGGTTTTAAATTGTTAATTTTATGTAAAAATGGATTTTTTATGTAAACTGACCATGTTGGCCTTTTTTTTACCTAAAATGTAATTAAACTTCATTGTTATTGTATAAATAGAGAGCTAAAATTCTCATTTTTTCATCATCTTTCACTCACACAAGTGTGAGGTCTGAAATTTGGTCCTCTTTAAGGGTGATTGGTTGAATTTAACTAGTGTGCAACTTCTTGGAGAGACTATCTTTGGTGTATTTTGGCATTTTCATGGTGGAAAGTCTTCAACTAGGGTTTTGTGGCTAGATTATTCTTGATGAAGTAAAATCTGCAATTCTTGATTTATTTTGAATGGTTATGGTATGTTTACTTGTTTATTTCTAAGATTATGAAATTTCTAGTTTGAAACCCTAGGAGAGAAGCACATGTTATTGTCCTTTTCTTTATAATTTTTCACCTACTTGATTTTGCTAAGAAACATCTACTTTGAATAATATACTAGATCCCTACCTTTGTAGCACTCTAGTATCATTGCTTCATTAAGATTCATACATTTTATTTCAATCTTGATCTAAAGAATAAGGAAATCACTAGGGACTAGGTTTACCTACCTTCTAGCATTGTTTCCTTCTAGGGTTTTAGATATTGAGGCCTTAGGTTACTAACACCTCAATCATATTACCCTTCCTTTAGTTAATCCATTATCATTTGTTGTTTTCTTCCAAGAATTTACACTGCAAACTTTGACCCCATTACCCTAAAAGGAACTACTTAACACCTTGCAAGTGATTTATTGACCAAACAAACTCTTAAACATTCTTCCTTAAGATTTTTACTAACTCTTACTAACTTTGGATTAGACTAACTCACTAACTAATTTTTTCCTTTTGCAAAAGATTGCTAAAACCATCTATAACAGCAACAAATTCATCCTAAAAGAAAGACAAAAGATGATAATACATTGCCATCATTGCTTCTGACAATTACTATCAGTTTGTCAATTTTAGGATATTATTTCGTATCATTTTTTAAGCATTATTGAAGCATGATTTTGTAGTTGTTGATAAATATACATTGTTTTTATAAATGTTTGTATTGCTTCAGTTTTATATCAGCTTGTTCATTTTCCAAAATTCTATGGTTTTATGGAGCAATGACATCATATGGCACTTGCAAATAGCATCTATTTTCTTGTTGTCTTGTTCTGGGCAGGTACACTTAAATATTGTTTTGTATCATCTCATTAAAACCTTGGAAATTTTGATCAAAGTGACTTGTGAGAGGGGTGGTACTTTCTTACTACTTATACCTTGCCCTTCTCTAACACCGAGGTCATTGGGGATGTCTCCCCTGGGGAGCTACTCCTAAATAGAAAGACGTGTCTTATTAAGGTGACAGTGATAGGACATCCTCCTTGTTACGCCAATTTAGAATCCATTTTCCTTTTGGATTTGGGAAAGTATGAATTGCGCGATAATGTTTTGGCGCCATTGTCAGGGAACACTGAGGCAATTTTCCTCAAAGATGACACTTTTTCGGTAAGCCTTTCCTCAAAATCCTTTATCTTACAAAGCTTACCTGGCGACTCCACTGAGGGTGATCCCCTCATATTTTTGATAATATTCTAAAGATTGTCTGGAAACTCCACTAATGACGAATGGTAGCGGATGTCAGTATACACTTTATCTTCCTCCTCTACCATTCATCCATGTGGCTTCTCTTAAATGGTCTTCGGAAGAATGTTTTGGCCCTTTGGACCTGGCTGACACCCAAGGGGCATTACATGATCTCCCAAAAGAATTTGATTCCTTGATACCTAAATTCCTGGGAGAAGTGAGAGCTTATGGAAACTCACATTAGACTAAATTTTTTGAGGGTTATGAATTCCATCAATCAGGAAAGGAACACCTTGACACATTTATTATACTTTTCTTAAACTCGCTCACTGGGATTTTCAAAACTTGGATTAATAAAATCCCAAGTGGAAGCCTCAAAACCCCTAAAGATTTGAAATAGGATTTCATGAAGAGATGTGGTCAGGAAAAAAGTATGTCCTCTTTTTATTCTCCATACCTCGAAGTTTGCAAATGAAACAATGAAGATGTTAGCGATTTCAATGATAGGTTCAAAACACTCATTAGAAAACTTCAGCCCAACTATCACCCAAAGAGCATTATTCTCCAACATTACCTGAACTACTTAGAAGGAACTTTACAATTTACCCTCAAGAACCAATTACCTACAAGCCTAGAAGAAGCACAAGAGGCTTCTTGCCAGATTGAGGAGAACCTTAAGTTCAAAAATTCCATCCATCAGGTCAACCTCTTAAACGTTGATGACATATGGGAGGTGTTAGCACATAAAATTGTTATATTCTTGTGGGTTTGTGGTTTTTACCTAAGTCTGTAGTTTTTCCTTGTCTCTCTCCTTTTCTCAGACCCAATCTTACTTTTTCCCTTTCAGCTTGTAGTTTTTTCTTCTGTTTTCCTTCATTCGTTTGAATGACCTATTTTCCTTTTCATCTTACCCAGAGAAGTCTCAGCCCTCTTCTTTTTTGTTTTCTCTAAGGTTGATCACTTCCATCTTTTCCTCTGTCATAAGCACAAAGGTCGCAGTCATAAGCACAAAGGTCGTAGTCATAAGTCGTCCAAATGTTTGTTTACAAAGGTCGCAGTCATAAGCACAAAGCGCAACACTTAGAGTGATCTGATATGGACTCGGATCAAGCGAGCGAGCAAGTTCAGAGATCATCGATGAGCTATAATTGTGGGGATCGAGAGTTCGAAGCATTTTTTTAGTTGTTTGAAGAAGGTTCGTAGTCCTGAAACCTGAAATTAGCGTGGGTCGTCTGATCCAGCAGCACATGTGGCACCAGATCCAAACCACGGGGAAAGTCATTTCATGAAGGTTGAAGTGAGGAATGTGTCGATGCTCTGAGTCCTAAAGTGACTAAGGTCTGGAATCCTAAATTGTCGACATTTATCTGGGTCATCTGATTCAAAGGGACGGGTGGCCCCGTATCGAAGAATTCATGATTTCACAAGTCAGAGGTTTCAACATGGAGCATGACGCAAGTTCACGAAATGGAAATCACGAAACGCATGGGATTTGGGCCCATGATCACACCCCATGGTCATATGGAAAGTAGGGCCATAAATAAGGTAAGAGCCTATCAAGCAGTGGGTGGTTGTGGTTTTTGAGAAAGAGTCATGTCTGTTAAGTTCAAAGAAAGCCCGATCGTTGATCTGGATAGGCCATTTCACAAGATCGAGCATCGAGGTATTTGGAATCAAGTGGAGTGAAGACTCCCGAAATGAGAAATCCCTAAATTTCACATAGGATCCCCAGGTCATGACCCGAGGTCACATGGAGCGATGGAGAGGAGCTATGCCAAAGACCAAGAGTGCCTTTATTGTTCACAAGAGAATATATGTGTGGTCTCAGGGTGCTAAAATTGACTTGAAGGAGTCATGATCATCACCTAAAGAATTCATGGGTGTCAAACCTCATCCCAATCCCGATAAAAGTAGTTAATGAAAATGGGGGAGGTCGTTGAAGCCTCGTCTCACCCCATAAATGGAAAGAATGGAAGTATTGGCCTTGGAGGTACACTTTCAGCCCAAAGTTCCTCTGTGAACAGATCCTCCTACAAAGCCCATATTGATCTGGGCTCACCTCTGACAGAACAATGCAAGTGCAGCCTGATAGAAAAAAATACAGACACAAGCCTTTGATTGCCATATCCAGGTCACACTCCTAGTGGTGGAAAGTTGTTCTGAGTATAAATACTTGGTTTTGATATTTTGTTAAGGTTGATGTTTGAGCTAATCTCTCGTACTGTCATGTTTTAATGAATCTCTGGTTCTTTGGTTATGTAACTTGATAGGATATTTCTTGTTTAATGAAAGCCAACTTCTATTTCCATCTTATCTGCGTATGATACTAAATGTTCATGATCAAAGGATTCACATGGATTGTGGTGATTGTGTTGTAATGAATGTTTGATTGTAGTAAAGTTATAACATTTTCAGTTTCCTGAAACTTCGAATTCAAGAGGATCTTGTTTTCAGAGTTTTTCTTCCTTAGGTTGTTGGAAGACCTGATGTCCAAAGAAGGCCTTTACATATTCTCCTTGATTTCTTCCTCCTACTCACCCTTACTACAAATTGTTGGCTAAAGTTGATCAATACCTCATTTTCTTGCGCATATTACCCCAATTTTTCGAGTTAAACGATATTCTCTTGAGTCTTCCCCATTTGACCTCTTTAAATCCATTAACTGTGACATAAACACTGATGGGTAATGGGCTTACCACTACCGCAATCCAGAGGTGACTTCTAGTTATAACATATATCATGTCATCATCGAGGAATGAATTAAAGATTTTCCCTGGGTAGAACAACAAAGCTTATTGATTCTGAAGGTGCATTAGAACTCAGTACATTGAACATTGCAACCTACACCTGACAACTCCATTGTCTAGTGATTCCACTAGTCTGACTCCACTATTTCATCTGGCTCTGAAAGGCAGACACACGAGATCTCATCCACAATTTCCTCTAACCACGCCTGGAGTTAAGCTAGAGAAAATTATCAGGAAAAGAAAGACCCCTCAAGAAGGTACTTCAGCTTTTGAACCAGGTGATTCTGGTAATTTTCATAATTTTCCTTTAGAAACCCCAGTTACTGTTTATGTTTCTCCTGTTATCCCATCTGTTGGAGTTTCCAGAACTTTGAATTTCAGAAGTTTTCCGGTTGATTTCTCTTCTCTTGGCCTCATTTTGGAAAGATAAAGCTTCGACACTCCTGTGTTTCCTGAAGTTATACTGTGGCTCAGACCCAGGTCCTTAGGAAACTTCCCCACCCCTAGCTTTACTACTCCTTCTCCTGCTAGAGTTGTTGCAGTAGAAACCTCTTTTCATATCATATTTGCAACCTTTTCTCAAACACTCAGTTGTTTCCCTTCTCCCCCAGAAACACAGTTCCAGTCTCACCTGTCCAAACTCCATCTCCACCTGCTTCTCCTCCAACTCACATCCAAATGGCAGGTGCTAATCCTACTAGGAACATGATGGTCAAGATATTGGTTGCTAGATACACCCCTCTGGTTTTACCTCAACCTATGAATTCTCTCCCAGCCACGAACTACCTTAAGCACATGCGCCAGTTCATAGGAGAGGGAGACGTGACTACAAAAGAGAACCTTGCATCCTTTTATATATTTGCATAAATTCAGTCCATCGAAAATGAAGATGTGTGGATGAGAGTTTTTCTACAGAGCCTTGATGGTGATGTTAGGGATTGGTTTAAGGAATTGCCTCCTATATCTATTAATGGGATTGTCGCTTTGGATGATTCATTCTTAAGAAATTGGGGGAATAAAAAAGATCTTCTTTATTATATTATAGAATTTGGGGCACTTAAGAGAGAAGAAGGGGAATCTATTTTAGACTTCTCAAAGAGATTTAATAAGATATATAAAAATATTCCCGCTGAAGTTAAACCCACAGAAACCTCTGCCAAAATGACTTATGATAGTGCTTTCGACCCTGATTTTTGCCTCATGTTGAGAGAAATAAGAGCTACCTCCTTGGCTCATATGAAAGATGCAACCATTGAAGTAGAATATAATATATTGGAAGTTGTTAATATTAGGAGTAATACTGATAGAGATAGAAGAAAAGGTAAGTATGAAGGTTCAACTTCTAGTTATTTTGTTTGCCCCCCTCAAATGGATGAAGTAACCAAACTACTAAAGTCACTTTCTGCTAGAATGGAAAGGGTCAAATTGGAAGGAAAGCAGAGCTATAGGAATCCACCAAATGTTGATAGCAGAGGTAACTTTAGGATACCTACTAATTCCCCTCAGACCATCCAAAGAGATCAGAGAAACAGGGACAGAGATGATAAGAAAATCCAAACTCCTCTCCAAAATAACCTGGTTACTGATGAATATGAAGAGGAAGAAGATATTGATCATGAGATCCATTGCCTTGGATATCCCTCTTCATCCCCTCATTTAAATCAGTCTGCATATGAAGAGGCCCTCATCAGTAATCAACTGAATGAGTTGACTAAAGGGGAAGAGGCCAACCACATTCCAAACAGATATAATCTGAGGTCCAAATAGAAACAAGGGAAATCCGACATCCCTGATCGGCCTACCAGAGAAAAAAAAACTGCTAAATATATTGCAGACCGAAGCAAGGAAAATAAGGCACAGACCCCCCGACCGGTGGTCAAAGGTCCTATTCCAGAAGTGAGAGAAATTCTAAAGGCCCCTTCTTCTTTCAGCTTTGAGCATGAAATACAAAAGTATAGAATTCTTGTACCCATTTTAGAGCTAGTCAAACATGAAAACTTCAAAAGGTGCCTCTCCAAAATGTTGCAGCCTGAACCTTCTTCGCATTCCATAGACTCAATAAACCTCCAAGATGAGAAGCCTACAATCATCCTAGGTCCTTTGGTAGAAGATAGAGACAATTCATACCCTCCCTTCTACACTTCACTGGACATACATGACAAGGTGCTACATAAATGTTTGATGGATTTAGGGGCATCTCACAATCTTTTGCCTAAGATTGTCATGGAAGAGCTCGGTCTAGAGATTACAAAATCCTACCATGACCTGTATTCCTTCGAATCCAGGAAGGTCAAGTGCCTTGGGGTTATAAAATACTTGGTCTTATCTCTGTTCCAGCTTCTAATGAAAAGCATGATCATGGACATCGTGGTATCAGACGTTCACCCTAAGTTCAAGATTCTTCTCTCTAGATATTGGATGAAATGACTAGGAGGAACTTTGCAGATGGACCTCACCTATACTACCATTCCGGTGTTTGGGGTTGAGCATAGGAGACTCTACAGGGAATCTCAGTTGGCCTACATTATTAGTGATGAAGCAAACCCCATGAACCATCCTATCTTTTCTCTTGACACAGATTTGGGATCTAGCTTGTTGCAACTCACCGACGCTCCTGAACCTCCTCTGGAAATAAAAAATCGGCCTATTACTTTTTGTGAAAATTCTCCTCCTATCACCTCTAGGTGGAAACTTTTCTTCGATGGATCCTCTTCTAAGGAAGGTGTTGGTGCTGGAATGGTTCTTGTTTCTCCTGCTCAAGAGACTATAGCTCTATCCTACAAGTTGGAATTCGAAGCTACCAATAATGTGGCAGAGTATGAAGCTCTCATTTTAGGTCTGAGGGTTGCAAAGGACATGGGAATTGAAGATATATCACTATTTGGGGATGCTGAGTTAATTTTCCATCATGTCAAAAATATCTACCAAGCTAAGCACCCTAGGCTAAGAAGTTATAGAAATGAAGTGTGGGACTTTATTGACAATTTTTTCGTAGATTTCTACATTTCATTTATTCCAAGAGAAGAAAACATCATGGTTGATTCTCTGGTTGTTTCATAAAACAATTTAAGAGTCCCTTTGCCACCAAATATCAAGTATGATGTAGAAGTAAATTACAGACCCTCTGTACCTGACAATGTCAAGCATTGGAAAGTATTTGAGGATTGTTATCGGACAAATCGGTAGGTGTGGACACTAACTGATCTCCCTAGATCCACCTAGATCTAGAACAAAACACGCCAGAACATGACGCTTTCCTTAAGTTTTAAATATTGTATTTACTAACCAAAGAGGGATGGGTGACATACCGTTTAAATGTCGCTTCCTCTCACCATCGCCATCCTAGCAACCTGCGAACTCTCTTCAAAAGTATGTTTTCTGGGAAGAGATGAATGTCAATTTTCTCACGAGAAAGTTCTTATGAGGAGCCTGAATACACCATCATCAATACACCACCATGATGACCAAAATCATGGGTAACAAGGATGATCTTGAGATCAAAAGATTCCTTGAGACTGTTGATGAGTTTTATGCACTACATATTGATCAAGATCAAGATTCTGAAAGCAATCCTCATGTTGATGTTTTCCTGAACAAAATCGCTAATCACCATATTGTTCAGTTGCCTAGAAATCACATTCTGAAGGGACTAGTTCCTTTGGAGAGACTATTTGATAGAAATGATGTGGAAGTAAAATTTAAAGGATCGGTTGATGATTCTGATGTAGCTGAATGCAACATTGGTACAGAGAAAGATCCAAAATTTTCAAGTTGTCGAGCAGTCTGTCAAGGGAACAAAGGGTTGAATATGTTGAGCTATTAAAGGAGTTTGTTGATGTGTTTTCCTGGAATTATGATGATTTTAGAACATACGACACAAACATCATTGGGCATAAGATCCCATTGAAGGAAGAGACCAAACCATTTAGGCAGAAGCTGAGGAAGATCAAACCCATGTTGTTGCCTATCATGGAGAAAGAGGTAAAGAAGATTTTGGAAGCTCATATTATTGTTCCTTTAAGGTATTCTAAATGGGTGGCTAACTTGGTCGCAGTGAGAAAGAAGAGTGGATAAATCAAACTTTGTGTCGATTTCATAAACCTAAACAAAAGCTCCAAGAAGGACACTTACCCATTGCCAAAAATGGAGCACATATTGCAGAGGGTGACAGGTGCATCCAAGAGGTCCATGATTGATGGCTTTTTTGGATACAATCAAATTTATGTCTTACCTAAGGAAAGAGAGAAGACAACATTCACCACTCCATGGGGTACATTCATGTATGCCAAGGTTCCCTTTGTATTGATGAACGCAGGAGAAACTTTCCAGCGCTCTATGGACATCCCCTTTATTGGGGAAAGGGATAAATTTGTAGTTATTTATCTAGATGATGTTACAGTTTTATCTAGGACTGATAAAGAACATTTTCATCATCTAAGAAAAGTCTTCCAAAAATCCATAAAATTTGGCCTCTCCCTAAATCCCAAGAAGTCAGTGTTTGCTATGAAAGAGGGAAAATTATTGGGGCACATAGTATCGACCAAGGGAATAAATATTGATCCCAACAGGGTGGAAGCCATCCAAACCTTAGCACTCCCTAGATCCAATAAAAAAGTTCAACCTTTCTTGGGGAATATTAATTTTCTGAGAAGGTTTGTTTCTAATTTTGTTGAAATGGTGAAGGACATTACAGTCATGTTGAGGAAAGGAAAGGAAATCAAATGGACTGTTGAATCTCTTATTTCCTTCAATAAAATAAATAATTTCATGACCAAAGCACCTATTCTCATCAGTCCTAATTATTCCAAAGATTTTATGATTTTCTCCTTTACTTCATTTGACATCGTGGTAGCTGTTTTGTTGCAAAAGAATGACGAAGGGTTCGAGTAGCCCATTGCATTTTTTAGCATGGCATGGAAGATGCACAACTGAGATATGACATCATGGAAAAGTAGGACTATTCTTTGGTTAAGGATCTTAAATCCTTCAGGGTCTATGTTTTTCATTCAAAGTTCATGGCATATGTCCCTTCAACTTCTGTGAAGGAGATTCTCATTTAGCTCGACATGGACAGGAGGAGGAGAAAATGGATTGCTAAAATCCTTGAATTTGAATTGGAGATAAGACCCAATAAGTTGGCTAAGGGTCAAGGTTTATCCAATATGCTCGATGAAACTAATTTCAAATCCTTGGGGGTAAATTTCATCAATGCTTACTCAAAAAAATCAACAGGGTGAGTTGTCTGATACGAGTTCTCAAGCCTACCCTCCCTTAGCAGAATGTTCTTGGTACAGGGACATCATTTTCTTTCTACAAAAGTTGTAGCCTCCTGATGGCATGGAAAAAAGAAAAGTGAGAGCTTTAAAGCTCGGATCAATTAAATATTTCCTCATTAATCAAGTTTTATATTGGAAAGATCCTCTAGGGGTGCTATTGAGATGTTTAGACCCACAGGAAGCCCAAAAAAACATGTTTGACTTTCATGATAGCTTGTGTGGGGTACATCACTTCTGGATAACCACAGCCTAAAATATTCTCAGAGCTGGCTATTTCTAGCCGAGCCTATTCACTGATGTTTGTGCTAAAATCAGGGCTTGTGTCAAGTGTTAGAAATTCTCTGGAAAACAATAGCTCAAGTCCTTGCCTTTGAAACCTATGGTGGATTTAGGACCCTTTCAGCAGTGGGGCCTAGATTTTATCGAGGAGATTCATCCAACTTCTAGTGGTAAGCACAGGTGGATCTTCACTGCCACAGATTAGTTTACCAAGTATATAGAAGCTATACCCACACAGAGCGCTTCTCACAAGGTTGAGAATATTATAGCAAGGTTTGGTTTTCCGAAAAGAATTGTCACTGATAATGCTACATCCTTTAAGGCCGAACCATTGATTCAATTTTGTGAGAAGTTTGGAATTGCATTGATTCACTCAACTCCTCACTACCCCCAAGGGAATGGATGGGCAAAGTCTTCTAACAAAATCCTTATAAACATCATAAAAACATTGTTAGAGGACAATATGAAATCATGGGATTCAAAGCTCAAGTTTTCTCTGTGGGTTGACAGACTGACAACAAAAAGATCTCTTTGGATCTCTCCTTTTCATATTGTGTATGGAATTGAGGCCATCTTTCCTTCTCAACTCGCCTTGCCAATGGAAAAATGCTTATAGGACTACCAAGGAGAACCTAATCACATGGTCAAGAAAATACTACAGCTAGTAGAAGTGCATCAGACTAGGAAGCAGATACTGGACAAAGTACATGCACATCAACAAAAGATCAAGTCGGCTTTTGATAGGAGAGTAATAAAGGAGGATTTCCAGCTGGGAGATCTAGTGCTAAAATGGGATGCAGCCAAGCAGGACAAAGTCAAGCATGGTAAATTTGATGCCTTGTGGATCGACCCCTTCAGAATCTCTGAGATATTCCCTAATAATACTTATAGGTTGCAAAATTTGGAGGGTGATAAATTTTTTGGTGGCCATGTTTAATGGGAACTTTCTAAAAAACAAAATTGTTTAAAGCTGCAGTCGGCGTCCCACCATTGTAAATATCATTCATGTTTTTATGTTTATTTTGTTTTAAATAGCCAGAATCTATAACCCAATACTAAAGGATTGGAACTACTTTTCTTGGCAGCTCACAGGGAGCGTGCCATCCCCTGTGGAGCCAGATGTTATCACATAAAATTGTCAGATTCTTATGGGTTTGTGGTTTTTACCGAAGTCTGTAGTTTTTCCCTATCTCTCTCCTTTTCACAGACCCAATCTTAAGTTTTTCCCTTTCGGCCTATATCTTTTTCTTCTATTTGCCTTCATTCGTTTGAACGACCTGTTTTCCTTGTCGTCTTACCTGAGAAGTGTCGGCCCTCTTCTTTGTTGTTTTCTCTAAGTTTGATCACTTCCATATTTTCCTCTGTCACTTATCCTTTTGTTTTCCCAAGCCCTCAGCCTGTCATCCAAATGTTTGTTTATAGAGGCCGCAGCCGTAAGCACAAAGCGTAACTCTTAGAGTGATCTGATACGGACTTGGATCAAGCGAGAGAGAGATTTCATAGATCAACGATGAGTTATCATTGTGGTAATGGGGAGTTCTAAGCATTGTTGAAGTTGTCTGTAGAAGTTCCAAACTCTAGAAACCCAAAATTAGCATGGGTCGTCCGATCCAGTAGCACACGTGGCACCTGATCCAAACCACGGGGAAAGTCATTTCGGGAAGGCTGAAGTGAGGAATGTGCCAAAGGTCTAAGTCCTGAAGTTTCGAAGGTCTGAAATCCTGAAATGTCGGCATTTATCTGGACTGTCTGATTCAAAGGGACGTGTGGCCTTGGATCCAAGAAGTCGCAATTTCACTAGTTGGAGGTTTCAATATGGAGCACGACGCAAGTTCACGAAATGCGAAATCATGAAACACATGGAATTTGGGCCCATGATCACAGACCGTGGTCATATGAAAAGCAGGGCCATAAAGAAGGTAAGTGTGTATCGAGCAGTGAGTGGTTGTGTTCTTTTAGCAAGCATCATGGCCTTTAAGTTCAAAGCAAGCCTGATCGTCGATCTGGATAGGCCATTTCGCAAGATCAAGCATCAGGGTATTTGGAATCAAGTGGAGTGAAGACTCCTGAAATGAGAAATCCCAAAATTTCACATAAGAGTCCCAGGTCATGAACTGAGGTCACATGGAGCGATGGAGAGGAGATGTGCCAAAGGCCGAGAGCACTCATATTGTTCATGGGAGAATATCTGCATGGTCTTAGGGGGTTAGAATTGACTTGAAGGATTCGTGAGAATCGCCTGGAGCATTCATGGGTGTCAGAACTTATCCCAATCCCAATAAAAGTAGTTAATGAAAATGGGGGAGGTGGTTGAAGTCTCGTCTCACCCCATAAATGGAAAGAATGGAAGGACTGGCCTTGCAGGAATAATGTCAGCCCAAAGTTCCCCTATCAACATATCCTCCTACAAATCCCATACTGATCTGAGCTCACGTCAGACAAAAGAATGCAAGTACAGCTTGACAGAAAAATATACAAACACAAATCTTTGATTTTTATAGCTAGGTCACACTCCTAGTGGTGGCAAGTTGTTTTGAGTATAAATACTCAGTTTTGATATTTTGTTAAGGTCAATGGTTGAGCTAAGATCTCGTATTGTAATGTCTTAATGAAGCTCTGGTTCTTTGGTTATGTAAATTGATATGAGACTTCTTGTTTAATGAAATCTAACATCTATTTCCATCTTATCTACATCTGATACTGAATGTTCATGATCAAAGGATTCACATGGATTGTGGTGAATGTGTTGTAATGAATGTTTGATTGCAATACAGTTATAGCATTTTCAGTTTCCTAAAACTTTGAATTCAAGAGGATCTTGTTTTCATAGTTTTCCTTCCTTAGGATGTTGGAAGACCTGATGTCCAGAGAAGACCTTTACATCTTCTCCTCGATTTCTTCCTCCTACTCACCCTTACTACAAATTGTTGGCTAAAGTTAATCAATACCTAATTTTCTTGTGCATACTGCCAGAAATTTATGAGTTAAACGATATTCTCTCGATTTTTCCCCATTTGACCTCTTTAAATCCATTAACCGTGACATATAAACTGATGGGTACTAGGCTTACCTCTACCGCAATCCAGAGGTGACTTCTAGTGCTAACAGGAGGTGAATGAGGAAAGCATAGGAGGGTTGAAGCATGACCTCCCATATATTCTAGAGGTAGAAAATAATACTTTTCCTAGGAAATGGAGCATAGGTTTCTCAAACATGAAAGATGCTTCCTTGTTTTCACAATAAAATGAACCTCCTGAGGATTTGAAACCCACTCAAGATAAATTTAGAAACCTTGAGGTTGAAGACATTGAAAACCCACCTTCGCAAATCAATGAAGAAGACGATTGTGAAGAGGAATTCCCCATTGTCTACCAGGTTGAGAGCATGGGAACAAAATATGGAGAACCTGCACCTTTTTATGTTACCCTCGAAATCAGTGATTTCCTTCTCCATAATTGTGTGTTTGATCTAGATACCCCTAGGAACATTATGACCGAAAGGGTTATGCACCAACTAGGTCTCAGTATATCACAACCAAACACACAAGGTGGTTTCACACGAGGCATCATCGAAGACCTAAGTGCTTCCTTCCATGATTTCCCCGATACCTCTTTCAACATTGATGTAATGATAGTAGACGCTTTAAGTAACTGGGGAATTCTACTCCGAAAATACTTGATAGAGAAATTGACCAAGAGCTTCTAAGACCAAGCGCCCAAAGCCATGATACCTCACCTCAAAGGAGGATTATTTACCCTTCACAAAGAACCCATCACAAGATGCCTCATTGAAACTCCTGAAGAACCCAATAATCAGCTCCTATGTGTGAACAATGGGATTGAAAGTTGGTTTGTCCAAGGAGTAAATTCATAGGATGAACTTAGCAAAAAACCTAGAGGAATATGGACTTTGGAATTTGATGCTGCTATTTCAAGTTCTGGTTCAGGGGCATGCATATCCTAATAGCCCCATCCAAAGAAACTTTCTACTACTCCTATAGACTTGAATATCATTGCACGGACAATGTTTATAAATATGAGGCTTTGATTATAGGCCTTAACTTAGAAATCAACAAAGTTGTCACATACTTGAAGTTTATAGGAGATTCAAACATAATAGTATCACCATTTTTATTATACTTTTCTGCAAAGAATGAGAGATTAAAAATAAATCGTGACTTCACAATATCTATTGCAAACTCCTTTGAGGTAGTATCAATCGAAGCAATTCTGAGAGAAGAAAATCATGTGGCAGATGCCTTGTCCATCCTAGCATCCACTTTACAACCTTGTGATGGCCCCCTCCAAAACTTGTGCAAAATGTAATTCCTATGTAGTCCATCAATCCCTGACAACTTGGAGCATTGACAAGTCTTTGAACATGATAATCAAATCCTCAGATTCATGGAAAAAAACAGATAATTCACCAATTCACAAGTAAACTAACTAGATGATTCCATGGACCTAGATGTAGTCAACTTGAAAAATAACATTCTTCCCAAAGGGTGTGTCCCTTTATAACACCTCTTAGATAGACACAATGTTTACAAAGGAAAAAACCCCAAGAAAAAAATAGATGAATCTTTAGAATTCAACATCGGCATCGAGATAGATCCAAGAATGGTAAAAATAGGGAAAGGTACTATGGAAAAGGAGAGGAATAAGATAATTGACCTCATAAGAGAGTTTAAATATACATTTACTTGGAATTATGATGAATTAAAATCTTATAGGGGTGATGTCATCTAGCATGCCATACCTTTGACAGAAGGAACCAAATGTTTCCGACAAAAAATGGACATATTAACCCTAAGTTAGCAAGCCAGATAAAAAAAGAGCTTTAAAAGATGGTAGATGCTGGTATCATATCTCCCATTAGATATTATTCATGGATTTCGAATTTGGTAGTTGTCTGAAAGCAAAGTGGTGACATTCGCCTATGCATAGATTTCTGAAACCTTAACCAACTGTCTTTCAAAGACATCTACCCCCTCCCAAATATGGAACATTTATTACAAAGGGTTATAGGGGAAGGCATGATGTCCATGCTAGATGGATTTTTTGGATACAATCAGGTGTTACTCAAGAGAGAAGATCAAATTAAAACAGCGTTTACCACACCATAGGGAACATTCATGTACTTAAGAATGTCTTTCATCCTTATGAATGTGGGTGCAACCTTTCAAAGAGCGATGGAATTTGCTTTTAGGGATCTCATTTAGAAAATAATATAAATTTACCAAGATGATCTCACAGTCGTATCAAAGGAAAGAAAAGACCACATCTCGCACCTTAGGAATGTCTTTGAAACATGTAGAAAGCACAGTATCTCCTTGAACCCTAAGAAGTTTGTTTTTGGGATAGATAAGGGAAATATTTTACGACACATAGACTCAGAAGGAGGAATTTATGTAGACCTAGAGATGATCCAATCTATCAAATATGTACGCCCCCTAACTAACAAAAAATCCCTACAATATTTTTTTAGAAAAATAAACTTCATTCGAAGATTTGTCCCAAACTTTTCCAAAATAATAAAACCCATGAGTGCACTACCTCAAAAGGACACAGCATTAAGGTGGGATGACAAGGCCATTAAATATTTTTAATATATAAAAGACGCCCATTCCAAATCCCCAATTCTAGTTAGTCCTGATTATTCATGGGATTTCATAATATTATATTTTTCCTCTCAAGATACCATTGCAAGTATCTTGTTGCAGAAAGATGTTGATGACCATGAACACCCCATTACTTTCATGAGTAAAGTTATCAAGGATTCATAGATGAGTTATTAAATTACTGAGAAATAGGCTTACGCCTTGGTAAAATCCCTTAAGAATTTTAGAAACTATGTGGGTTACAATAAGATTAAGGCTTATGTCCCTTACCTAGCAGTAAAAGATGTTTTATCACAACAAGATTGTATGGTTACTAGGGGTAAGTGGGTTTCCAAGATCTAATAATATGATTTAGAAATAAAACCCACCAAGATTGTGAGGGGACAAGGGTTATCCCAAATCTTGACTAAAAGAAACCAGGAAGCCATACAAATGGGAGACAGAGAACAAATAAACATGATAGTGAGTGAGGTAGAACATGATGAATGGTATTATGACATAATATACTACCTTAATAATTTATCGTGCCCAGACCATCTAGTAGACTATAAAATAAGGTTCATGAGACTTAAAGCTATGAAGTACTGTTTAACTAAGAATGGCATTGGCTAGAAGGACCCAGATGGAGTTCTCCTTAGATGTGTGAACCAAGAAGAATCCAATAAGATGTTGAAGGAATTACACTCTGGTCATTTTTGTGGGCACTTCGATGCCCATAATACTACACACAAGATCTTAAGAGCTAGATATTATTGGCCAACATTGTTCCATGATACTCACCGATATTTTTTATCATGCCAACCTTGCCAATACTTTACTTGTAAACAAAATCTCCTAGCGCAACCTTTGAAATATGTGATAGTAGAAGCTCTTTTTCAATAGTGGGTATTATACTTTATTGGTGAGTTTAAAGACAATTCAAGTAACGGTTACCGATGGATTTTGACCACAACAAATTATTTTACCAGGTGGGTAGAATATATTCCCACAAAGAAATCCACTGAGGAAGTAGTTATGAACTTCTTGGGGGAAATAATCATAAAAGGATTTGGGGCCCCAACCAAAATTACCACTGAAAATGCCAAATCCTTCAACTCTCTTGCATTAGAAGAATTTTGTTTCAAGTATGGCATTGTTCTATCACATTCCTCAAACTATTACCCATAAGGGAACGGATTGGAAGAATCAAGCAATAAGAACCTTATGAATATCATTAAGAAGGTTTTGGGAGAGAGAAAAATGTCTTGGGATAGCAAGATCGAGTATCCCTTATGGACAGATCGAATAACAACAAAGACCTCAATAGGAAAAACCCTGTTTGAACTAGTATATGGGTTAGAAGCCAAATTTCCTATGAATCTCCAAATCCCTATCCTTCGTTTTTCTTAGCAATACACCACTGAGGGAGAAGAAATCCAAGGGTGAATTAACCAGTTAGTAGAGTTGGATAAATTGAGGAGGGTTTCCCTAAGACAAATGGAGGAAACAAGAAAAATGTCAAGAACACCTTCGATCACAAGGAAAAGGAGATATGCTTCACTAAAGGAGACTTGGTGTTGTTATGGGACAAAAGATGGGAAAAACCTGGTATGCAAAAGAAGTTGGATGGATTATGGACAGGTCCCTACAAGGTTATGAGTGAGGAAAGAACAAACTCTTTTAACTTGGAAACCCTAGAAGTAAAAGCTTTGAAGCTACCCGTGAACGCTATACACATCAAGTGCTACTACCTGCCAGCAACATGATAGGTAAGTACAGGTATGTAGGTAGGCATATGCATTCATTGTATATACCATATTCATATCATGTTAGAATATTGTAGTTGTAATTTCACTTCCATATGTACATATGATTACTTTCATTTCATTGTATCATATATGAGCCAGGAGTGATACCACCACCCCAAAATATTACCAATCATTTTTGTTGAGATCTAACATATCATAGGTCATTCCAAAGATGTTGAGGTTCTCATGTGATCTACGGTGAGCACATGTGATCTGGATTATTTTCGGCAGGAAATGAGAGCGGAGATATAATAAAGAAATGCACAAATATATCGCAAATATTCAATAATATAACAGAAATGTATCAGAGATGAAACCATAAACATAGATATACAGTAATACATGATTTCTATTAATCAAAGAAATGTATAGAGACTGTAAAAATACAGAGTGAAAGACTCGCTAGAATGGTGGCAACTTATCTCTGAGAAGAGATGTGGCGGCTACTCGCATTCGCAAGAAGATGATTACAATGAGGCTCTGAAAGCCCTTTTACAATAAACCGGAATGCCAAAAACCCTAGACATCCAAAAACCTAACCCTAGGAGATGAAGTGTTGAAAGTCATGTGGGCCCCGTTTGGGTAAGTTGGTGCATCAACTTCCCAGGATCCAGATTATTTTCTGCAGGAAATGAGAGCAGAGATATAATAAAGAAATGCATAGAGATATCGCAGATATTCAATAATATAACATAAATGTATCAGATATGCAACCATAAACACAGATATACAGTAATACATGATTTCTATTAATCAAAGATTTGTACAGAGACTGTAAAAATACAGAGTGAAAGACTCGTTAGAATGGTGGCATCTTATCTCTAAAAAGAGATTTGGCAGCTACTCACATTCGCAATAAGATGATTACAATGAGGCTCTGAAGTCCTTTTTACAATAAACCAGAATGCCAAAAATCCTAGACATCCAAAAACCTAACCCTAGGAGATGAATCGCCAAAATTCATGTGGGCCCCGTTTGGGTAAGTTGGTGCATCAACTTCCCGGGGTCATAACTTTTGCATACCATCTCTGTTTTAGGTGTATGATAGCTCGTTGGAAAGGTATCATCGAGGAGATTCATTTTGGGTGATTAATCATTCCTTTGGCTATCATTGAGAACCTCAATCTCAAAAAACCTTCATTTGGGTCCTCAAAATGGCCCTAGAAGTTAAAAACTGCTAAAAATAGTAAATTGCCAAAATTTAAAGAAAACTGTTTTGAGATAGTCGGAAAAGGAGGGTGGCCACCAATATCCACCTAGATAAACATGTCCCCAAGTTGGAGATAGATGTTATCCCCTATCCTAGGGATAACTAAGGATATTATGACTTGAGCTTGGCCCTAGAGGGCCCATCGTTTCTTCAGTGCCTCCTATCTATCAACAACTGCAACATCCATCCCATCGACCTGATTCTGACGTAGCGGTGGGTATTAATCCATGAGGTAATGAGTCTGGGTATCATGGGATGTGTCACTCTTACTCTCAAAACATTTGAATATGTGCATTCAATTCTGTTGTGTTTCATGATGTTTGCTTGGAAATTTTTCTCTTTAACTTGTCCATACCTGGGACAGATGACAAAGTTCCCTAGTAAGTTGGTTCCCTTAGGGATGTGTTGATACCGGGTGGTTCTATGAAAGGTCATCATCCATTCCTTCCACACTTACCACTTTTCATCATTATCCCTCTCATCTTTCCCCTACATTGGTTTGGGCATTGGGTTTTCCAATATTGTAAGGGTTGTACCTTTCCTTGTGGGAAGAAGGGGCTAAAGGCCCAGAGGGTAAAACTAGCTGGAAAAATTTAAAATCCAAGATGAAACCTTGAGATGCTTCACCCAGGGAATCCCGAGAAAGCAATAAAAGGATTCTTAGAAAGAAAAGGGGACCCATAAAATAAAATAAAACTCAAGATCTAGTTGGTGGATAGGAGGTCTCATCATGAGCCAACCTATTATGTCCATGGGCATGTAGTGAAATGACACTTCCATCCATCTGGTCACCAAACTAGGGTAGTGGCTCTTGGTGGCATAGCCAAGAGAAAGGAGGTCTCATTACAAGATAGCCTTCTCATTTTCCTAAAATTCTTGTGGGTAAAGTTGTCACCACTGGTCACCATGCTAGAACAGTGTCCTCCAACTATTTTCTTGAAAAGAAAAAGAAATAAGACAAAGAGTAAAATTCATTAAATGGGATAGGAAACAACGACACCCATGAAAAGGTGCAACTTGCCCTCTACAGAGGTACCCACAGGTAAGACCTATATTTCCCTGTTATCACTGCACCCATTGCCCAAACATTCCCTACACCATATCATGCATCTACATGACCTAGATTGGTCTTCACCTGGGAAACACCCAAACCTGAGGATTAGCCCAATAGGACATCCTGAGACCCTCTCCAAACCTTTCTTGTTTCATAACATCTTTAAGCATTTGTCTAGGTAAAGGGGAGTTTGATGCACATGTTTGGGTAACTTTATTATTAGACATGATTGACATTGCTATGATCCCTATGAATTATGAGTCCATGGAGGGTGTACTTGCTTTTGTTGCAGGACCATGCCCGACAGACAGGTACATATGGGGAGATAATTAGTTCGTACCTCCATGAGGCTAAAATCCCACCAGATGTATGTTGTGACCCCAACAAGCGGCAGAGGGAAACTAGAGGCTTGCACCAGAGAAAGAGAAGGATGTTCCACCAGAGACACTTTGGTAGGCCTGGACCTAGGGGTTTCTTTCCCTTCCACCATGACGTTGGCCCTAGAAGGCCCATGACATCATCATATTGAGCCTTGATGTCATCTAGTTAGGGTTTTGGCATGAAGATGGCATGGTTGGAATGTGTGACAGCTTATGAGGCATTTTGAGGCCTAACGTTTCACTTTTGATGCCTAGCATTCCATAATGGGGCCTAACGTCACCCTTACAGGGGTATGACATCACCCCTAAAAGACAAATTAGGGTTTTAAATTGTTAATTTTACATAAAACTAGATTTTAGATGTAAACTGGCCATGTAGGCCTTTTCTTTTACCTAAAATGTAATTAAATTTCATTGATATTGTATAAATAGAGAGTTAAAACTCTCATTTTTTCATTATATTTCACTCACACAAGTGTGAGGTCTAAAATTCGGTCCTCTTTAAGGGTGATTGGATGAATTTAACTAGTGTACAACTTCTTGGAGAGGCTATCTTTGGTGTATTTTGTCTTTTCTATGGTGGAAAGTCTTCAACAAGGGTTTTGTGGCTAGATTATTCTTGATGAAGTAAGTAAAATCTGCAAATTTTCATTTATTTTGAATGGTTATGGTATGTTTACTTGTTCATTTCTAAGATTTTGAAATTGCTAGTTTGAAACCCTAGGAGAGAAGCACATGTTATTGTCCTTTTCTTTATAATTTGTCACCTACTTTATTTTTCTAAGAAACATCTACTTTGAAGAATATACTAGATCCCTACCTTTGTAGCACTCTAGTAGCATTTCTTCATTAAGATTCATACATTTTCTTTCAAGATTGATCTAAAGAAGAAGGAAATTGCTAGGGACTAGGGTTACCTACTTTCTAGCATTTTTTCCTTCTAGGGTTTTAGATATTGAGGCCTTAGGTTACTAACACCTCAATCATCTTACCCTTCCTTTAGTTCATCCATTATCATTTGTTTTTTTTCTGTAATAAGTTTCACTACAAACTTTGACTCCATTACCCTAAAAGGCACTAGTTCACACCTTGCGAGTGATTGATTGACCAAACAAACTCTTAAACCTTCTTCCTTAAGATTTTTACTAACTCTTACTAACTTTGGATTAGACTAACTCACTAACTAATTTGTTTCTTTTGAAAAATAATGCTACATCCATCTATAACATCAACAAATTCATTCTAAAATAAAGACAAAAGATGATAATACATTTGCATCATTGCTTCTGACAATTACTATCATTCTGTCAATTTCAGGCTATTATTTCTTGTCATTTTTGAAGCATTATTGAGGCATAATTGTGTAGTTGTTGCTACATATACATTTTTGTTATAACTGTTTGTATTTCTTTAGTTTTATATCAACTTATTCATTTTCCAAAAGTGTATGGTTTTATGAAGCACTGACATCATATGGTACTTGCAAATAACATCTATTTTCTTGTTGTCTTGTTTTGGGAAGTTACACTTAAATATTATTTTGCTTCATCTCATTAAAACCTTGGAAATTTTGATCACAGTGAACTGTGAGAAGGGTGCGACTTTATTACTACTTCTACCTTGGCCTTCTCAAACCCCTAGGTCATCGGGGACATCTCCCATGGGGTACTACTCCTAAATAGAAAGAGGTGTCTTATTAAGGTGACAGTGATAGGACATCCTCCTTGTTACACCAATTTAGAATCCACTTGCCTTTTGGATTTGGGAAAGTACAAATTGCGCGATAACAAGTCTGAATGGGATCACTACAAATTCATATTGTCCATAACGTGTTCTAAATGTTGTCTTATCTACATCTTTGTCATTTATCCTGACTTGGTGATAAACAGACCTCAGATCTATCTTAGAGAATGTCTTTGCTCTTCCAACCTGGTCAAAGAGATTGTTAATTCTAGGTAAAGGATACTTATTCTTAATCATCATTTTACTCAGTTGTCGATAATCAATGCACAGTCTCAAAGTTCCATATTTCTTTTTAACAAATAAAATCAGTGCTCCCCAAGGTGAAACACTTGGTCTAATATATTCTTTATCTAACAATTCTTGTAATTGTATTTTTAGTTCTGTTAATTCAGGTATACTCATTCTATAAGGTGCCTTGGATACCGAGGAAGATCCAGGTAGTAGATCGATAGAGAAATATATCTCTCTCCTTGGGGGAAGTTATGGTATTTCTTCTACAAATACGTTTGTGAACCCACGTAGGACTGCAAAGTATTCTAAAATCGATTTTCTTTCTTCCCCTAGGATATTAGTTACTTGAACAACATATACTTGGCAACCTTTGTTAATACATTTCTTAAATTGCATTGTTGATATTTTCCTAACAAAAACCCGTTTTTTTATTCCTTGTATTATTCTGACTATATTATTCTCATCTTTATACACAAACAACTTTTCATAACAATTTAATATCACTTTATGTTTTTCTAACCAGTCCATTCCAATAATTATATCGTAAGACCCCAAAGGTAATATGTTCATATTTAACTTAGTAATTTGACCATTTATGTTGAGTTCACAATTAGAAATAAAATATGTTACCTTTCTTTTGGTCCCTATTGCTAGCTGTACTAACCGAGATTTAACATGTTTTTCCTTCTTTAAGTTGTTCAATTCTACTAAATCTGGAGTAATATAACTCAACTAGCTCCTAGATCAATTAGTATAGAAACATTGTTGAAATCAATTTTACCTTCAACTTCCACAATAGTGGATTGATGATTTGTCTGTCTTCCATCAAGAACTGCATTGATCTTATGCACGCTTCTACCAATGTCTCCAACTGTTTAAGCCTCTTGAAGGTTATGGACTGAAGTTACTATCATGGGATTTAAGCGTGGACAATTTATCCTCAGGTGGGGTTCCCCACACTAACAACATTTCATTGGTTCTCGGGTGTTCTTCCCTACCTTCTTGAAGCCTAAATTAACTAGTTTATTCCCCCCTTAGGAACTCTGTGTGTTAGAATGATATTCCTTCCTTTCAAAACCTTTTTCCATGTTATGGAAAGGGGCTAGTTGGAATCCTTTCTTACGTTGATTCATTCTATCATGTTTATTGTCTTTCCATGCCTTGGGAATTACAGATCGCTATTTGTACTGATCATAGAACATTCGAGCCTTTCTAAACACTTCATTTAAATACTTAGGATTTTAAAATTCAATTCGGTCTTTGTACAACTGTGGTAGATAGCTTAAGAACCTTTGTATCTTTACCTTATATTTTTTGATGTAGGGTACAAACCTCAACAGATCTAGGAATTTATTTATCAGATCGTCCATGGCCATTTGTCCTAGTTGTAGTTCATAAGATTACTTAGTTTTTCTTTCGTAAAAACTTTCTGATAAGTATTGCTTCTTGAAATACTTTTTGAATTCTAACCATTCCATTCGTTTTTCTTTCAATCCCTTGAATAATTTCAGATCTTGCCACCAGATACTATCTTTTCATTTTAAGTTATAGATGGTCATTCTAACCTTGATATTACTAGAGTAATTATAAATATGAAAGTATTTCTTAATGTCTAGTAGCCATTCTTCAGCTTCCTCACTAGTCTTATATTCTCCATCGAAGGTGGAGGGTTTTATATTTTTGAAATCACCTTCTAGGTGGTCCACTTGTTTTCTTTTTCTTCCTGTAGATGCTTTGTTTTTTGTCATGTCTGTGTATTCAAAAGAACTGCCCTCTTTTTTTGTTTCATGACCAAAGTTCTTACAGGACTTTTTCTTGACCTCTTCTTATTTTTCATTGTCTTTTGGGCTCTTCTTTGTTACTATACTGCGTAGAAACATTTCACTTATTTCCAGATGGTCTTCCTGTTCTTTCTTCAACTTTTCATTATCTACTTTAAATACTTGTAATTTCACGATAAGGTTATTCATCCTTTCCAATACTTGAGTGGTTGAACTTCCTTCATTGTTATGTTTTGGGTCTCTAGGAAATTCTTGTTTTTGATTCCCCTCAAGTATGTCTCCTTCATCATTCTGCGCTGACATTTTGACCAAAAAAAAATTGTTTTTTTGTTTGTAACAGTAAATATGTTCATTATATTTTTCTTTCAAAGAAAACCACAATACAAATCTGGTGCTTCCCTGAGGTCCAAGTGTTGTAACCTACAACTCTGATACCATATGTAATGTACCCCAAATTTCATAAAATAAAAAAAAATTATCGAGAAAACTAAAGTCGATTATTCATAACAAACTGTTTGTGACACAAGAAGTTAATTCATTATATATCTTATTCCAATAATTATACACATAGAAATTGTATTCCATTATCATTACCCATCCTAAAAAGGTTGCAGAGATTTAAAATCAACCTCTCACTTACTGTTATACTTCGTCGTAGCATTGTTATTAGAATTAAAATCATATCATTGATGTGTTAGTGGTTAGGTCTATCAAGGTCCATATCCTAGGCGTAAATCAAGCAACCCATTTTATAATAGGTAATGAACTATGTTTATAATGCATGTAAGCGATATACTTCATAATCACAAGAGTTAAACATTAGCGGCTATAAGGTTGAACCTAGGGGTCATAACCATCTAAATACAAGGCTTACGCGCTAGGGTTTATAACATTTCATAGAATTATACCATGTTAATGAACTATATTTTACAAGAAAAACTTACAATATGCATATAGCAAGGAATTTGTAACCCTATTGACATAAACATTGATCCAAAGTTACATGTATCCATAGCTTTTAAGTGGTTCATAAAGACATAAAGGTGGAGGATGCCAAGATGGTCTGAACCTAGTATATCACATCTGTGGCATTTAAGCTAAGTCGGGTCCATTAATGGTGATAGGCCATCAGTACTCTCTAGGCCTGACATTATAGGAAACCCCCCTACTAAGGGATTACCACTTTGGCTAGTTTCAAATGGCATGGTATGGGTGGAATACCTTTTGTTCTTACTGAGAGGCACGAGGTGCCATTACGCCCCCTCGCAGTTATTCCCTTTGCATTTTGTTGCTCTGTGGTTGTGATCCCACGACATGAAGTGTTGTTCGACTCTGTGGAGAATGGTATCATTGGGGCATTTAGCATGTTTTCCATAGGTGCAGTGGTTACTGTCTTCATGATTACATTCTTTGTGCACAGTAAGCCAACATTCTTTGTGTATCGTATTATTTATGCCCAACGATTTCGGTGCAAGATATTGTTTAGGTTTAAAATGTTCTTTGTACAATGTGTTATCTATGTCCAATTGTTTTCTATATAATGCATTATTTCTATTTAGATGTCCTCAATACAGTGTGTTCTTTATTCCAACATTTTTCCTATGCAATTTATTATTTGTGTCAAAGTGTTCTTTGTGGGGTACACACGTCCTCTGAGTAATGCTTCCTCTATTTGTACACTGATATCTCCTTGATTTTCACTGTCCCATACTACATGCTTTGATTTGTTTGTAAGATAACTTTCCCCTTATACATTTCGCTCCAATACTCCACTGCATTAGAGACTTTCTCTTGGGAGTAATTTTTATCACTCGGTTCAAGGGGGGTTGCTATGTTTCCTTTATGTTGGATATCGATCTCCAAATACCGTAACCCTTTGGGCTTCTTCCTCATCTAACTGTGGTCAAAAACCCTATAGTCAAATGGTTATACCCTCTGCAAAGATTCTTGTTTCAATTCCAGGTCTGTGTAGAGGACATAACACCCGCGGCCCTTGTTTGGAGGATTATTGTGTAAGGAAAATTAACTGTCAGTTTTGAGACCTATCGGGCACATTCTGTGTGAAGTCGTGGTTGAATAGTCATGTACTTTCACTCCTCTATTCAACCAAAAACTTATATTAATTTGCACTCTGTATATAATGGCACTCTGTATTTTATGGTGCAAGAAAACCCTTGTTCGTTGAAAATTAGCAGTGTTGCTCCTCATGTATATTCATCGGTTATAGAATATATCTGTCAAGAAAAATAAAGTGCTATGTCACTGTTAGAACACCTATGACCATTCGACAGCGTCCTAAGTTACTTGCTATTTTCCAAATCCTCCCATGTGAAAAAATAAGAATCCTCACTGGTTTTAAAACACGGTTCCTTGATTCAATTCAAACTAGGACTGATACTCGCATACGTCTTCTTTGTCTATTACAGGTTGAAATCTGATAGTTGCATTCATTTGCATATCCTCGTTAAAAGTCGAGGCCAGAAATTCGCAGGGATTTATTTTAATACATTTTGTGTAACTTAATTTTAATTTATGGACTAGATTATTACTCAAGGTCACATATTTTCTTCAAAAAAATATTTCTTAATTTCATACTTTCCGCAAGCATCACCTTTGTCGAAAACTCCATCTGTGTATTGTGAAATTTAATTCTTGTTTAATTTACTCACCTCACCACTGTACTCTTTGGCTCTTTGTATGGGGTTTCTTTTGAAAATTTTCTTCGAAGTAATATTTATGGAATTATTGAAACCCTTCTCTTGTGTTCAGTCTGTATTATATCTACTCTATGTAATCTTATAAAATTACAGGGTATCAAGTTACAAAACTTAATTTAGAAGTTTGTTTGTTATTATTACTTTCACAATCAAAATAATTTCTCATATATGTCAACTAATTACGGGTCCCCTTATCTTACGAGGGAACTCATTAGATGAAGAACATACCCATTCCCCTTCATGGGTATTGGGTTGACGGCTTCGCAAGGCAACGAGGGTACTCTGATATGACATTGAAATTCAAGATAAGTATACTTTGATTCTTTTATTTATTTCATCCTTTAATAGTTCGTACATTAGTAAGTTACTAATGCTATTGTATGGATCTATTACAGGTTGGAAGAACAACCAATGCACTTGGTGAAGTACACGATCTATCCACAAAGGGTATTCGGGTTCCATCTTCTTCCACCGATCATTTCGTGCACTCACGAATAGTTTTATGTAGTCCTTTAAATTTTTGTTTGGACTAGCTATGGAGTTCTTATGTTTAAGGAACTCAAACTGCAAAATTTTAGTCTATGACCTATTGACTGTAATCCATATGTATATATTTTGTCAAGTGACTTGTGATCTACAGTATAATATGTCTTTCTTATACAAATAGACAAAGCATGTATTGGGACTCTTATTATTTTTACTCAGCATAAAAACATAACTACAATACAGTTCGTTTATACTTATATATATATATATATATATATAAACTAAACCTTTAATAACATACCACTACAGATATTATTACATAGTGGCAACCCACACAAAACTGATATGGCTATATAGTTCACTTCAATAGATTTTGCTTCTAAGTATAATAATATAAGGTATGGCATCAACTGTATAACATCAACAATAAAACCTCAATAGTATAACATCAACAATTTGAATACATATCTGAGATACATATCTGAAACATTGATGTTGAGAAAACAGATGGAACAACCACGTTCCACCCAACCGTAGAACAGAACAACCACGATCACTTTTTCTGAACATCCCCTAGCCTGACCATGACTCCATATGGGTGAAACCGAGTACTCCTCCTTAGCTACTGTCACATTCAACAGATCATAAAATGCTTTGTCTCACACCATATGTGCTCATAATAGCAAAACCATTCTCAATTCCCCCAACATACTAAGCAGTGTCCTCCCTCCCACATATGTTGTATATATCTTGTGCCTAGGTCTTTCCATTTCTTTCCTTCCTTGGGGAAATTCACAGCTTTACAAATCCATGATTTTTAGGGGTTGCTAGTGGTCAAATTCAACTTCTGTCACTTGTAAAAATCAGATATGAGTTAACTCAAACATGTTCCCCACTCATGGAGTCATAGTCTTGTATTTCTAACATGGTTGTTCCATTTGTCTTCCAGGATTTAATTTATTAAAAGTTTGTATCATACATGTTTCCAACAAAAGAGGATAATTGGGAAAATCAAATCTTTGACGAAGAATCAAAAAATAATAATTACATAATCCATAATTCTAAATTTGTATTTTCCATAAATGGAAATTTATTTCTAAATTCGAATTTTCCATAAATGAAAATTTATTCCTAAATTCAACTTGGAATTTAATTTTCTAATAACTTGAGGATGTCACAAATGGCTATGGAGTGGAGCTCAGTTTTCCCTTATGTAGTCACGGTCAGGCTAGGGGCAGATCAGGACAAGTAGCTTGGTTGTTTTTTATCTATGGGTGCTCAGTTTTCCCTTATGTAGGCATGGTCAGGATAGGGGGAGATCACGACAAGTAGCTTGGTTGTTTTTTATCTATGGGTGCTCAGTTTTCTCTTATGTAGTCATGGTCAGGCTAGGGGGAGATCACAACAAGTAGTTTGGCTGTTTTTTACCTATGGATGGGTGGAACTTGGTTTTTCCATTTGTTTCCGGAATTCTGATACATATATGTATGATTTGAATTTCAGTTGTTAGCTATGCATATTTTAAGGATAAATCATCTTAATTAAAAATAGAAAAGTTTTGATATGTGAGTCAGAGTAAAGCTAGCATTGTACATGTTGAGTAAGTCTCTTGTATTATGTTGTTTAAGCATAAATTTTTGTATTACAACATTTCATGAGGATATTATTAAGAAGACCAATGATAAATCTTTAAGATGTAACCATAGTAGAATACAAAAAGAGACCAGATCATAAACTTATATCATATTAACACTCAACATACAAACTTATGGATAATAGTATTGTTATGTTTAACAAGAGAAATATTACTGTAAAAATAAATGGTTGGACCACTTGTTGACATCAGTATTTCTCTTCAAACCACATGAGTCAAAATAAAATGAAAATCGAGTTCATGTAAAAGAAAAATCAAATATGAATCATAACCTCGATATAAATGTAGAATGTAGACTCTAGAGACAATTTTTTCTTCTATTGAAGACTTTAATATAGAACTCAAATACCTTCTTTGTGCAAATATCGAAATCCACGACAGAAATTCTTCAATCTATAAGGCATGAATGTAAAGTTTAGTACATGTAAGAATTATGTTCGAGAAATTTGGAATAAACAAATACCTTAAGCAAATAGAAAAAGTCTTATCTTAATCTCTGTTGTGAAAACTGGATCCATCATAAATAAAATCCCCTGAAGAAGATACAGCCGCAAAGAATATTACTTGAGGCTTCCCAAAGAATTGTAGATATGGAGAAATGGAAATAATCAACTCTTTCCTTTTCCAAGTAAAGAATGAAAAACCACTTATTTTTGTTTTCTACTCTATACTTGTGATACCTCGGCCACGTAGATCCAAGTGGTGTGAATTCCTTTGGAGAGCGAACAAGTGGGAATCGCTCCAGGTTACCTGATGGGTTGTCTCATATACAAAGAGACCCATCATTAATGTTTGTCTGGATAAAATTACCAAATTCCCCTAGATGTTTGTCTGGAGACTAAAATTTAGTTGGATAATGAAATAATTCCCTAGATAAATCTGACGATAGAGGATTCAAGAGCGTAGTGGAATCTTTGTAGACAATGTTTTTTATTAGGATTTAAGTTTTCTTTCTAGCAAATAATATTTTATTTTGTTGTTGTGTTTTATGAGGTATTTTGCAAATTGGTTGCAATTTTATTATTGTACTAGATATGTACATTGTCCCTTTTTGTGTGACAATGGGTCTTATTCATGTATAATAAAATGGGTTTCTTATTTCATTGCATTGTCCAATGTTGTAAAATATTGCGTTTGTGAATAAATAATGTGTGGCTGATTTACAATGATACAAGTAAGAGAGGTTTAATTGGTTAAATTGCATTAATGCAATAACATAAATATAAAACAATATTATTATAAATAAAAAATTGATTTTCAAAATAATTAATTGAAAATTTGTAAAAAAAAAAGAATTAAAAGATATACATATTAGTGCATTGTATTTGTTTTTGAATTCACTAGATCCATAATATAGACAAATGATATAATGTACAATAAAACGTACTATTGAGAAAACACACTGCTCCTAAACGATATAATGTACAATAATATTTATCATTTCAAAATTGTATGGTGCTCATGTTTGAAATATTAAATGGTGCACTATTTTTTTTT
>ML784683.1:803348-821583 GCA_009831015.1 Picea engelmannii | reverse complement strand
ATATGACATTGAAATTCAAGATAAGTATACTTTGATTCTTTTATTTATTTCATCCTTTAATAGTTCGTACATTAGTAAGTTACTAATGCTATTGTATGGATCTATTACAGGTTGGAAGAACAACCAATGCACTTGGTGAAGTACACGATCTATCCACAAAGGGTATTCGGGTTCCATCTTCTTCCACCGATCATTTCGTGCACTCACGAATAGTTTTATGTAGTCCTTTAAATTTTTGTTTGGACTAGCTATGGAGTTCTTATGTTTAAGGAACTCAAACTGCAAAATTTTAGTCTATGACCTATTGACTGTAATCCATATGTATATATTTTGTCAAGTGACTTGTGATCTACAGTATAATATGTCTTTCTTATACAAATAGACAAAGCATGTATTGGGACTCTTATTATTTTTACTCAGCATAAAAACATAACTACAATACAGTTCGTTTATACTTATATATATATATATATATATATAAACTAAACCTTTAATAACATACCACTACAGATATTATTACATAGTGGCAACCCACACAAAACTGATATGGCTATATAGTTCACTTCAATAGATTTTGCTTCTAAGTATAATAATATAAGGTATGGCATCAACTGTATAACATCAACAATAAAACCTCAATAGTATAACATCAACAATTTGAATACATATCTGAGATACATATCTGAAACATTGATGTTGAGAAAACAGATGGAACAACCACGTTCCACCCAACCGTAGAACAGAACAACCACGATCACTTTTTCTGAACATCCCCTAGCCTGACCATGACTCCATATGGGTGAAACCGAGTACTCCTCCTTAGCTACTGTCACATTCAACAGATCATAAAATGCTTTGTCTCACACCATATGTGCTCATAATAGCAAAACCATTCTCAATTCCCCCAACATACTAAGCAGTGTCCTCCCTCCCACATATGTTGTATATATCTTGTGCCTAGGTCTTTCCATTTCTTTCCTTCCTTGGGGAAATTCACAGCTTTACAAATCCATGATTTTTAGGGGTTGCTAGTGGTCAAATTCAACTTCTGTCACTTGTAAAAATCAGATATGAGTTAACTCAAACATGTTCCCCACTCATGGAGTCATAGTCTTGTATTTCTAACATGGTTGTTCCATTTGTCTTCCAGGATTTAATTTATTAAAAGTTTGTATCATACATGTTTCCAACAAAAGAGGATAATTGGGAAAATCAAATCTTTGACGAAGAATCAAAAAATAATAATTACATAATCCATAATTCTAAATTTGTATTTTCCATAAATGGAAATTTATTTCTAAATTCGAATTTTCCATAAATGAAAATTTATTCCTAAATTCAACTTGGAATTTAATTTTCTAATAACTTGAGGATGTCACAAATGGCTATGGAGTGGAGCTCAGTTTTCCCTTATGTAGTCACGGTCAGGCTAGGGGCAGATCAGGACAAGTAGCTTGGTTGTTTTTTATCTATGGGTGCTCAGTTTTCCCTTATGTAGGCATGGTCAGGATAGGGGGAGATCACGACAAGTAGCTTGGTTGTTTTTTATCTATGGGTGCTCAGTTTTCTCTTATGTAGTCATGGTCAGGCTAGGGGGAGATCACAACAAGTAGTTTGGCTGTTTTTTACCTATGGATGGGTGGAACTTGGTTTTTCCATTTGTTTCCGGAATTCTGATACATATATGTATGATTTGAATTTCAGTTGTTAGCTATGCATATTTTAAGGATAAATCATCTTAATTAAAAATAGAAAAGTTTTGATATGTGAGTCAGAGTAAAGCTAGCATTGTACATGTTGAGTAAGTCTCTTGTATTATGTTGTTTAAGCATAAATTTTTGTATTACAACATTTCATGAGGATATTATTAAGAAGACCAATGATAAATCTTTAAGATGTAACCATAGTAGAATACAAAAAGAGACCAGATCATAAACTTATATCATATTAACACTCAACATACAAACTTATGGATAATAGTATTGTTATGTTTAACAAGAGAAATATTACTGTAAAAATAAATGGTTGGACCACTTGTTGACATCAGTATTTCTCTTCAAACCACATGAGTCAAAATAAAATGAAAATCGAGTTCATGTAAAAGAAAAATCAAATATGAATCATAACCTCGATATAAATGTAGAATGTAGACTCTAGAGACAATTTTTTCTTCTATTGAAGACTTTAATATAGAACTCAAATACCTTCTTTGTGCAAATATCGAAATCCACGACAGAAATTCTTCAATCTATAAGGCATGAATGTAAAGTTTAGTACATGTAAGAATTATGTTCGAGAAATTTGGAATAAACAAATACCTTAAGCAAATAGAAAAAGTCTTATCTTAATCTCTGTTGTGAAAACTGGATCCATCATAAATAAAATCCCCTGAAGAAGATACAGCCGCAAAGAATATTACTTGAGGCTTCCCAAAGAATTGTAGATATGGAGAAATGGAAATAATCAACTCTTTCCTTTTCCAAGTAAAGAATGAAAAACCACTTATTTTTGTTTTCTACTCTATACTTGTGATACCTCGGCCACGTAGATCCAAGTGGTGTGAATTCCTTTGGAGAGCGAACAAGTGGGAATCGCTCCAGGTTACCTGATGGGTTGTCTCATATACAAAGAGACCCATCATTAATGTTTGTCTGGATAAAATTACCAAATTCCCCTAGATGTTTGTCTGGAGACTAAAATTTAGTTGGATAATGAAATAATTCCCTAGATAAATCTGACGATAGAGGATTCAAGAGCGTAGTGGAATCTTTGTAGACAATGTTTTTTATTAGGATTTAAGTTTTCTTTCTAGCAAATAATATTTTATTTTGTTGTTGTGTTTTATGAGGTATTTTGCAAATTGGTTGCAATTTTATTATTGTACTAGATATGTACATTGTCCCTTTTTGTGTGACAATGGGTCTTATTCATGTATAATAAAATGGGTTTCTTATTTCATTGCATTGTCCAATGTTGTAAAATATTGCGTTTGTGAATAAATAATGTGTGGCTGATTTACAATGATACAAGTAAGAGAGGTTTAATTGGTTAAATTGCATTAATGCAATAACATAAATATAAAACAATATTATTATAAATAAAAAATTGATTTTCAAAATAATTAATTGAAAATTTGTAAAAAAAAAAGAATTAAAAGATATACATATTAGTGCATTGTATTTGTTTTTGAATTCACTAGATCCATAATATAGACAAATGATATAATGTACAATAAAACGTACTATTGAGAAAACACACTGCTCCTAAACGATATAATGTACAATAATATTTATCATTTCAAAATTGTATGGTGCTCATGTTTGAAATATTAAATGGTGCACTATTTTTTTTTTCATATCGGTGCATTATGTTTATTACATGTACCGTTCAACTAAATATTCTTTATACATCGATACCTTTACTATATTATATGTGATGGTGCATTATGTTTATTACATGCACCATTCAACTAAATATTATTTACGCACCAGTACCTTTACTATATTATATGCACTAGTGCATACTAAAATTAACGTTGTCGACATATCAATACATACTAATTATAGAATAATCGGGGTGAATTCTATATTAAATGCACCAACTCTCCGAATAACATTATTGCATCGGGGCTAACTATAACTTAACTGCACTAGCACATAATCCTAAAGCACACCGGTGCTATCTATAATTTGATCACACTAGGGTAGACAAATACTAGAGTGCACTAGTGCATCATAAGAGAATATTGCAGAACCTATGCATAGTAATTATAAGAGCATCGATGGTATGCATACGATGAAAAAAGGGGAACCGGTCTGCCTTAGTTATTAACACATCGGGGTGTTTTTTAATTAAATTCAGGTCTGGAACATTTTTTGTGATATTACTATGTCGATGCATTTGATTATATTAACGAACCAGTGTGTGTGTTTCAATACTGCACTGGTTCATTTTGACAAGAAATGCACTGAAAAAAAACCTCCACTACAACTTCCGCCCACCCAATTTTTTTTAGTTATTTAGAACATCTGCTAAAACCTCCACAACTAATAGAGGAGGTTGTAGCAAAGTAATTTTTAAATTTTTTTCCACTAAAAACCTTCGAAAAAATCTTCGCTAGAAGTTGTTCTCATTGTACTAAAAAATGCATTTAAAGAAACATATATATAGTAGATACAATCTACAAAAGTCGATAGACAAAATTGGTTACCAAAATTAAAGAATATGACATGGACATTGACTTCATAGAAACTGTGAAGTGACAAGGACTATAAATTGATAACTATTATTGAAGATGTGGAAATTTTCCATCCAGACCATTTACTAATTCAATATGTAACGACATCCCAAAATAATCCCTACCAAAAGGATTTTTTACTTAGCTATTTTTCACTTTGCACCGATTCTTTTGCAACTATCTTATCTCCACATATGGCACATACATATGTTTCATAGTTGATTTAATTTGCACATCTGATATCTATCCAGCATCGATTCTCGCAATCAATGTAACTTTCACTAAAACAAAATATTTTTTCACACGTTGATTTGCACCGACTTACGAAGAAAGCATGGCCATCATGAATAATGCCAAGTAAATGTATCATCATTATATGCACTGCTTAGTGGTTTCTAATTATGATCGTACGTCTTCCAAAAATAGTTCATATGTGTCGAAAGGACATCCTAGTAAATACGCAACATGCAATTATCTTTTAAAAAAATGGGCATTGATAATCTAGTATTTCTAACGTTCACTTATGCCATGTCGATTTAAAAAAAAATCGTATGGAAAATAGACATAAAACCAAACCATTTTGCGGTGATACTTTCAATTTAGTAGCTAAAGAGAACAAGAATTTCTATTGGTCTACGTCCTACAAGTGGTTCTTAAGAAAGAGTCGGGAAGAAAGGAAACCATACAAACTCATGACCACAAGGTTCGTCAATGTTGGGTATGTACCTGACATTTTCGACTACAAGGAACTCGTATCATGGTCTTCTCGAAGATTTGATTGCAGGAAAAGAATGATGAAGGTCAAAAGAAAAGGAAAAATTCCAATGTTGCTTACTCCGAAGTTGTTCAACAAAATGCTTCTTTTTCCTACTGCAAATTTAAACTTTTCAATCTTTTGGAAGCAGATATTCTCCTATCATATCAAGAAAGCGATGTGATTATTTTGACATAATTTCTACTACCGTTTGAAAATATGTCAAGAGAACTTTTAGCAATTGACATAAATTTATTTTAAGATCCATATCGATACTTTTCATGGTTATTCACATGTGTAGCTTGGAAATAGTCAACTTCACACATACCCATGTCAACATTGTATGCACTATACTTTACCTTCCAGAGGGATGCCATGTTTGACTGGGAACAGGTGATATCAAATGAACTTTATTTCCAGTTAAGAAATTACTTAAGGGTTCAAAGTTTTTATATGGCTGCATATTTTGTGTTCGTAATTGTTTATTGCAATGTATTTGATAGTCTACCTATTAAAGTGAATGTAAATACACAGAATGAACTAGTCCAACTCTGACACCCCATGTTATCTAAACATAAAGAAAGATTCAATTTTTATATTGTTAAATATGGTTTTGTTAAACAATTTAGACACATGTTGCTTGGGGTAGAGCCCAGGAGAATAACTTAGGATGCTGAGAAATTTATGAATGGAAAAGGAATTTGCATTTAAGATGAAAACCATACATAAATCTTGTTGTATGGTTTCCACGAAAGTCCCCTTCTATTACTTATGTTTTTCTTCGATAAATATCTTTTCATGGAAGTTTACCGCCAGTATAAACCCTGGTGCATTAAATTTGACAGGAAAAGAAAAAAATAGTTCATTACATTGCCTTTTCGAGTTAGGGACACAAAGGTCAACAATCTGGCCCATTTGAAAGAAGTATCAAAAAAACTTAGTGCATTTGATCTAAAAGAAGCACAACCTCTATTAGAATATAGAAGATGGTGTGCTCATTTTACCATTGACGATACCTTCGTCACCCAACCATAGGTCGAAGCCTCCCTCTGAGCACCTTAACCTTGACTGAGAATTCCTCCGAAAGCAAACCATAGGCTAGATAGCCAAACAAAGAGTATCACATCAATCCCCAAGGATAGCGCATCACAAAAGACTGATCAAATGTTCCAAACCCTAACCAAGAGATATTCAAGCCAAAACTGAGATCTTGCTACTGCTGCAGCTGCACCAGCTCTTCCTCCAAACCCGCGCACAAGACTGCAACAGCAGTGCGCACCAAACTGCAGAACTGCAATTCTAAGATGTGACAAATGAGAACTGGCGCCCTGTATTTATAGTAATCCTGCCAGTTTTGTCAGGGCCAACTTCTCCTTCTGGGTATGTGTCTGTTCAGTATATTATTATTATTTATGGCCGACTTCTTCTCTTGGAGGCTAATAGCCTAATATAAATTATCTTCTTGAGCCGACAAGGCTTCTAGGGTTATTAGCCAACTCATTAGGGTTTCTCTTGCTTCCCAGAGTCTTCTATTCTTGTTAGGTTCACACGTGGGGGTAAATACCTCCCGTAGCTACCATATAATTAACACTCCCTCCTAGCTAGAGAGGTATTTACAGGTAATGGACTTGAGCACAAAATATACCATTTACTTGGTAGCATCAATATAGTCATCTAGACTATTTCATGACTAGAACATGAGCATCACCATCAGCATCAGCTACATCATCTCTCGAAACCATACTTCATCTGAGTAGTTAGATATGATGTTGGATAAGTCACTCACCATAGAGTGATACAAGAGGAGTAAAATCTCTGAATTGTTTTCCGTCTGGAAAATATATGTTCATCATTCATCTGAATGATCATTATCTCCAATAAATTGTTGATAGTCTTCAAGGCAATTAGACGAGGATAGAACACACCTATATCTATTTATAGTAGTACATAACTACAATCCAGTGGTTCACTACCACATTAAGTAATACATAAGTACTTGATCAGCAATGTATGGTTGCGAACAGTGAAACATATTCACCACAATAGTTCTCATCTATTGTCATATAGTCTTCATAACAAACATCTGAGAGCATCCTGCATAGAAACAATGTTATGATAAAAATGGTATCATCTGGGCCAATCTTTCACTCACGTCTGTGAGATCTGAAAGAATGTCTGCCACCATAGTAGTCTTCATCTATATAGAAACAATGTTATGATAAAAACTGAATCAACTGGGCCAATCTTTTACTCAGGTCTGTGAGATCTGAAAGAGTGTCTGCCCTCAGTATAGAATATCAACAATAATCATCTGGGTCAATCTTTCATTCACATCTGTGAGATATGAAAGAATGTCTGCCCTCAATATAGAATATCAACAATGGGCCATCTGCCCCATTCTTCTCAACCAAGGAAGAAGGATTATTTTTTATCTCTGAGACTGGACCATTTCTCACCCTAGGCCATTCCTTCGACACTAAACAAAGTGTAACCTGGAGAGAATGAGTCTTCCCTCGAGAAATGTTTGGACCATTCCTTACTCTGGTCCATTCCTCCGACACTAAATAAAGTGTAACCTGGAGGGAATGAGTCTACCCTAAGGAATGACTGTCTTGGACTATTTCCTACCCTGGGCCATTCTTCTGACACTAAACAAAGTGTAACCTGGAGAGAATGAGTCTACCCTTGAAGAATAATTGTCCATGATTGTTGAGCCTGGACTATTCCCCACCCTTGGCCATTCCTCCGACACTAAACAAAGTGTAACCTGGAGAGAATGAGTCTTCCCTCGAGGAATGTCTGTCCTGGATCAACCTCCAAAATGAACGATTCTTCGAAACTGCTCACAACTGTGAACTTCGAAAGAATGACTGCCTGGCGAGGCGAACCATTCTACTTGACCACTACTCAGAGTGATTGCCAAGAAGAATGACTGTCCTAGACCACTCCCCATAATTGGAAGTCGCTGTCTATGATACATCAACAATCAGTGTGCCTCCCATGTTAACTATAATGGGAGGTCACTATCCGTCAGAAATCTCAATCCACTTTCTGAATAGGAAAGCATCTGTCCAATATGGACTATTTTTCAATTACAAAGATAAATGATATTTTCAATGCTCCCTCCTAACTGGAGAGTTATTTCAATCACAAAAATAAATGTTTGTGTACCTTCTTCTAGTTTGGAGAGTCTTCCCTTCCAGCTAAAAGAGTTATTTCCAAGAGCTCTAGCTTGAGTATGAAAGTTCTTTCATCTTGAATAGAGGTTTTACCAAAATGTATGCTTATCTACTCATCTGTGGAGATATGTATTTGAGAAATAATTTTCTCCCTTCTGGACTTTATCATGGATAATGTAATGCTTGTACTGTATTTTGGAACACTATGAAGGTTTCATGTAGATCTGAACAATAGATTATATCATAGTTGGAGAACTGGAACATATCCATGTGGTACTTCCTCTATCATCATGAGATCTGATCTTCTGAGTAGTCATCTTGATGTTATAGGAAATCTTCACCACACTTTTGCTGTGCACTGGAGGTTCTCCGCCAAGTTGTCTTCTTCTTATCTGCATACAGGAGTCTCTTTCTGGTATGTCTCAAAGTCTTGAGATTGCTCTTCATACTCTCTTTATTCAATTTCTCTGGAGAACATTCTTTTCATTTATCTGTTGTAGAACTCCAACTCATTGATGTTACGGATGATAAAATGACTCATGTAGTGATATGTCTAGTGTACTGGAATAAGTAATCATCATAGTATTCTCCCTCCATCTAGGAGAACCTCTTGTTCTAGATCTCGCAATGCTTTCATTCATAAGTCTTCCATACATTGTTCTTCATCACAACTTCCAGTTCTTCTGCTTGATTTCTTCCATATCAGGCTTGTGATTATTGATGTAATGACTCGTTGTTCTGGATTTTCTTTCTTTCTTGGAATCTTCATGTTTTTCATTATCTCTTGGATTCATGGAGATTCCATGTTCTAGAGATTCCACTTCCTCTTTTCATCATAGGATCACAGATCTGGATGGACAACCAGGAATTATTTAAAGCTTCTGAGGAAGTCTTCTTCTGCGGCTGAACTGAACACGTGATGTCTTTCATGACTGCTACCATGGATATATATATTTTTCATCATCTTCAATGGATCATAGTATTAGCTCCCTCCTAATCCTTGCTTCATGTATAAGTGCATATAATCTGCTCCCTTCGTCTGACTGAGTCCATGCTTCCATCTTCGTCTTTATTGTCTTCTACAATATATAATAGACTCTCTTGTCTAACAGAGTCCATGCTTCTGTCTTGTTGTCTTCTATAGGATGTCATGAGTCTTTTTCCAATTTCCTTTCGATTGTTGACTTCTTTCTATCATTGCTTTTTCCAAGTCTTTTCAAGATTGATTTTGATTTCGGTCTTATCTTGTAATGTCTTCCACATGATTTGTATTTCATCCTTTCATATGTATTATCTAATGATATTCATCCTTGTCTTGTTGTTCTTTCATAGGTATAGTTCTTCTTGGAACACATTATCTTCCAAGAGATAGATATACAAGATATGTACAAAGACAATGCAAGCAAGATATGTACAAGAAAATAAGAAGAGTGTTGTTACCTTTTAGTAGAAGAAGTTTCTTCCATCCTCCTTAGTCTTCTTTGTCGATTCCTTTTCTTCGACAACTGAAGCTTCATGTTTCTCTTTCCTTTTCTTTATCTCTGGACATTGGTTCCAGTAGTGACCGTACTTTTGACAGTTGAAGCACTGTATTTCTGAAATATCTTTTCTTTGTTTTGGCTTCCTTCTTGAATCAAACTTTCTTTTGTCCCTGAAGTTCTTGAATCTTGCTATGAAAGCTTGATCATCATACTTATTTTGAGGTTTCTCTTTTGCATTAATCCTTGATTCTTCTTGAGCGCAGCAAGTCCAAAGTTCTTCAAATGTCGGGTACTCTTTCCTTGTGTTCATGCTTGCGGAAAATGCATCCCATGTCTTGGGAAGACCATTGATTACTATGTTCACCAATTCCTTCTCTGAAGTGATTCCTTCAATAGATAGTAGTTGATCTCTTAACTGTGATATCCTTACAAAGAATGACATTATGATGTCGTCATCATTCATCTTCATGTCACCAAGCTCATTCTTCAGACTCATAATTTGTCCAATGTTTCTGACTGAGAAGAGATTTGTTAGGGCATCGTACATCTTCTTCGATGAGTCAAGATGGGAGATGTAGGGTATCAAGTGGTATTTTATAGAATCCACTATGATACTCATGGCATTGATGTCAACGTCTTTGAACTTCTCCATAGCTGCAATGTTCTATGGTTCCTTCTCTTCTCCTTCTTCAAAATCTGGCTTCACGATCTTTCCTTTCACAATATCCAGCACTTTATTCTTAGCAAGCATGAGGTCAATCCTTTTCTTCCATGCTTTGAAGTTAGAGGCTCCATCTATATTTTTCTCATACTTCATAGAGTTTGTCATGGCTTGCTTGACTTGGTCAAACCCTAGATTTGACCAGAAATCCAAACTTCACGTCTTGGCCTTCTGAGAGTACCAGGAGATGCGCTGGGCTAGGGCGCACTGGTCTATCCATAGATTAGGTCAATATCATCACTTAAGGTGCCTCGACAAGAGGTTTAGGTTTTCTGCAACTGCTTCTGCTGGTAACCCTAGCTGCAGTGCTTTTGGAAGCTGCTCCTGCTAGTAACCCTAGCGGCAGTTCCTCAATGAGCTCAATGTCTAGCGGTTATGTTTCCTTCCAGCATTTTAGGTTGACTGAAGGGGTTTGGGCCCATAACTTGTTATAATATAGAAGATGGTGTGCTCGTTTTACCATTGACGATACCTTCGTCACCCAACCATAGGCCGAATCCTCCCTCCGAGCACCTTAACCTTGACTGAGAATTCCTCCGGAAGCAAACCATAGGCTAGATAGCCAAACAAAGAGTAGCACATCAATCCCCAAGTATAGCGCATCAAAAAAGACTGATCAAATGTTCCAAACCCTAGCCAAGAGATATTCAAGCCAAAACTGAGATCTTGTTGCTGTTGCAGCTGCACCAGCTCCTCCTCCAAACCTGTGCACAAGACTGCAACTGTAGTGCGCACCAAACTGCAGAACTGCAATTCTGAGATGTGACAAATGAGAACTGGCACCCTATATTTATAGTAATCCTGCCAGTTTTGTCAGGTTGACTTCTCCTTCTGGGTATGTGTCTGTTCAGTATATTATTATTATTTTTGGCCGACTTCTTTTCTTGGAGGCTAATAGCCTAATATAAATTATCTTCTTGAGCCAACAAGGCTTCTAGGATTATTAGCCAACTCATTAGGGTTTCTCTTGCTTCCTGGAGTCTTCTATTCTCGGCAGGTTCACACGTGGGGGTAAATACCTCCCGCAGCTACCATAATATTAACAACCTCTAGCCGGTTTTGACCCCCAGGGTCTGTTTTCCCAATACTTAAAGTCCATAAGGTACAATAATTTGTTCCCAAGATTTGACAAGGAAACTAGTGATAATCCCTACACCAAAAAGGATATCAGTGGATGCAGCGAGGAATTTTCAACATAAATAAGATTAAATACCAAAAATCAAAGAACATCAAGACAAAGGGGAAAAAGCAGCACCAATATCCAGTCTTCCTCCAATCCCGAGACATGTAAGATCTCCTCCTATGAATAAACAACACAACAACATAATCTAAACATATAAGAGAGTAATGACACATGTGTTGGAGGTGATGGTGGGGAGAAACTACACCATGTTAATCTTGAACGTGCACATGTAGTCTCACAGCAAAAAAGGAACGTACCCGAAACATAGACAATTCCAAAGATTCGGGAAGCTTAGGAAATCCAGGAATTCCAGGAGGTGTTCATGATATGTCGATAGATAGTACAGAGCTACCTATTTGGGCATCCTAGAGAATTTCAAAAAGCAAGCAACTTGCACAGGAGCTCATAAGAGAAGAACCGATGTTGTTTGAGCAACACATCTTTTCATTGCAAAACACTCAATACAACAAGCACCAAAGGAAAATGCACATAGACAAGGTCATTTTTAAAAATAGAAAGTTTGTTCACAAATCAAGTGATGACATGGATGTTTTAGGAGTTGACCATCTGTGTTGATGAATCTACATCAATGCATAGAAAATTACCTTTTCGATTCCATTTTGGACTAGGAGGTACATATAATTGGAATGAATAAGAGAATAAATGAGTTTGAGGATGCACTAACTCCAAAGCCACTCTTTTCAAATCCATTGGTCATACTTCCAGTAGAACAAGCCCTTCCAAGTACTCTCGGAACCTCAAATACAATCACAAAAATACTTCAATTGTTGAATGGAGTCAGAAGCTCTGTTGCTGAAAACATTAACATAAGACTACACATAATGAGACAAGCATAGGAGCTCAGTTTCACTCTACGTAATCTTTCGAAAAAGATTACAAATTTTACTTGACATTTGCAAAACTATTTGGATCATCATCAATCATATTATCAAAATGAGGTAAGTAATTTTGTCGCAAATGTTTCCAGTATGAATGAGTATCAAAGACGCCAGAAGAAGGTCCCCTTAGACAAAAGGATAAAGAAAATAAAGGCAAGTTGGGAAGAACGAATAAATGCACTGAAAGGTAAAATGGTTGTTTGCAAAAAAATCCATGAAAAAAGAGGATATGGCACTTTAAAAGGAATTACTACTATTAAGGAACTGCAGGGCCCATATTTTTTAACGAATTAACCATAATCACCAAAGAAGAGTTTGATTGAATTAGCCACAATGAAAACCGCATTGGCTAATGACTTCGACAGTCTCGCGGAATTTGGTGATGAAGAATTGAAACAGTGGCTTATTACATTTGTCAATAACAAAAAATACCACTTCTCAGTCATCGACCAAGTCCAGATGGAATGCAAAGAAGTGGAGGAGAAAATTTCCACTCTTCGAGTTAAGCAAGAAATAACCATTGGGCCAATCAAAGGCTACATTGATGACTCGATCAAGAAGGCCATGGAATAGATTGTCATCCCATGATAAGCATCAAAGACAGTTTAAGAGAATTTTGACTAAACAACTCCTATAAAGCTAGTTGCATATGTACGACAAACAAACCAGAGAAACATAAAACTTCCTTCTTGGTAACTACTCAAGCAAGCATTTAATCTTCTTTTTCTCTTCTTTTCTTTAAATGCTTTGTAATGTCCCAAACTTTCTTATTCTATGTTTTGTCAAAACCTAATAGCCATTTATAATTACGTGTATTTCTTTGTTCCAGATCTTTCTTCTATTTTATGGTTTGCGGGAGCCCCAATCCTAGTATGTTTGGAAAAACACTTTCACTTTTTACATATCTTATTTAAAAGACAATTTTATATTTTTTGAACTTTCCTAATAACTATTTTTGCATTTACATAGAGTATTGAAAAATAATTGTATATTTGTTTTACCTTGCCAAGGTAAATTTTTGGCATAAATAGTTGTCGATTTTCTAGAGTTTTACTCTCAGACATAATTTCCAGGCATATCTTGACTCTCAATCATTTTACAATGAAATATCATGTTTTGTTCCATGAATATGTAGCCATTGACTTTCATTCTTCCAGCTAATCATTTTAACTCTATGCTATGGTTAGTAAATTTGGTATAATATTGTAAATAGTCTATAAAATAGTGCCAGGTCATTTTGCAAGCCTTTCTTTGCTTGTTAAATATGTGTTTTTTATTGAGTTACATTAAATTCATATATATATATATATATATATATATATATATATATATATATATAGATATAGATATAGATATAGATATAGATATAGATATAGATATAGATATAGATATAGATATAGATATAGATATAGATATATCTTAACCATATTAATATTTATTTTACATTTTATATTATTAATGGATATTTTCAAACCATTCCTATATAAACATTATTCTTAATATTTTTAATTGATATGTACTTCATTACTAGCAATTTAACAAATTTTTAACTTTCTTTATACATACTATCTTTTATCTTCTTCTTAATATTTTTTAACTCCTATGTGCTCCATTATTAACAATTTAATGAACATTTAATTTTCTTTATATACATTATCTTTTATCCTATTTGTATTGGTTTAACCAAGGTAGTACATTGTAAGCTATTGTTTTAATTATGAACATGATCAAAATTTATGGTTCTGTATTTGATTGTTTTAAGTTCATAGGTTTTGTCATTTTTCAATGAAATAGCTTGTTCTGTACATACGTAGCGATGGAATTTCGTTCCACGAAATGATATTTTGGCTTCTATGCAATGTTTAGCAAGCCTTGTATCATATTGTAAAAAATCAATAACATAGTGTCAAGTCCTTTCTCAAGACTTCATTTCCTTGTGTATGCTTATTTAACTGAGTTGCTTCATTGTCAATTTGTTTTTTAAATTTTGAGCATGATCAAAATTTTCAGTTCTCGATTTAATTTTTTTAATTTCGAAGTTTCAAAATTCCTCTGCTTTTGGATTGTCCATCTCTTCCTTTATATGCAGATGGTTTTTTCTGAACTTTGGTGAAAGAAGCGGGTGTACTAATAACCAGATTGTGATATACTATTACAAATTTCAACATTGTGCACAAGGAACCTTTGTTGTTTTGGAAACTCTACCCTATTGTTTTTCCGCAAAGCCTAAGTTGCATACACTTTATAGCTTTTCTTGCACATCAAGACATCCATACACTTTGCATTGTTTCGTCCATAATTCCACTTCGATACATGTTACATTGCTTCCATATTTACCTCTAAATACTTCGTTTTACTAAGTTCTATGCCAAAAAAATTTAGTTGGTTTCTATAATAAACATTTTTACTTGAAAATAAACTCAATTCAACAATATTTTTAAATTAAACATATGCAAAGAGACATTTTGTTTACTTTATATATCTATTTTTTATAATAAACATTGATACTTAAAATAAATACAAGTATCCAGAGTGAGTGTTGCAAACTTAGAAAATGAGATTTCCATAGATCAATCAGGTATCATGCAAATTAAGTCGTTGGTCAGAATCAGTACTACTAAACTATTGGTAGTACAAAGTTGCAAAGTGTAGGAAAGCACGAGGATGGGTGATATGAACCAAAAACACTAGCATTCAAACTAGATTTTTTTGGTTGTATGGTGCATATGCATGTGCGAACGCCCAACACATATGGAAGTCCAGACAATATGTGTGTCGAAGATATATGTCTATTCAGGATATATATGTAGAACACTTCGCTTATTTACAAAGTTTTCTTTGATATTGAACAATTTACCTTTCTTCTTATTTTTAACAAAACCTTATGCAAAAAACTATTGTTGCAAAGACTTCAAAATGTTTAAAAATGAAATTAGCATAAATGAGTCAGTTATCAAGAAAATTGCATTGAAGGTCACAATCTGTGTGATGGAACTATTGGACATGCGAAGTTGCGAAGTGAGAGAGTGCAGGAGAATAATTGTTATGAATTATCCACACAAGGGTTAAAATTATACTAGAGCTTGCATGTGTGGAGCATATGGTTGTGCAAATGTGTGGAGGACATATCTTTCTATAAAATATCTCTGTGCATAACCAGATATATGCCTTGTAGATATATGTGTTTAACAATATTTTTTAAGTTAATCATATGAATAAAATCATTTCTTGAACTATTAAAAGCGTGCAGTTGTGAAGTGTAGGAGTGAGGAGGATGAGTGATATCAATTATCTACACAAGGTTTCAAATCAGACTGATTCTTGGATGGGTGAAGGATATACATGTGCAGACGTACATGGTATATGCTTTACTTTCTGCAATTCTAATGTGTACATACTTTGCATACAATCATTTTGTTTATTTTATATAGTTTTTTTTATAATAAGCATTGTCTCTTAAGATAAATACAAGCATCCAGAATGAGTGTTGCAAACATAGAAAATGATATTTCCATAGATCAGTTAGTTATAATGAAAATTACATCGTTGGTTAGGATCAATGCTATTGAACTATTCAAAATATAGAAGTTGCAAGATGCGGGAAAGAACAAGGAGGGTTGATATGGATCAACAATACAAGGGTCTAGGACACATTATGTTGGATTTACAATGCATATGCCAGTGCACACACCCAAAACATACGGTTGTGCAGAATATATGTGTGTACAAAAGATATGTCTTTTTCAAAGATATATATGTCGAACACTTCAGTTACTTACAAATTTTTCTTCGACATTGAACAATTTACCCTTTTCCTATATTTTAACAGAATTTTGTGCAAAAACGTTTTCTTACAAAGACTTCAAAATATTTAAAAATGAAATTGTGATAAATGAGTCAGTTATCAATCAAATTACATTGTTTCTCAAAATATGTATGTGCAAAGTTGTGAAGTGCGAGAGTGCAGGAACATCATTGTTTTGAATTATCCGCACAAGGCTTCAAATTACACTAGAGCTTGCATGTGCAGAAGATATGCATGTGCAGATGTCTGGAAGATATATCTTTCAAGACGATGTCTTTGTGCCCAAAAAATATATGTTTGGTAGATATATATGTTTAACAATATTTTTTTAGCTAAGAATATGCATAAAATAATTTTGTGAATTATTAAAAGTGTGGAGTTGCGAAGTGTAGTATTGTGGGAGAATGAGTGGTGTCAATTATCTGCACAAGGCTTCAAATTAGACTAAGTCTTGGTTGTACGAAGGATATGTTTGTGCAAATGTGCAATGGATATGCTTTGTTTTCCACTATTCTAATGTGTGCATACTTTGCATAGAAGCATTTTGTTTATTTTATATAGTTGTTTTGTATAATAAACATTGTCTCTTAAAATAAATACAAGTATCCAGACTGAGTGTTGCAAACTTATAAAATGATATTTCCATAGATCAACTACTTATCATGCAAATTACATCATTGGTTAGGATAGGTACTATTGAACTATTGAAAATACAAAGTTGCAAAATGTGGGAAAGCACAAGGATAGGCGATATGAATCAACAACACAAGGGTCCAGGATAGATTTTGTTGGCTTAAAATGTATATGGGTGAGTGCAAGCTAATGATGGTCTCCCATGACATGTTAGTGGCAATGAAAACCTGGAAAAACAACAATTTGTTAACCTGGAGGGATTATTCAAGGTACTTTTACAATGAATTTGAATATGGTGTAAGAATATGAAACGTAGGAAATTGTATTATCTTTTCGAATATACAACTTTTATTCATAGAAACTATGAATAACTATGTCAAATTTGATTTTTTATAATAGTGGTATCTTATTTTTCCAACAAAATATAAGGTATATGTTTGTGTTTGTGCATATGTTGAGTACCTTAATGATGGAATTTAGTTCCAAAAATTTGTATACTTGTAGAGAACCCATCTTCCTCATGCTGTTTTTTTTTGGAAATTTATGATATTAATTTTATATTTTTTAAAATTATCAAAGTCAACAAAACCCTGAAATTACAAAGTCGTTTATTTGTGCAGGCTAAGAGGGTCTTAACATGATCAAAACATTTTTTTTAAGATCATAGGTATCGTTCTCCTCTAGTATCTCATATAACTCATTCGAGAAATGGTTAAGCCGACAAAAATTTATAGCAGAAATAAGATAGTTATGTATTGTAGGATTTTGATATATGTCAAGACAAAAATAGATTAAAAATAGTAAACATTATTATTGGTTTTTTTAAATTGTATATTTGGAATCTACACAGCCAACTCTATGTGTGTCTGTAGTTTCGTCAATAACTAAATTCTATAGCATATAGAAAAATAATGTCAAAGACAAATATATGGAGAGAAATTCATAAAAATGGAGGTTTTTATGTATTTGCAGACCGAACCACTAAGTTTGTCATCCTAAACCTAAATCTGAGGAAACCAACTTGGAAAAAACATATGTTATATTTTTCACTCCCACCTAAAAACATTTTAAATTAAAATAATGCACGCAAACTTTAGGAATACGCATGTGTTCCTAAATTGTGTGTGCTTACCTAAAGCATACGCACGTTCCTAAAACATGTGTGCATTATTAGCAACAAGAATCCGCTTGCATTCCTGTTAACACAAATAATTCTCTCTCTCTCTCTCTCTCTCTCTCTCTCTCTCTTTATGTTTGTCCTCACTCTCCCTATACCTCACTCATTCTCTCCCCCCTCTCTCTCTTCCCCCTCTTACCCTCTCTCCGTGTGTCCCTCTTCCCCC
>ML784683.1:791750-801930 GCA_009831015.1 Picea engelmannii | reverse complement strand
AGAGAGATTGAGGGTGAGATATGAGTAAATGTAGGAGAGAGAGAGAGAGAAAGGGAGGGAGAGAGAGAGAGAGGGAGAGAAGGTGAGAGATGAGGAGAGAGAGTGAGAGGTGCATAGTGATATGGAGAGAGGGGGGGATGGGGTAGAGAGGGAGGGAGGGACAGAGAGGTAAAGAGAGAGAGGGGGGAGAGTAAGGGATAGATAGAGAAGGAAACAAGGAAAAAGGGAGAGAGGTGAAAAGGTGAGGGGCATAGATCAAGATGTGAGTAAGAGGGAGATAGAGAGAGAGGGGTAGAGAGAGAGAGAGAGAGATGGATGAGAGGATACAAGGAGTTAGAGAGAGATAAGGAGAGAGAGAGGTAAAGAGATAAGGGTGGAGAAAGGGGAAGGGATATATATGGGAGGCGAGGGAGAGTGATAGTATGTGTGAGACAAAAATAAAGGGAAGGAAGGAAAAAGGGAGTGAGACAGAGTGTGGCACTGAGGGTGAGGTAGGGAGGTAGAGAGAGAGAAAGAGAGGAAGGCAGAGAGATAGGTAAAGAGAGAGATGGGGGAATAGTGTTAAATTATGAGCTTGATTTCTTATGCGGATTAATTCTTTTATTTTCTACAATACTTTGATTCCAACTTAATACACTTCAACAATTCCAAATCATAATCAAATAGCAATAACTATGTAGATAGGTAAACATGCACATCAACACTACATATACCCTGGGGAAACCCTGTACAGGGAGAAAAACCCCAGCAAACAATATTCCTTTATTTCATTAATAATGTAATATCTCTTACAAATATCCACCATGAATGTTATGGTCTCAAAGAGCTTTCCAAGATGACTCTGACCTAACAAAGACTTAAAATACCTTGCTGAAATACACCTCTGATATGATGCCACTTTATCACTGATGTGATCCTCTATTACTTCACCTTCAACCTACATATGAAAACTGTGTTGTAGAACTGTATTACAAAACTGCGTTGAAGAGAGGATGCGACCTCTTCTTATATAGGCTGAAGTAGAGGAGAGGCTTGGAATAGTAATCTGACTGCATGCTTTAGTCATAACTCAGCTTCATACTTTAGTTCGAACTTAGAAATAGACTTGAGATTGGTTACAACTCAACATTACACTTTAGTTTGAACTTAGAACTAGACTTGAGATTGGTTACAACTCAGCATTACACTTTAGTTCGAACTTAGAACTAGACTTGAGACTGACATGCTTTAGTTCGAACTTAGAGCTAGACTTAAGACTTTAGTTGAAACTCAACATTACACTTTAGTTCTAAGATAGAACTAGACTCAAGACTTTAGTTGCAACACAACATTACACTTTAGTTCTAATATAGAACTAGACTCAAGACTTTAGTTGCAACTTAACATTACACTTTAGTTCTAAAATAGAACTAGACTCAAGACTTTAGTTGCAACTCAACATTACACTTTAGTTCTAAAATAGAACTAGACTTAAGATTCTAGTTACAACTCTTGAAAAGGAAATTCGAAATTCTCTTCATGGTGGATAATGTTTACACGTGCCAATGCACTAGATCAATACAATTACATCATATGCAATATTAGGAATATCACTTGTTTCTAGCTCATAGGAATTTTATATTCAACCTAACTTTTCCAAGATGCCTTGAATTTTTCTCATGGATCACAAGGTTTGACTAGGCTCACAGAGGTTGTATGTTCCCCCTGACTTTTGCACTAGTCTGTCTATGCTTACAGAGGTTGTACGTTCCCCCTGTATTTTGCACTAGATTGTCTATGCTCACAGAGTTTGTACGTTCCTCCTAAATTTTGAATTAGACTCACATAGCCTCTCGTTCATCCTGAATTTTGGTTTGACTCACAGAGGTTGTACGTTCCCCCTGTATTTTGTCAATACCTCACAAGACTGGTTGATTCTGCAAATCTCCCTAGCTAGCCTCAGGGTGGCCCATATGGCCTCTCATTGGAGAATGACTATCGATGCTGCCAAATTTAACACTACCTCTCAGCGAGGGAGTCATTCTCAGCCACACCAAGCTTGCCTCTCAGCTGCACAAACTGTCTCAAGGTTAGAGGCTTGGTCAGGATATCATCTACCTGCTCACTCGTGGCTATGTACTGTAACTTTACAATTTTTCTCTTAACCAAGTCTCGGATGTAGTAGTACCTCATGTCAATATGTTTTGATCTGTCATCAAATACCAGGTGCTCTATCAATTTTATGCAACTTTGATTATCACAGTGAACCACTGTCATCTTGAGCTTGTCACCAAACAACCCAGAAACCATTTTTCTGAGCCATACTGCTTCCTTTCTAGCATCACTTGCTGCAATGTACTCAGTCTCTATTGTACTCTATGCAATGGATCCCTGCTTCCGTCTTGACCAAGAGATCATAGCGGATCCTAAACTAAAGCAGTATACGGAAGTACTCTTATGATCCACTGGGCTTCCTTCCCAGTCAACATCTACATACCCATGCAAAAATAAACCACCACTGGATGTATATCTCAGACCGTAAGTAATGGTCCCTCTGAGATATCTCAAGAGTTGTTTTTCTTCCACCTAGTGTCTCTGTCTCGGTTCATTCATGAACTGACTCATTGAAATCAATGCATAGCATATATCTGGCCTAATGTGGATCATGTACATCAATGATCCAATCAGTTACCTATACATGGTGGGATCCACCAAATCTGAACCTGTATCAGAATCATGCAGCTTCCTCAGGTTGGTAACCATCGAACTAGACATGGATTTGCAATCCATCATACCAAACCTCTTTAGTACATCCACTGTGTATTTTCCTTGTGCCAGAAATATCTCTCCCTGTATTTGCCACACTTCCAATCCTAGGAAGTAATGCATCAAGCCTAAGTCTTTCATCTCGAATTTTGAGTTTATATCCCTCTTACACCAGGCTATCATCCCTTCATATCCTATTAGAAAGAGGTCATCAACATACAGGATTAGTATAATAGGTTGGTTACCTCTTACCTTGAAGTACAAATTTGCATCAACATCACTTTTCTGAAAGCCCAGGCTTTTAAGAAATCCATCAATCCTGTCATACCAAACTCTGGGAGCCTGCTTAAGACCATACAAGGCCTTCCTTAGCTTGCATACATGAGTGCCTTTGTTATGCAGTATAAAACCATCTGGTTGTTCCACAAATACCTCATGTTCAATCTTTCCATTCAAGAATGTTGTTTTTACATCCATCTGATGTAGCTTCCAACCAAGTACGGAAGCTAAAGAAATAATAGCTCGAATGGAGGTATACCTGGCTATAGGAGAAAAAGACTCTTCGTAGTTGATTCCTTATTTCTGAGTGAAGCCTCCAGCTACAAATCTTGCTTTGAACTTTTCCACACTTCCATCAGTTGCATGTTTGATCTTATAGATCCATTTGGAAGAAACCATTGATTTGTCTTTTGGCCTTGGCACAATGTCCCAAACATTGTTCTTTATAGTAGACCTGTATTCCTCAAGCATGGCATCCTTCCATACTTTTCATTTATCTGCTTCTTCAAATGAAGAAGGTTCGGTATCACTAATGTTTCTCCTCAATGTAACATGGCCTCCAAACCTATGTTCCTTTGGGAGAAGCTATCCTTTATGCTTCCCACACTATTTCTTTAAGCCACCCTGGATTCCTTTTGGCTGAAGGTTCTTCAAGAGTTCTTTCTAACACTTCAGCGGGTTCTAGGGGCTCATTACTTGGCCCTTCACGGGGTTCCTCCCTCTAATCATCTTAATCTTCACTTTTAGAAGAGGGTGAAGCTAGTTGAACTGCTTCTGAATCTTGTTGAAGCTCTTTGGATTTCTTAAATGCAACTTCCTCATGGAAAGTCACATCTTTGCTTACCTCTATTTTCTTCTGACCTGGTACATAAATCCTGTAAGCCTTGGAGTTCTCACAGTACCCCACAAACACCCCTTTCTTGACTAAGGATTCCATCTTTGTCCTCTTTTCCTTAGGTACATGAATATACACAAGACATCCAAATATCCGTAGATGCCCTATTTTAGGTTTGATCCCTAAGAAGACTTCTTCAGGAGTATTTTCCTTCAAAATAGCATGAGGACACATGTTCTAAATATACACGGCAGTGGAGGTATCTTCTACCCATAAATAATTTGGCAGATCCCGGTCAAACATCATTGCTTTCACTACCTCACAAATTGTCCTATTTTTCCTCTCAACAAATCCATTTTGCTGAGGGTTATATGGCATGGTCAATTGTCTCTTGATTCCTACTGAATTGCAGAAATCCTCAAACTGAAGAGATTCAAACTCTCCTCCATTGTATGTTCTAAGGATTCTCATGTGTTTCCCTGTCTGCTTTTCAATAAAGGCTTTATACTCTTTGAATTTATCAAATGTGTCACTTTTAGCTTTAAGAAAATATATCCAACATTTTCTTGAGTAATCATCAATAAAAATGACATAATACAAACAACCATTGAGTGACGGAGATGACATGGGACCACATACATCAGAATGAACCAAATCTAAGATGCCCTCAGCTCTGTTGTCACTACTAGGAAACGATTTCTTTATATTTTTACCTAGCATGCATCCCTTACAAATTTCATATTTACTAAGAGAAACAGAGGGCATGTCACATACCATGTTCTGTAGATCTCAAATATCTTTGTAATGAAGATGTACAAGTCTTATGTGCCACAACTCGTTGGAGCTAGTCACATCATGAGCCAATGCCTGAACTGACTGTCCTGACACGACGTACAATCCTCCATTGCGAGTTCCAATGGGTTATGTTGTACTTAAGTGGCTACCTTTAGCCCATAGTAGTGCCTTCATGTCCTTGAAGATCACCCAATATCCCTTTTCCTCAAGGGTTGCAACTGATATTAGATTCTTGTTGAGCCCTGGAACATATAATACTTCATCAATATGAAGTTTAGCCCCAGATTCCAATCTAAAGGAGATAGATCCTACTCCCTCTATATTGTAAAATTTTTCATCCCCAAGCTCGACCTGCTCTGTAAAATATTTTGTCTCGAAATCTGAGAGAATATCCTTGTACCATGTCATGTGCTTTGATGCACCACTGTCTACTAACCAAGTTTTCGGCCCCATGGAAACTGAACTGGATAAGGCAGAAACCAAATAAAATTCTTTCCTATTTTCTTTCTCATTAGAAGGACTTTTCTAATTTCTTTTGGATTCATCATCCTCAGCAATTGAGGCATGGTGTTTCCCTTTCCTAGGATATTTATTTCTAAACCAACAATCTTTAGCAAAATTACCCAACTTATTACAACTAAAGCATTTCATCTTAGATGTATCAACATTCCTTCCTTTGAATGTACCTTTGGTGTTTGGATTCCACTAAGAGCCTTTTTGGAAAGTGCCTTTCTTCTTTCCCTTGAATCTTGATGCTAAAGCTGAGTGCTCTTCTTTCATTGGCTCGCTCCTGGTAGCTATGCGATTCTCCTCCTAGAAGAAATAATTCCATAACCTCTCAAATGTGGGTTGAATATCTCTCACACTTACACTGCATAAGAAGGTCTCCCATGAAGAAGGAAGATTGTCAAAAATGGCCTGCACTAAATCATCGTCATCCACTATCACCCATATGACCAAAAGTTGATCTCTGATCTGAGATATCCTGGAACAGAATGATGCCATTGATTCACCTTTCTCCATATTCAAATACTTAAGCTTGTGCTTAAGTGTCCTCTTCTGACTTGGAGCATGTTTCTCATATAGATTCACCAAGGTATCCATATAGTCATTGGCAGTCATAAACAAAGTCATTGCAGGCATTATACTATCTTTGACTGAGTCAAAGATGATTCACTTGGCCTTTGCTTTACTCTTCCTGAAGGTCGTTCTTCCTGCATTATTCGTGGGTTCCTCCACCATTGTGGTCACATACTTCTCAAGATCATGCTCTTGCAAGATATTTGTTATACAGAGTTTCCACACATTAAAGTTGGTAGCTCCTTCGAGTCTATCTTCGGACCCGACTGAAATGGATGATTCCATGGTCCTCACACTAAAAACTTAATCAAGCTTGCTTGGATCTGTGTGTACCTGCTTCTGCACTTCAACATGTTTAACACACCCTAAGCTCTGATACCATGTTAAATTATGAGCTTGATTTCTTATGCGGATTAATTCTTTTATTTTCTTCAATACTTTGATTCCAACTTAATACACTTCAACAATTCCAAATCATAATCGAATAGAAATAACTATGTAGATAAGTAAACATGCACATCAACAACACATATACCCTTGTGAAACCCTGTACAGGGAGAAAAAACCCAGCAAACAATATTCCTTTATTGCATTAATAATGTAATATCTCTTACAAATATCCACCATGAATGTTCTGCTCTCAAAGAATTTTCCAAGATGACTCTGACCTGACAAAGACTTAAAATACCTTGCTGAAATACACCTCTGATATGATGCCACTTTATCACTGATGTTCTCCTCTATTACTTCACCTTCAACCTGCATATGAAAATTGTGTTTCAAAACTGTGTTGCAGAACTATATTACAAAACTGTGTTGAAGAGAGGCTTTGACCTCTTCTTATATATGCTGAAGTAGAGGAGAGGCTCGAAATAGTAACCTGATTGCATGATTTAGTCATAACTCAGCTTCATACTTTAGTTCGAACTTAGAACTAGACTTGAGATTGGTTACAACTCAACATTAGACTTTAGTTCAAACTTAGAACTAGACTTGAGATTGGTTACAACTCAACATTACACTTTAGTTCGAACTTAGAACTAGACTTGAGACTGACATGCTTTAGTTCGAACTTAGAACTAGACTTACGAATTTAGTTGCAACTGAACATTACACTTTAGTTCTAAGATAGAACTAGACTCAAGACTTTAATTGCAACTCAACATTAGACTTTAGTTCTAAGATAGAACTAGACTCAAGAATTTAGTTGCAACTCAACATTACACTTTAGTTCTAAAATAGAACAAGACTCAAGACTTTAGTTGCAACTCAACATTACACTTTAGTTCTAAAATAGAACTAGACTTAAGACTCTAGTTACAACTCTTGACAAGGAAATTCGAAATTCTCTTCATGGTGGATAATGTTTACAAGTGCCAACGCACTAGATCACTACAATTACATCATTTGCAATATTTGGAATATCGCTTGTTTATAGCTCATAGGAATTTTATATTCAACCTAACTTTTGCTAGATGCCTTCACTTTTGCTCATGGCTCACAAGGTTTGACTAGGCTCACAGAGGTTGTATGTTCCCCCTGACTTTTGCACTAGTTTGTTTATGCTCAGAGATGTTGTACGTTCCCCTTGACTTTTGCACTTGATTGACTATGCTCACAGAGATTGTACGCTCCCCCTGACTTTTGCATTGGACTCACATAGCATCTTGTTCGTCCTAACTTTTGGTTTGAGTCACAGAGGTTGTACGTTCCCCCTCAATTTTGTCAATACCTCACAAGACTGGTTGATTCTCCAAATCTCCCTGGCTAACCTCAGGGTGGCCCATATGGCCTCTCATTGGAGAATGACTATCGATGCTGCCAAATTTAACAAATAGGTGGGGAGAAACAAAAGGAAAGAGGGAGAGAGGGAACAAGGGGTAGAGGGGAGGGAGAGAGAGAGTGATTGATAAAGTGAGAAAGTGCGAGAGAGAGAGGTTAGAGATAGAGGAGAAGATAGAGGGAGAGGGAGAGTGAGAGTGAGTAAGAGATAGAGAGAGAGTGAGAGAGAGAGAGAGAGAGAGAGAGAGAGAAACAAGGAGAGATAGGAGGGGGGCAAGAGATCTATTGAGAAATAGATAGAGAAAGAGAGATACAGGCATAGAGGGAGTTAAAGAGAGATAGGAAGAGAGATACAGGAAAAGGGGGAGAGAAAGAGGGGGACATGAGGAGAGAGGGAGAGAGAGAGAGAGAGAAGGTGGAGAGAAGATAGAGAGAGTGAGTGGGGTGGAGAGAGTGGGGAAGAAGGAGACAAAAAGTGAGGGGAAGAGGGGGTAGAGAGAGAGGGAGAGGGAGAGGGGGAGAGAGGGGCACAGACAACGAGTAAGAGAGAGGGAGAGAGCAGTTGGAGAGAGAGATGAAGATATATGGAGGTAGGGAGGGAGAGAGAGAGAGAGAGAGTGCAGGAAAGAGGGCAGAGAGAGAGAGGGGTGAAACAGATAAGTTTCATGTTAACAATAACGTGTATGCATTCTTGTTCCTAATAACGTGCACGTGCTTTTACTTTTATTTCATTTTTTTTTTAGGAACGTGCATGCATTCTTGTACATGTGTTTCTTAGGAACACATGCACATTTGATCAAAATCTGGACCAAGGGTCAAATTTTAGCTAAAAAATCAGCGTTCTCAGAATTGCCTCAAAACGAACATGAGCGTAGCCCTCGTCACCACGAACCCAACGCAATTCATTTCGTCTCAAACGGACGTCGGGAGCGAGAGATATCTCGATCTGTCTGAATCGTCAAACAGGTAAAAAAAAGGATGTTGACTGGGCAGTCCATACAGTCCGTACGGATGCTAATGTGGCATGACCGTATGCTGACGTGGAGACCATACAATGATGTGGCATGTGGTGACGTGGCAAGCATATGTTGGTTGACAGTTGGTCGAATGACATCTCGACAAGTGGCATTATGTGGTCAAATGATTGGGTTCCATGTGGCCCAATCATGGGCTACCACATGGCACCCCGGCATTGGTTGAATGTTTGTTTGATAAAATTTTATGGAGGCCGTGGGGTTCGACCCCCAGACCTCTCCCCACCATGTAAAGTCTTTGCACAATCAGAGCTGCCAACGCGCCATGCATTATTTCTTAACAACTATATGTTTTTAAATTTATATATGTTTGAATTATATTCATATGGCAAAGGGGGGTCAGGCCGGGGCTTAGCCCCGACCCGTGGTTCCGTTATAACACATATAACTGTGTGTGTTAAAGTAAATGGCGCGGGTTTATAAAACATAACCCAACGTTTATATGACCATATTCAAATGTTTGTGCGCAGGGTTAACACATATACCATTGTGTATATGACGCACGGGTTTCAAAAATGGCGCGTGGGATTTGTTAAGCCACGGTTTGGCTTTTTTCCATGTGACCTCGTCCACGAGCACAGGGGTCGGTTTCAAATGGTTTTTGTAATGGTTAACACTTTTTGCCAAAGCTTGAGGTCGTATGACCCATGTGCCTTAGTGCTAGGCGGTTGGGGGCTGGAGGCGCCCTAACCGTTCTATGGTTTGCACCGTTGGCGTGGTTGTGCTCGGTGCCGGGTTTTTAGGCCTTAAATGGCGTGTGTGCTGTGTTCAAGCACACAAGGGTGCATTTTGGCGAACCAGAGACAGGAAGCTTGAAGGAGAAAAATGGAGGAGGCCTAACTTCTTCATCCTTTGGCCGATTGAGGTGCCGTAAAAGCCCAGCTAAGGGTTTTTGGACGTGATGAATCCATTGGCATTGTTTTCACAGCCATTTGAAAACTTATTCTACAAGTTTTTCACCATTGAAGTTTCAGCAAGCTCCAGGGAGTTTGAAGCCCTCATTGATTGAGGATGTGTTTTGGTGAACTTATGTTTGTTTTATGTGATTGAATAATCATTTTTGGCTAATTGATATGCTATGAACACATTGGGATAGGTTTCAGAGGATATTGAGGAATTTTACAGGTGTTTTTGCCACAGATAAGCTCAGAGAAGCTTAAGGCCACATGTAGAAGAGGTCATGCCCGGATGAGCCATGATCCGTTTTCAGAGTTTTATTAGTCATTTTTGGGGTTTTTATGTGTTCTGATCTCAATGGTACAGTATGTTTTTCCATTGGAGTTGAGCATCAGCTTGTAAAATAACTTTTGACTAATTAATCCCAGAGAGTCAAGTCCATTGATGGAGGCTCAAGGAGATGTAGCCCGGAGGGGGGTGAACTCCTGTATCAGCTTGTTCTTGTTGTGAGTTTGATGGTTTATTTGCTGCAAGTTGCGTTGTTGTGTATTTGTTTAAAGTACATATTTAACCATCTAAAAGAACATTTCCTCACACATAAGCATTTACAAGAAGATACATGAACTTAACACATAAGTTTATCTTGCATATTTATACACATGAAGCAAGGTCCTGTAATGTTTATTTTAATGAAGTAGAGGGTGCTTGCATAGCATAACAAGTCAGCCTTCTA
>ML784683.1:781389-791700 GCA_009831015.1 Picea engelmannii | reverse complement strand
AAGCTTCAAGCATTGATAGTTCTCATACATTTTCATTATCTAAATTATTTGACAAAGAAGAGATTCTAACTATGAGAGATTTGATGAAAGAGATGTGTGAAGACAGAAATGTGAACATTTCCCTTGAAGAGCAGTTGAAGGCCTTGAAGAAGGAGAAAGACCAACTTCTTGAAAGGTTGCATGAGATGGAGATTAAACTCCATGAGGCAAAGGAAACCCTTACCAAGTACATGCATGAACATGAGGTATGCAATGTTATTTTATCTTCTAATTCCTCTCAAGATGAATGTTTTGGTGTTTTTGAAAAGCACACAAGAGGAATAGGGTCCAAGTTGTTGTTAAAAATGGGCTATGAAGGTAAAGGGTTAGGCAAGCATGCACAAGGAATTGTTGAGCCTATTGTTGTTGAAGAGATAACTAGGTATTGTGGTCTTGGATATGAACAAATTGATGGAGCAAATTCCAAAGTCGAGGAGACAAGGGAAAAAGTTCCAAGTAAAAATTTTGTTTCAAGTTCACCTCCTCAAGAAGGCTTTAAAGGTGAAAGTTCAATAACTTTTGTGGAAAGTTCAATCCCTCCAGCATGCAAGGCTTGTGTTCAAGATGAATGTGAATGTGTGAAACAAGAGAGTTGTGACAGTGATGAGGACAAGAACATTGTTGATGGTCTTCAAAGGAGAGCTTGTAACTCTTCAAATTCACCTCCTCAAAGAGGTGATAAAGGTGAATGTTCAAGGTATAATTCTGCTTATCATTCAGTTGCTTTTGATTATGTTAAGCATAATAACTTTGTATGTAAAAATGGAATAAAGAATCCATGTACGTATTGTGGTTTATATAACCATCATGTTTCAAAATGTTGGAAAAGATTGGCCACTTTCAAGAAACTTTATAAGCAAAACAACGTGAAAAGAGGATGCAAAAGATTTGCACTCATTGTCAGAAGCAAGGTCATCTCATTGACCAATGTTGGACATTGTATCCAACTACTCATCCACAGCACAAGAAGCAGATGGATAAAGAGTTTGGCAAGAATGGAAGAGGAGATTCCATCATTGATGTGAGTCAAGATGATTCACAGGAGGACGATGTTCAGCAGAAAAAGTCACCATTGAGTTGGCTTGGTAAGAAATGGTTGGATTTCTTAAGCAAGTAAAGCTTGCATTTTCTGTTGTAAATGCACTTTTCAACGTTATGTGTGCATTTATGGGAAGCATGATAAGTTGCAGCAGATTATCACAACTTCCATGATGCAAGTTGCATGTGAATGCAATTCATTTTGAAGGTATTCTTGTTTGTTGCACAATGTCGCCAGGAGGATGTAAAAGATGGATATGATGTTCACTTGTTGCAGCCATTTATATTTTTCATTTCAACTCATATGTACCCACATGTTTTGGGTTATGTACTTATGTTTGTACTGGAAGGAGAGTTGAAGAGTCATGAACATGCATTTGTTTTTATGTATGTGTAAGCAGTGAACCTGGTGATGGTTCATCATGAGTGATTCATGATTGTTACATGATTATGTATCATGTTTGTCGACTTGTCAATTTGAGAGGGTCGATATGTTTCAAATGAGTCTCGACTGGTGTTGATGATTTTCTGACGACTATGTTGTGTCGATCGTGTTTTTCGACTTATGTTTAGTCGATGGTGTTTGTTCGCTTGTAAGTCAATTTTGAGTACATCGAGATGTAGAAAAACGCCATGTGCTTTGATGAAGTACAGGATGCGACAGTTTGTTTGAAGAACAACAGATTTTGTTGGCATCATTTTTCAGTCTTGTATAATTTGTTTTCAAGATTGATGGTTTTCTTGGCTTGTGGCAAGATGTCGCAAGAATTTTTTTGCAGCCATTGGAGAGATGATTGTGTTGATGCCAAAGAGTTTGAAAGAGGGACTTGATTCTCAGTGGGAAGGTTGGAAGTCTTCCAAGCACAGAGAGAACAGTGGGTCATCAGCAGCCAGAGAACAGTGGTTGAGGAACATAGTCAGTTACAGTGCACGGCATGTCAAAGTATTCAGGTGATTGTCGAAAAGATTTTGATATAACTTGAAAGCAGAAAGATAAGATTTTGTGGGTCCAAAAGCCTTTCAGTGGGAAGGTGTGATCAAAATCTGGACCAGGGGTCAAATTTTAGCTCAAAAAACAACGTTCTCGAAATTGCCTCAAAACGAACGTGAGCGTAGCCCTCGTCACCACGAACGCAACGCAATTTGTTTCGTCTCAAACGGACGTCGGGAGCGAGAGATATCGTGATCTGTCTGAATCGTCAAATAGGTAAAAAAAAGGACGTTGACTGGGCAGTCTGTACAGTATGTACGGATGCTGACGTGGCATGACCGTACACATACGTGGAGACCGTACAATGACGTGGCATGTGGTGATGTGGAAAACATATGTTGGTTGACAGTTGGTCGAATGACATCTCGACATGTGGCATTATGTGGTCAAATGATTGGGTGCCACATGGCCCAATCATGGGCTGCCACGTGGCACCCCGGCATTGGTTGAATGTTTGTTTGATAAAATTTTATGGAGGCCATGGGGTTCGACCCCCGGACCTTTCCCCACCGTGTAAAGTCTTTGCACAATCAGAGCTGCCAACGCGCCATGCATTATTTCTTAACAACTATATGTTTTTAAATTTATATATGTTTGAATTATATTCATATGGCAAAGGGGGGTTGGGTCGGGGCTTAGCCCCGACCCGTGGTTCCATTATAACACATATAACCGTGTGTGTTAAAGTAAATGGCACGAGTTTATAAAACATAACCCAACGTTTATATGACCATATTCAAATGTTTGTGCGCGGGGTTAACACATATACCATTGTGTATATGGCGCACGGGTTTCAAAAATGGTGCGTGGGATTTGTTAAGCCACGGTTTGGCTTTGTGCCATGTGACCTCGCCCAGGAGCGCGGGGGCCGGTTTCAAACGGTTTTTGTAATGGTTAACACTTTTTGCCAAAGCCCGAGGTCGTATGACCCATGTGCCTTAGTGCTAGGCGGTTGGGGGCTGGAAGCGCCCTAACCGTTCTACGGTTTGCACCATTGGCGCGGTTGTGCCCAGTGCGGGTTTTTTACGCCTTAAATGGTGTGTGTGTTGGGTTCAAGCACACAAGGGTGCATTTTGGCGAACCAGAGACAACAAGCTTGAAGGAGAAAAATGGAGGAGGCCTAACTTCTTCATCCTTTGGCCGATTGAGGTGTCGTAAAAGCCAAACTAGGGGTTTTTGGACGTGCTGAATCCATTGGCACTATTTTCACAGCCATTTTAAGACTTATTCTACAATTTTTTCACCATTGAAGTTTCAGCAAGCTCCAGGGAGTTTGAAGCCCTCATTGATTGAGGATGTGTTTTGGTGAGCCTATGTTTGTTTTCTGTGATTGAATAATCATTTTTGGCTAATTGATATGCTCTGAACACATTGGGACAGGTTTCAGAGGCTGTTGAGGACTTTTACAGGTGTTTTTACCACAGATAAGCTTAGGTAAGCTTAAGGCCACATGTAGAAGAGGTCATGCCCGGATGAGCCATGATCCGTTTTCAGAGTTTTATTAGTCATTTTTGGGGTTTTTATGTGTTCTGATCTCAATGGTACAATATTTTTTTCCATTGGAGTTGAGAAGCATCTTGTAAAATAACTTTTGACTAATTAATCCCAGAGAGCCAAGTCCATTGATGGAGGCTCAAGGAGATGTAGCCCGGAGGGGGGTGAACTCCTTTATCAACTTGTTCTTGTTGTGAGTTTGATGGTTTATTTGCTGCAAGTTGTGTTGCTGTGTATTTGTTTAAAGTACATATTTAACCATCTAAAAGAACATTTCCTCACACATAAGCATTTACAAAAAGATACATGAACTTAACACATAAGTTTATCTTGCATATTTATACACATGAAGCAAGGTCCTGTAAAGTTTATTTTAATGAACTAGAGGGTGCTTGCATAGCATAAAAAGTCAGCCTTCTATTTTTAGATCAATGTTCTTGATAAAAACATGCATGTGTTCCTAGAAATGTGCACGCATTCCTGCAAGTGCACGCTCTTGCTGACCCCCTTGCCAATTTTTTGGCCACCAACTTTGTGCACTCACCCATTTGTCAGTGCACACACCCATAACATATGGCTATGCGTAAGATATTTTTGTGTCAAAGATATGTCTCTATCAAAGATATATATGTCAAACACTTCAATTATTTACAAAGTTTTCTTCTACATTGAACAATTTACCTTTTTTGCGATCTTTTAACAAAAAATTATGCAAAATGTTTTCACTGCAAAGACTTCAAAATGTTTAAAAATGAAATTGTAACAAATGAGTTGGTTATCAATCAAATTACATTGCTTCTCAAAATATGGACGTGTGGATTTAGAAAGTGTGGGAGTGTAGGAACATCATTGTTATGAATTATCTACACAAGGCTTCAAAGTACACTAGAGCTTCTCTGTGCGAAAGATATGCCTATGCAGACGTGTGGAGGATATATTTTTCGAGATGATGTCTTTGTGCCAAACAAATATCTATCATGTAGATATATATGTTTAACAATTTCTTTTAGTTAAGCATATGCATCAAAGCATTTTGTGAACTATTAAAAGTGTGTAGTTGTGAAGTGTAGTAGTGTGAGAGCATGAATTGTATCAATTATCCACATAAAGCTTCAAATTAGACTAAGTCTTCGCTATGCGAAGGATATGCCTGTGCAAACGTCCAAGGGATATGCATTTATTTCTTCAATTCTAATTTGTGCATACTTTGCATTGATTCTTATAGACTATAATCTCCAAACACTTTACATTGTTTGTTGCATATGTTAATCTCCCTATTCATTATTTCACTTATTCGTCCCTTTCCTAAGCATGTGACTATAATAATCAGTTTTGTGTTGACCATGATTTTGTTTTTCCATTGACCAAAAATTTCTGGCTTTCTTACATAGTTTAACTTTGTTACAAGTGATCAATTTTTTAGTTCAGCTTTTGATCGGTCCCTCAAAACAAGATCTTATTCCAAGGCTAGCTCTGGGAATTTAGAAAGAAATTTAATTCCACACATTTAGGGGATGGTTCGAACAAGTGCATGTATGGGTGCATAACCAGTGCATGTACGAGTGTGAAACTAGTGCATGTACGAGTCTCAAAGTGGTGCGTATATGAGTCTCAAAGTTCCCATACCATCTCAGTTTCCAAAGCTTGTTACTATGTCAGTTGATAATTCAGGACATTTAAAGTTCTAGGCGAGACTATTTGTTTTCATTTTTATTGTTGATTATATATATATATATATATATATAATAAAATATATATAATCTATAAGTGTGTAGGGACATAGCTATGCTAGGGTGCAGAAGCTATATCTGTCCAAACTATATATCTCTACTCAAGACCTATAANTATATATATAGTGATTATACCAACTAAGAGACATACCTCTGTGAAGTATATGACTCTCTTGAAGATGTATAATCAACTTGTCTTAGATTAATAATTAATTTTTATTTTTGATATATGTATATACTTAAAAAGTATTGTATTAAGAATATACAAATGCATAACAATATTCTATTATTGATAACATTAACAATTATCCTCCAGAGATTGTACATTGCTTCTTCATATGCTAACATCCCATTGAACAATTCACTTATTTACATTTCTTACAACATATGCTAACATGCCCATTTAACACTTCACCTATTTATTTACCAAGTTTTGTTCCACATTAAAAACTTTAACTTTTTTCCTTTCTTTCTCCAAGAATTTAGTAGGAAAAATTTAGTAGGCAATTTAATTTGACACATATGTACGGGTGCACAACCAATGCATGTATGAGTCTTAAAGTGATGCATATATGAGTCTCAAATTTTGCATACCATCTGTGTTTCCAATGCTTGTTTAGTTTTGGTTGAGTAATAATTTTCATAAATTAACAATAATCCATGTCATTAGAAAGATTGTGTGTTATCCTAGCAATGATGATATACATTACACTTTTAGTTAATATGAATAAAATATATTTATATATTAGATGTAGATACGACTTACTTATTATTAATGTTGTTTCAGATGGTAATTGGGGACTTTGCCCACAATATTTGTTTTTAGTTTTATTGTTTATATATAGAGAGAGAGACTCAGATACTATTGTGTAGAGAAAAACCTATGGGAAGGTGAGAAGTTGTATAATTAACATTTATATATATATATATATATATATATNTATACCAATTAATAGACATACTTATTCATCCTAGCCTCTCGGCAATGTACATTTATTGCATATGCTAACATCATATGCTAAATGTTGTTTAGGCCAAAAAATTTAAATTGCTTACCCTATATGGTAACCTCTCCAATGCTAACCTCTCCATTGAACATTTCACTTATTTAATAAGTTTTACTACACATTGAACATGTTGCATGTTTTCATATTTTTACAAAGTTTTATGCTAATTGATTTTACTATGCCATAAACAATAATTCTATTTTTCTTTATTATATGAGTTATCTTTTATTTTTTTGTTTTTTGTTTTTATTTGTATTATAATAACACATTTTAAATGAATTTAATGCACACATGTTATGGATTATGGATTTAAATCTAAAAACGTAAAAGTATTATGTACACGTCATATATCTAGCCACCTTAAAAATTGGACATATAAGATTTAGTTATTGTTTTACTATAATGTATTATATGGTCATTATCTAGAGGGGGTTGGGCATGTCCTATTTTTCACTGCCTCACAAATTGTCCTATTTTTCCTCTCAACAACTCCATTTTGCTGAGGTTTATATGGCACGGTAAATTGTCTCTTGATTCCTATTGACTTGTAGAAATACTCAAACTGAAGAGATTCAAACTCTCCTCCATTGTATGTTCTAAGGATTCTCATGTGTTTCCCTATCTACTTTTCAATAAAGGCTTTATACTCTTTGAATTTATCAAATATGTCACTTTTAGCTTTAAGAAAATATATCCAACATTTTCTTAAGTAATCATCAATAAAAATGACATAATACAAACAACCATTGAGTGAGGGAGATAACATGGGACAACATACATAAGAATGAACCAGATCTAAGATGCACTGAGCTCTATTGTCACTACTAGGAAATGATTTCTTTATATTTTTACCTAGCATGCATCCCTTACAAATTTCATTTTTACTAAGAGAAATAGAGGGCATGTCACATACCATGTTATGTAGATCTCGAAGAGCTTTGTAATGAAGATGTCAAAGTCTTCTGTGCCACAACTCGTTGGAGCTAGTCGCATCATGAGTCAATGCCTGAACTGACTGTCCTGACATGATGTACATTCCTCCATTGCGAGTTCCAATGGGTTCTGTTGTACTTAAGTGGCTACCTTTATCCCATAGTAGTGTCTTCATGTCCTTGAATATCAACCAATATCCCTTTTCCTCAAGGGTTGAAACTGATAGTAGATTCTTGTTGAGACCTGGAACATATAAGACTTCATCAATATGAAGTTTAGCCCCAAATTCCAATATAAAGGATATAGATCCTACTCCCTCTATCTTGTAACATTTTTCATCCCCAAGCTCAACCTGCTCTGCAAAACATTTTGTCTCGAAATCTGAGAGGATATCCTTGTACCCTGTCATGTGCTTTGATGCACCACTATCTACTAACCAATTTTTTGGCCCCGTGGAAACTAAACTGGATAAGGAAGAAACCAAATAAAATTCTTTCCTATTTTCTTTCTCATTACATGGACTTTTCTGATTTCTTTTGGATTCATCATCCTCAGCAGTTGAGGCATGATGTTTCCCTTTCCTAGGATATTTATTTCTAAACCAACAATCTTTATCAAAATGACCCAACTTATTACAACTAAATCATTTTATCTTAGATGTATCAAAATTCTTTCCTTTGAATGTACCTTTGGTGTTTGGCTTCCACTGAGATCATTTCTGGAAAGTGCCTTTCTTCTTTCCCTTGAATCTTGATACTAAAGCTGAGTGTTTTTCTTTCGTTGGCTCTCTTCTGTTAGCTATGCGACTGTCCTCCTGGAGGCAATAATGCCATAACCTCTCAAACGTGGGTTGAACATCTCTCCCACTTACACTAGATAAGAAGGTCTCCCATGAAGAAGGAAGATCGTCAAAAATGACCTACACTAAATCATCAGCGTTCTCTGTCGCCCCTATGACCAAAAGCTGATCTCTGATCTAAGATATCCTGGAACAAAATGATGCCATTGATTCACCTTTATCCATCTTCAAATACTTAATCTTGTGCTTAAGTGTCCTCTTCTGACTTGGAGCACGTTTCTCATACAGATTCACCAAGGTATCCATACAGTCATTGGCAGTCATAAACGAAGTCATTGCAGGCATTATACTGTCTTTGACTAAGTCAAAGTTGATTCTCTTTACCTTTGCTTGACTCTTCCTGAAGGTCGTTCTTCCTGCATTATTCGTGGGTTTCTCCACCACTGTGGTCACATACTGCTCAATATCATGCTCTTGCAATATATTTGTTATATAGAGCTTCCACACATTAAAGTTGGTAGCTTCTTCGAGCCTATCTTCAAACCCGACTGAAATGGATGATTCCATGGTCCTCACACTGAAAACTTAATCAATCTTGCTTGGATCTGTGTGTACCTGCTGCTGCACTTCAACACGTTTAACACACCCTAAGCTCTGATACCATGTTAAATTATGAGCTTGATTTCTTATGCAGATTAATTCTTTTATTTTCTTCAATACTTTGATTCGGTAAGGTAGCTAGAGAGGTAGTGGGGGGGCCCAGAGGGCCCATAGTGATAATAGTGGAGGTCATTCAATGTAAGGTGGACTAGGTCCACTATATTATTAAATAAGGCCCACTATGGTAGTTAGATATAATAAATGTAAGAGGACTTCTTAGAAGGTTCTACTTCTAGAATATTCCTCCTCTAGAATGTTCTTAGGTGATGGTAGCACTATATAAAGGGGTCCAAGCAATGTAATGAGACATGAAGAGAATTATTGTAATTGGAGCGGTAGCTCATTAGGAGGATGCCTCCTCGAAGAGGCAAGTAAATAGGAAAGGATCCCTTCCATAATAGGATCCATTGTATGGTGTTTCCCTACCCCAAGGGTTTCTATAATAAAGTTGTGGTTTTCTATATGGTTTCATATATCTTGTGTGGTGATTGTATTCATATATCTTTGAATCTATTGTGATATTTTGTATTCAGTGTAATGAGACATGAAGAGAATTAGTGTATTTGGAGTGGTAGATAAATAGGAGGATGCCCCCTCGAAGAGGCAAGTGAACAAGAGAGGATCCCTTCCATAATAGGATCCATTGTATGGTGTTGCCCTACCTGAAGGGTTTGGTAATAATAAAGTGTGGTTTCTTCTATCTTGCTTTGTGGATCTATTGTGTATTCAATATTTGTGGTGATTATATTTGTAGATCTATTCAGGATCTTAACAAGTGGTATCAGAGCACTTTCCTTGGCTGGAGTTGTGGGCAACTATTTTTTATTTTTGCAGTTTTTGTTTTTTTTTTTCGGAGAAGAAAAAAGAGGGCCGCGACATTCCAAACATTTTCAGTATATTTCTGTGCAAAATTTGCAGAAAAGGGTTGTAGATCTGAGTTCCACTCAGAAAAACACCCAATTTAAAAAAAAAAAAATCGTCCGAAACGGAGTCCGGAAGGTCAAGATATTGAGGTTTTAAAATCTGCAATTTTTAAGGGTTTTTTCTGCGAACGGCGGCGCGATTTATTTTTATTTCTGTAGAATTTAGAGGCCTAATTTTCCCAAATAAATTACAGATCTAAGTTCTTCTCACAATTTCACCAAATTTAAAAAAAAAAATCAACCGAAACGAAGTCCGGGAAGTGAAGTTATGAGCATTTCAAGTTTAGCAGTTTTTTAGGGTTTTTTCAGAAAAAGCCGCAATTTTCTGCTGAAACTTCTTGGGTCTATTTTTTGAGTTTTTTCATGACGGATGAAGGACCGAAGATTTCATAGGGTGCTCAGATGGATATTTCGTCTCAAACCTTGAAAGAAATTCTTGAATCATTCAAAGCCCAATTGGATGATAGATTGGATGCATTTGCACATGGCCTCACAAACAACCTCACACATGGCCTCACAGACAACCTCACACATGGATTCAATGATATTTTTCATAGTATTCAAGATTCATTGAATAACATGCAGAAGATATTTCTTATGGAGGGCCTCAAGGATGAATATAATAAAGAAATATATGCTTGGTACGATTTTGAGGCCGATTGTGATGATTGGTATATGGATAGTTGTCATTTCTGGG
>ML784683.1:761287-778826 GCA_009831015.1 Picea engelmannii | reverse complement strand
AGGAGAAGAGAGGGAGAGAGAGAGAAGCGAGGGGAGGATTGAGTGAGAGAGAGAAAGTGGAAAGAAGATAGAGAGAGTGAGTGGGGTGGAGAGAGTGGGGAAGAAGGATACAAAAAGTGAGGGGAAGACGGGGTAGAGAGAGAGGGAGAGGGAGAGAGAGGGGCGGAGACAACGAGTAAGAGAGAGGGAGAGAGCGGTTGGAGAGAGAGAGATGAAGATAGATGGAGGTAGGGAGAGAGAGAGAGAGAGAGAGAGAGAGAGAGCAAGTATGGGAAAGAGGGCAGAGAGAGAGGGGGGAAAGATATAAGTTTCATGTTAACAGGAACGCGCATGCATTCTTGTTCCTAATAACGCGTGCGTGCTTTTACTTTTATTTCATTTTTTTGTTAGGAACGTGCATGCATTCTTGTACACGTGTTTCTTAGGAACACATGCACGTTCTTGATAAAAACATGCACGTGTTCCTAGAAATGCGCACGTGTTCCTGCAAGTGCATGCTCTTGCTGACCCCCTTGCCACTTTTTCAGCCACCAACTTCGTGCACTCACCCATATGTCAGTGAAAAGACCCATAACATATGGCTATGCGTAAGATATTTTTGTGTCGAAGATATGTCTCTATCAAATATATATATGTCGAACTCTTCAATTTTTTACAAAGTTTTCTTCTACATTGAACAATTTACCTTTTTTTCTATCTTTTAACAAAAAATTATGAAAAATATTTTCACTGCAAAGACTTCAAAATGTTTAAAAATGAAATTGTAACAAATGAATTGGTTATCAATCAAATTACATTGCTTCTCAAAATATGGACGTGTGGAGTTATAAAGTGTGGGAGTGTAGGAACATCATTGTTATGAATTATCTACACAAGTTTTCAATGTACACTAGAGCTTGCCTGTGCGGAAGATATTCCTATGCAGACGTGTGGAGGGTATATTTTTCAAGACAATGTCTTTGTGCCCAACAAATATCTATCATGTAGATATATATGTTTAACAATTTCTTTTAGTTAAGCATATGCATCAAAGCATTTTGTGAACTATTAAAAGTGCACAGTTATGAAGTGCAGTAGTGTGGGAGCATGAATTGTATCAATTATCCATATAAAGCTTCAAATTAGACTAAGTCTTGGTTATGCAAAGGATATGCCTGTGCAAACGTCCAAGGGATATGCATTCATTTCTGCAATTCTAATTTGTGCATACTTTGCATTGATTCTTATAGAATATAATCTCCAAACCCTTTACATTATCTGTTGCATATGTTAATCTCCCTATTCATTATTTCACTTATTAGTCCCTTTCGTAAGCATGTGACTATAATAATCAGTTTTGTGTTGACCGTGATTTTGTTTTTCCATTGACCAAAAATTTATGGCTTTCTTACATAGTTTAACCTTGTTACAAGTGATCAATTTTTTAGTTTGGCTTTTGATTGGTCCCTCAAAACAAGATCTTATTCCAAGGCTAGCTCTGGGAATTTGGAAAGAAATTTAATTCCACACATTTAGGGGATGGTTGGAACAAGTGCATGTATGGGTGCATAACTGGTGCATGTACGGGTGTGAAACTAGTGCATGTACGAGTCTCAAAGTGGTGTGTATACAAGTCTCAAAGATCCCATACCATCTCAGTTTCCAAATCTTGTTACTATGTCAGTTGATAATTGAGGACATTTAAAGTTCTGGGCCACACTATTTTTTTTCATTTTTATTGTTGATTATATATATATATATATATATATATATATATAATAAAATATATATAATCTATAAGTGTGTAGGGACATACCTATGCTAAGGTGCAAAAGTTATATCTGTCGAGACTATATATCTCTACTCAAGACCTATTATTTTATATATATATATATATATATATATATAGATTATACCAACTAAGAGACATACCTTTGTGAAGTATATGACTTTCTTGAAGATGTATAATCAACTTGTGTTAGATTAAAAAGTATATGACTTTTTTATTTTTGATATATGTATATACTTAAAAAGTATTGTATAACATTATTATACCTATTATTGATAACATTGACAATTATCTTCCATTGTGCATTGCTTCTTCATATTCTATCATCCCATTAAACAATTCACTTGTTTACATTTTTTACAACACATGCTAACATGCCCATTTAACACTTCACCTATTTATCTACCAAGTTTTGTTCCACATTAAAAACTTTACCTTTTTTCCTTTCTTTCTGCAAGAATTTAGTAGGCAATTTAATTTGACACATATGTACTGGTGCACAACTAATGCATGTATGAGTCTTAAAGTGATGCATATACGAGTCTCAAATTTCCCATATACTAGTCTCAAATTTCCCATACCATATGTGTTTCCAAAGCTTGTTTAGTTTTGGTTGAGTAATAATTTTCATAAGTTAACAATAATCCATGTCATTAAAAAGATTGTGTGTTATCCTAGCAGTGATGATATACATTACACTTTTAGTTAATATGACTTAATTATTATTAATGTTGTTTCAGATGGTAATTGGGGACTTTGCCCACAATATTTGTTTTCAGTTTTATTGTTTATATATAGAGAGAGACACATATATTATTGTGTAGAGATAAACCTATAGGAAGGTGAGAAGCTGTATAATTAACGTTTCTATCTATCTATCTATCTATCTATCTATCTATATATATATATATACATAGATAGATAGATATAGATATAGATATAGATATATTAAAAAAATTAAAATCATTTTTATACCAACTAATAGACATATTTATTCATCCTAGCCTCCCGACAATGTACATTTATTGCATATGCTAACATCATATGCTAAATGTTGTTTAGGCCAAAAAAATTAAATTGCTTACCATATATGGTAACCTCTCGAATGCTAACCTCTTCATTGAACATTTCACTTATTTAATAAGTTTTACTACACATTGAACATGTTATATGTTTTCATATTTTTACAAAGTTTTATGCTAATTGATTTTACTATGCCATAAACAATAATTGTATTTTTCTTTATTATATGAATTATCTTTTATTTTTATTTTTTTTGTTTTTATTTGTATTATAATAACACATTTTAAATGAATTTAATGCACACATGTTATGGATTATGGATTTAAATTTAAAAAGGTAAAAGTATTATGTACATCACATATATCTAGCCACCTTAAAAATTGGACATATAAGATTTAGTTATTGTTTTATTATAATGTATTATATGGTCATTATCTAGAGGGGGTTGGGTATGCATATTTTAATAGACTTTTGTCTCACAAACAAGAGGTTTCATACACAAATTTGATTTTTGGTTTGGTTCTCATTTTAAAATTAGATTATTGTTATTATTATTATTATTATTATTATAAAGAAGATTTGAGAGAATATATCACCAAGTTTATAAATAATTAAATTGTCTCTAAAATATTTTAATGTAGAATTTTTTATTCTTTGTTTTTTAAAATGCATAGGATTATTTTGAGTGGGATTTGTATGTGACATCAATAGAACCATTTTCCATCAATAAAACTTTTTTCCATACCTTATACCTTCTTCTTGAATCCATTTCCTAATTATAAAAACATTGTATTTAAATTTGATAAAAAATGAAAATGAAAATTAATTTTTTCTTACTTTTTAAATCTGATTTCTTATTTATAAATATTGTTTTTAAATTTGGTAAAGGATGAAAAAAAATCAAAGTTAATTATTGCATATATAGAGAAAAAAAAATGAAAGAAATAATTAATTAAGCTATAATATGATTATAATATGATGTAAAATTGATTTCTTATTTATAAATATTGTTTTTAAATTTGGTAAAGGATGAAAAAAAATCAAAGTTAATTATTGCATATATAGAGAAAAAAAAATGAAAGAAATAATTAATTAAGCTATAATATGATTATAATATGATGTAAAATTAAGAAGTACCATATAATACATAATAGGAGTTTTTAGTGAATACATAATAGGAGTTTTTAGTGAATTGAACATGAGTGTCAATGTATTAAAATCTAGTGACATACATTATAGGATTGAACATGAGTGTCAATGTATTAAAATTTAGTAACATACATTATAAGAGTCTTTAATGAAAATTATCTAAAAATAAGAATTACTATACATTATAGGAGTCTTTAGTAAATTAAATATCAGTATAAATGTATTAAAATTTAGTAACATACATTATAGGAGTTTTTAGTAAATTAAATATGAGTATAAATGTATTAAAATTTAGTAACATACATTATAGGAGTTTTTAGTGAAATGAAAATGAATGTCAATGTATTAAAATTTAGTAATTTAAATGAGCAATGAAATGGTGTACTTAAATTTACTAGTTTAAATGAATAAATGGTATTTTTCAGATCACTTAAATGATGGTATATTAAAATATAGTAGTTTAAATTAGCAGTGAAATGGTATTTTTCACATCACTTATAACTTTTTAACCTAACCTAAAATCATGAGAGAATCATTTAATTATCACTTATAACTTTTTAACCTAACCTAAAATCATGAAAGAATCATTTAATTATGAGAGAAGTGTAGAATTCATTTTTTCATAAACACAACAATTTAAGATTTTAAGATTTTGACATTTTAGTGTTTGTCATCATTCCATCCCAAAATATCTCCATTGATGAACAAATTTCCTTAAAGCAGCATACTAGAACTTCATTCCCTTAATTATCTATATTTCGCCTAGTGTTGGATCAGTGGGTGACAACAGCTTTCTCTATAACGCATACCTGGTCTCCTTTGTAGCCAGTACCGACACAAGTACTTGCAATGTGATGATTTTTACTTCCGGGTCAAATGAAAGGAATGATAGTGGCAGTGACAAGTGCAGGGAGTGATTGAATGTGAGTGATAGGTGGAGTTGTGTCCTGCAAGGATAGGTGTGAGATTAGGCTCCAAGATTCAAACACATGTTAGCTCTTCGCTCCCTGCCTTGTCTATCCGAGCCACAGGGAGAGCTTTGTCGAGACTGTTGCTGATTCCTCCCGCCCTCTATTTTTTATTGAAGATGGCAAGGAAAACATGCCTTCATTGGCCTTGGCTTTACCCAGAGGAATAGGGCCTTGAAGCATATGATGAGGGAGGAGGGTGAACAGAACGAGGATTTCCACCTCGCTCTTAACTAGAGGTTAAAGGTATGTTAACGAGGCACTGCAGCCTTGTGTGCTCTCATTCCACTTACTTTTGTTATTGTAAAATGTTAAAAAATATGTGATAGGTCTCTTTGATTTCATCTTGTTTTTAATTTAATTTAATTTGTTTTGGTTTCATCTAGTTTTTATATTATCTTGTTTAGTTGCTTGGATTTCATTTTTTTTATAATATTTGTTTATATTGTGTTACATTTAATTTTTGATTTATCAGAGAATGCCATTATCAATGGCCATTAATTTATTTTATGTTTTGAGTAAATTATTAAAAATATACGCTTTATAATCTTTGATCAAAGAGTGGCTTTCTGGTCATAGATCAACACCATGGCTTGTGATTCATGATCATGATTGACAGCGAAAATGAATGAGTGCCAGCGTATTTTATTTATAGATGAATATAAATTTCATGTTTTGGGATTATCAAATGATAATTGGAATTGGGAGGTCATACCATCGATTTAGATTCTAATTCATGGTTCGGAATTCGGGACAGTGGAGAACTTCAGAGGTCGGACACAAAACATTCATCTATGTCTGTTTTGAATTTCAATGTCAATGACATCATTTTTCCCTCCACGTTTTCGGGATTGTTTATAGAGCAGGCTTGTCCATAATATTTGATTTGATTCGAGGATCTACAAATGATTCTTCATTTCTATTGTATGCAATTTTCACACTCTTCATTTCTATTGTATGCAATTTTGCTGACTTTTATTTTTCTTAAGAACGGGATACAAGTGGTGTGTGATTGTGAAAAAAAATCCCAAATTTTTCATACAGTAATTGAAAATTCTGACCATTGTCAGAGATTAATCATTTCACCACAAAAAAGAGGACTTATCTTATTATCACCACTCAGAAATTTATTATCACTGTTTTAAGGGTCTTATTCATTGATCATCACAGATACAATCGTTTCACTTTTGGTTGATCGAATTTGAATCATTAAAGTTATGGAAAAGCCAAATTCTATTTAAGGGGCAAGCTAATCAGCTTATTGAATCAGTATATATGTTAGAATATGTAATAACTACTTATATTATGTGTATTCATATATATAGTTTATTGTTCATTTATGTAGAGAGTTTGGTTAGGTCTAGCTAGTTGTGAAGGAGATTATTTCCAACTAAAAGTGCTAGAATAGTGAGAGGTTGATGCTCATATATATAATTGTAATTATTATTGTTCATCTATGTAGAGAGTTTGTTTAGATCTAACTGGTTGTGAGAAAGATTATCTCCAACTAAAATTGCTAGAATAGTGAGAGGTTGAGATATTCACATGATTATGTGATCAAGGTAGTTTGTGAATATCAGCATCACAACATCTATTGTATTTATGAATATGATTACATTAATTCAAGTGGTGCTTGTGATTAATGAATTTTTAAGTTGGTGTCAGAGTAGGGCCTGCTCTCTCTCACGGGAGCGCCCAGGAACATGCAGATAGTAGATTGTTAATTTGTGTGTTGGTTATAAGTGGGATTGCTGAATGTTTGTCCACCACATTGACAGGATAACAGCGTGTGAGGAGACCGTGCAGTGTTGTTCATTCTGGGAGAGCATATGAGGTTGTTTCTCCTGGGCGATTGAGAGAAGAGATCACTGGAAGAGAGATCAAAGAATACCAGCGTGGAGCAGGCGCTGCTATATGAAAGCCGTCGTTGAAGGACCTCAGTCGCCAATGGGAGCTGTGTGTGTGGCTACTGTCCAGGTTGAAGGACGTTGTCATGGAGTGGGAACAATTGTCGAAGGAATGTTGTGAGGCCGTTGCTGAAGAGGTGCACCCAGATTGTGTTGATGTTCGCTTGTGTTGCAGAGGTCCGCCCAAATTGTATTGTTAGTGCGGGCTTATCTCCCTCACGGGATTGCCCAGGTTTATGAGATTGTAAGGGAATGCTCAGAATCCTCTGTTGGTTTGGACCCTGTGTGTGATTATCGTTGCGTCGCTGTGTGAGAGCACTGCTAGACGCCGTCGAAAGAGCCACAACCATAGAAGATAGTTGCGAGCAGATAAAATCCGCAAGCACAGTCAGCCGTGGGGAGATCCGCAGAGAGAGAATGTTGTTGCTCTTGGGCGATTAAGAGAAGTGATTTCAAATCACCTGTTGTGAAGATGTGGATCCGTATTTCAGAAGAGTGATCGTTGTATGCAACCGTAATGTGTAGCGTGATTTCTGTCCAAAGAGGGCGTGATTGACAGTCGTTGAGTGAGCCAGGTTATTTAGAGAGGGTCGTGTGTTGCTGCTTTGGGCTGCGTAGAAGAGCCGTTGAGGATTGCTACTAGTGTTGTAGTTGTGTGTGTTGATATGTTATTGGTAAGAAGAAGATGCCATTTAGAGCAGATTTGCCTTCCAAAAGGAAGCTGTGTGAGGAAGAGGGTGATATTTTGTGCACTGGAAAAGTCGTTGAGTGAGACTTTAGATCAGATCTAGTCATTGTTGTAGAAGGATGCCACTCTCATCGTGATTTTACCTAGCGACCATCCAGTGAAGGAGATTCTGTGTAGAAATTGAAATTGGGAATGCACTCATTTATCCACGTCCAAGCATATGATGAGCAATATGAAGAATTTGCCTGCAGATGGTGTTGAGAGCATTTTTTTTTATGAGTGTGCTGCCTAAATGTTCCCCCGTATCATCAACTTCTATGCACTAGCCGCATTCGGTTAGAGGAATTGTGTTATGAGAGTAGCATAGATTCATGAGGATAGTCGTTGTGATTTATCTCCAAGGCAGTCAGTTGATGGTAAAGAATCAGTTAAAAATGGGATTCTGTGTTGTTTGGGGATTCCGGCAGATTCAAGTTTTGTTTTGTTTTGTCTTCCCTTGTGTATTGGGCCTGATAGCCACCCACCTACGGATTTAGTTGTAATGGCCTCCGATCTGCTTAAATATATGGGAAACATGTCAAAGAAGCGTGCATATATGATGGAAAATTTCGACCTAATCCTCGTCATGATGCAAATGTTCATTGAGGCACTCAATAGGAATGAGGAGGCCACGACTCATTTGGTAAGCACTGAGCCACAACTCCTCCATTGGCAGATTGTTAATGTGGTCAGAAGCATGTTGCACATAGTTGAGGCTGAGACTCTCGAAGAGGGCATTCGGCTATAGTTGATGTGAAAAATGAAGGAATGGAGCGCTGATAGGCGATGGCCAGCCTATTGATACATGTGGAAAAATGGTGAAAATAACTTTAATGCTATGATAATAAGAGAATTACTTTTATGTGTTGGAATTGGAAATGTATAAAGATATTTAGCCTAGCTAATTCAATACAGATTGTTATTTGGTTAGAATTAGCTACTCTAACAAATGACACATGAGGAGATAACTAACTAAGAAACATACACTTAGCATGTGAATAATTCCATAGGAGAAAGAAGACTAAATATGCTTCATGGTGGATGATGATGTTAAAGTGCAATTGAGTTGAAGAGGAGGAAAAGAAAAGGGATAGTGATGCAAAGTAAATGGGCTTATATATTTAGCATATAAATGGTAATCTTTGTGTTGATGTAAAGCATTTTTAATCGTTGTTGTACCTGAATTAATGATGCATTTGCGATGTAGGGGGTGCATGAATTAATGATGCATTTGTGATGTAGGGGGTGCTTGATTGGTTGTACCCCTGGAGTTTTTGGTCCAAGTTGTATTGCTCCATTCATATGAATGTTAGTTCCCCAGGTTGTTGTAAGCCCTGTTATTTAGGCAAATGTGTTGTGGTGTGGATTCGCCTGCATCAAGTTATGGAAATAACCACTAGGGTAAGTATGAGGGTGGCAGGTGCACTAATATGCTAACTTGATGTTGAATTAGAGAATTTGGATCTTCGATTAAGGGGGGGAATGTGAGATGGAATAATATCAGATTATGAGGCACCACCAAGTTGTGATATATAGAAAGTTTAACCCATTAATGAACTATGTAGGTGAAAAATTTTCCTAGAGCACCGGCGAGTACAACGGTTGGTGGCCATGTATCTCGGTAGATGGATTGTTTTTTATATGGACATCAATGATTTGCAGTGATCAATTTTATGTACCAGAAGAGAAGAACAAGCAAGTTCAAAGGAGAATCCCATAGTAAAGAAATCCTAGTCGATGAAAAGCGATGAAATTCAAATGATCGTGGAACATGTGATTAATACAAGTAGTCATTACGGGGGTGTGTTAGAATATGTAATAACTACTTGTATTATGTGTGCTCATATATTTAGTTGTAATTATTATTGTTCATCTATGTAGAGAGTTTTGTTAGGTCTAGTTGGTTATGAGACAGATTCTCTCCAACTAAGAGTGCTAGAATAGTGTGAGGTTGAGATATTCAAGTGATTATGTGATCAAGATAGTTTGTCTATCTTGAGACAACATCTATTGTATTTATGTGTATGATTACATTAATTCAAGTGGTGCTTGTGCTTGATGAATTTTTAAGTATATATATATATATATATAATTCAGATTTTGATATACAAGAGTTTTTTTATATATAAAAATAGAAGAGAGTTTTTTTAGAGTGTTAACAGGGGATTTTATACTTTGTTTATGTTTGTATCTGAGTTTGTAAACTCATGATGATGTTCAGATTTGTTGCATTATAATTTATTTTATTGTAGCATGCATACTCTATTTACTGTTTGAAAAACTTCATTTAAATCATTATGATGTGCAGTGTTTTGTTGTAGAATGTTATTTAGATTAAGTACATAAGTACTCACAGGATTCATTGTTGTAGAGAAGGATTCACTGAAGTTATTTTTTTGTTGTAACATGAGTTTTTAGTCTGCTATTATAATTCCCTTTTTGTTTTGTTGTAAAAGTTATTTTACACTCTACTAAAACACATCTTGGAAATGTTTTTATAGAACACAATATCAATCTTTTTGTATGATACAAGAGTGATTCACTTAAGTTTTTTTTTTGTTGTGATAGTTTTTTCTTATTTGCTGAAACACATGCTGGAACACGTTGTTGAAACACCTCGCTATAGCTTATTGGTGTTGTTGAAACACGTTGATGAAACACCTCGTTATAGCTTACAAGAATTGTTCAAACACATTGTTGAAACACCCGATTGTAGCTTACAGGTGTTGTTACATAATGTTGAAACTCCTATTATATATGTTCATTGTTTTGTGAAGCACTCCACTACATCCTTCAGCCATGTCAAAAGTTAAAACAACCAAAAAAAAACCTAGGAGGATACCTACCTTTTAATTTTTACTCCATGTACTTTTGGAATAACTTTTGAAAGACAACTTACGTGTTAAATCTCAAACCCAATAGCACTTTTTATCTTATTTGATTAAGAGATTGCCTAGGACTCTATATATAATGATGTAAATGCATTTGTTCTATTGGATGGCATGAGGCATCCATGACCATATTTTTATTAAATATTCTCATGACTAAAATATTTGACAACTTTTGTCCATCTCTACCTTTCACTAGGTTGATCTCTCTCTAGACATTCTCACAGTAGCCAGAATGGTTGTAGGATGTATGTGATCTGGTTTCGATCCTGGATGTTGAAGTAGTATTCCTTTGCTCTTGAAAATGTGTTAGAGACAGTTTACTAAGTGTGGAAAAGTTTGAGATGCCTCTCCTCAAAATGGTGTACGGATTGTTTTGATGCATAATTGATTGAAACATGGGAATATTATTAGATTAGTACTGCAGTGAAGGTTTTCGAAGCGTAGATGGGGTCAAGTTTTTAAGATCAATATCAGTTCTTCTATCAAGGAATTTTTATTCCCACTTTCAACAAAATGTAAACATGTAATTTAATTTCTTGTTGAATGCTTCTACTACTCGGAATATTAGAGAAAAACTATTTTAAACGAGATTTTCTGGCATTTTATTTTTTATTTTTTTGGGGCTAACATTTACAGAAAGAGCTAATTTGCCTGTCCAAAGATAGATGACATTGAAAACCCCTCCAAAAAATGAAATTGTTGTTCTTTGGTGGTAAGAGAGCTGCAATGCAATATTTAATTTGTCGTTCTTTGGTGGTAAGAGAGGTGAAATATCTGTTAATTTAGTGATTTTTTTCGTTTAGGTTAAATCTCATGCTATTGGAATGTACTTTTCTCCACAAAAAATTGTCCAAGTTACCATATTGCTTTGAACTGTAATTACTAATGAGTGATCTTGAGATGAAGTATCATATAAATTAGCTTATTCTTATCTTAATATCGTCACATTGTTCTTAGCATCTTATTGTAGAGCTTAGTTACAACCACGTTTTCAAAACTAACCAATGTTATTAGCATCTTATTCTAGAGCTTAGTTGCAACCATGTTTGTAAAACTAACCAATTGTTTTTGATATTATAGACTTAGGACGTTGGTTCATGTTCCACTTATATCAATAAATTTCAGACTCGGTAAAGTTATTAGATAAACATTGTTGGAAATTGTAATTACAAGTTGGTGTGAACCTTACGTCTCCGTCGATTTGTCTGTCAGTCAACTTGTGAGTTAGTCGAAATGTCAGTCAGACAGTCTGACAACTATAAGTGCAAAGTCGCACATTTACTCAAAAATCAGTCGACAAGTAGGAAGTTATAAATGGAGCTAATTTCTATCTTCTCGGGTTTAATTAAGTTGTTGAAGAGTCAGTCGTAGTTATGGTAGTGTTTAATGTTGAGTTGGTCTTAGCTTATGTAGGAAGTCTAAGTCAATGTCTATATAAGTTTGAGTCTCTTACTTAGTCGATGATGCTCAAGAGAAGTAGTTGATGCGTAGAGAGGAAGCGGAGAGGGAGAGAGAACCAGCAGTAGCTGAAGAGTTCACAGAAGAAGTCATTAGAGCCGAAGTTCATCTTTGTCATTGTATTTTGTATTTGCGCACACCACCGAAGTTAATTAATATCAAGTTTTGTTTATTGACAAAGTTTTTGTCTTATTTCTAAGTTTATGTGTTAAGCATAGCACTGTGTACATCCATAAATTATTTCATTAAGTGTGTGTATTCACAGCGCGCAACAAATTGAGAGGTCTATTTATTGTGCAGTGGTCTTGAGAACTCTATCGTGTAGCCTATTTGAAGCATAGTATTTGAAACTACGTTGCGCAGAGTAGACTGCGCGCACTATTGATCCATTATATATTTGCCTTAAATTGGTATCAGAGAAGGTTCTATCAGACAAGTTTGTCAGAGCATAAACTATGGATTCTACTTCAAATTTGCAACCTCCCACTTTTACAAGAAAGAATTATGATATGTGGTTCTTGACCATTAAGGATTTGTTCTAAGGTCAAGATGTATGGGAAATAGTCGAGAATGGATATGTGGAACCAATATATCAAGCAACATATAATGCTCTCACACAAGTTGAAAAAGATTTCTTGAAAGATCAAAGAAAGAAGGATGGAAATGCATTGTTTTACATACATCAAGTTATGCATGAGAGCATACTTCCAATATTTGCATCAGCAAAGAAATCCAAGGAAGCATGGGACATATTACAAACCTCTTATTAGGGTATGGTCAAAGTAAAGACTACAAAACTGCAGATTCTTAGAAGAGATTTTGAAACCATGTCAATGAAAGATTCAGACAAAGTAGATCCATTCTACACCCACGTCATTGGACTCACTGGACTGATAAATCAGATTAAGTCTCATGGTGTAACCATGGAATACATAAAAAACGATTGAGAAGGTACCTAGGAGTCTTCCTCTTAAGTTTGATACCCTTGTCGTGACTCTAGAAGAGAGCAAAGACTTGAGTCAGTTCAATCTAGATGAACTGCAAGCTACCCCCATCAATCATGAACACAGATTGAATAGATCAAGTATGTTATTAGAGAATTATTTTTCTGCGTAGACATCTATAAGTCGTGGAAGAGGAAGGGAGAGAGTTAACTCTAGAGGTAGAGGAATAAGTTCTGACAGAAGTGGATGTAGTAGCAATCCTGGAAATATTGGTGGAAGAGGTCAAAACCCAAGTATCATCTAGTCAAGTTGTCAAAGGACTGACAAATCAAAGATTCAATGTCATTACTGTAAAAAGTATGGAAATCATGCATATGAGTGTAGAAAGAGACAATATAATTAGAAAAAGAAAAGTCAAGATCAGTCACATAGTGCAAATAACCAAACTCGCCCTATGTTTATGGAGCGTGTTGTAGTTGTGCCTAGCACAGTAGAAATGCCTAATATAGTGTTACCAAATGAATGCAATGTTTCTCAAGAAATTCCATGTGACATATGGTACTTAGATCCAAGCTGCAGTAACCACATGACAAGAAACATAGAACCATTTTCTATTTTGGATGATTCTTTCCAAACCAAGGTTACACTTGGAACATATATCCAAGTCATTGTCTTAGGGAAAGGCAGTATAAACATTTTAACGAGACAAGGAGAACAAAAATTTATGTCTGATGTATATTATGTTTCTATTCAGAAGAATAATCTAATGAGTACATGGAAACTATTACAAAAAGGATATAGGAGCTACATGGAAGATAGTCATTGTGTGATCATGGATAAATTCCCAAGCAATCTACTTATTGCAAAAATTTAGATGAGAAGTAAAAAGATGTTCCCATTAACATTAAATCTAGTCAAGAAGAAGAATAAAACAAAAATTGTTGATAAAGGAAAAAGTGTGCAGTTAGACATTGCATTCACAGCAGAAAGTGTGTGCAGTTCCAATGAAGAAAATAGTGCACACAATATCAAGAAAGGAAAAAATGGTGCATATATGAAGAAAACATTCCAATCTGAAACACGAGAGTATTCATGGCTATGTAATTTCATATTTTTACATTTGAACTTTGGAGGTATGAAGTTGCTACACATAAAGGATATGGTAAAAGGATTACCATTGATTTAAAAACCAGAAGGATATGTGAAGGTTGCATATTTGGCAAGCAACACAAAGAATCATTTTCAGTTGGAAAGTCTTACACAGCAAAGCTCCATTGGAAATAGTACACTCGAACATTTGTGGACCAATGCAAACTCCTTCTATAGGAGGTAGCACTTATTTTCTAATGTTCATTGGTGATTTCTCAAGAAAGACATGGCTTTATTTCCTAAAGCATAAATATGACGCATTGGGTTGTTTTCAGCAGTTTAAATCACTTGTGGAGAAATAGAGTGGTTTTTACATCAAGTGTCTAAGAACGGACATAGGAGAAGAATACATTTCAATAGAATTTCATAACTTTTGTAAAGTTCATGGAATCTACGGGAAACTTACCGCGCGACACACACCACAACAAAATGGTGTCGCGGAAGGAAAGAACGGAACCATCATGGAAATGGCGCGCAGTATGTTTATAGCCAAACATTTGTTAAATGAGTATTGGGTTGAGGTAGTAGCAACTACAGTATACATCTTGAACAGATATCCCACAAAGAGTATGAAGAATAGAGTTCCCGAGGAAGCCTAGATAGGTTCAAAGCATAATGTGGCAGATTTAATTTTTTTTGGTTATGTCGCATACGCAGATGTTCCAGATGAACTAAGAAGGAAGATGGACAAAAAAGGACAAAAATGTATATTTATTGGGTATTCTTAAGAGACAAAAGGATACAAGTTGTATGACCCTCTCACTAGAAAATTCATAATCAACCGCAATGTTCAGTTCATGGAGAATGAAGCATGGGATGAAACCATAACAAAGACAATAAAAATTATTGATGCAATGGAGAATGATGATATAGAATATGAAGTGGTTCAAACATCATGCACAGGTTAGTGTGCATTCCTGTCCACACATGGCACTGCGATGAAATTACCACGCATAATACTCTAATAAGAACAATAGGTGCACAGTCTACACCTAGAGAACAACAAATACCAACAAGCAGTCTGAGCGGTTCTACATCTCCAGATCCAACTTTAGAAAGCTTGTTATCAAGAAAGACAAGAATTTTGCGCGACATCTATAATGAAGACGCAACAAATTCATTTTCATTTTTTTCTCTGTTTTCACAAATAGATGATCCATTAACTTTGAAGAAGTTGTCAAAGAGGATGAATGGGTACAAGCCATGGATGAAGAAATTAGATGCATATAGAACAATCAAACATGGAATTTGGTTTATGTACTTGAAAAAAGGATGTTATAAGTGTCAAGTGGATTTATAAACCAAGCAATATGCAGAAGGAAATGTATAGAAGTACAAGGCAAGGTTAGTTACAAGAGGATTTACACAACAACCTGGAATTGATTACAATAAAACATTTGCACTAGTGGTGTGCATGGACACAGTCAGAACCGTGTTAGTTGTTGTCGCACAATACAAATGGTCAGTTTATCAGATGGATGTAAAGTCAACATTCTTGAATGGAAACATAGAAGAAGAAGTATATGTGAAACAACCATAAGGTTATGAGGTTCCAGAACAAGAAGACAAAGTATACATATTGAAGAAAGCATTGTATGGTTTGCATAAGGTAGTTAGAGAGGAAATGTATTTTACAGGGAAATGTGATGGACCTAGTATTGAGTCATTCATTAAAGAAAGAAATTCAGCATGGGAAGAAAATTGGCCCCATTGGGTAGATCTCAAATTACAAGGTAATGCTACCATTTGGTGGAAATCGCTTGATTATAAGGAGGTGATGACTCTCTCCAATGGAGAATTTAAAAAAAATATTGTTAGACAAGTGGTCTCATGGAGAAAATAAGGATAAAGAGAGAACCAAGAGTTTATTTTCATGTGAAAAATATATATTACAGGTTCATGGTTGTATTCATAAGGAAAATATAATTGTTTCTATTAACCCTAGTTGCATGCATAATTTTATCAATGTTTAGTTGGTTAATAGATTGCAAGTTCCAATAAAGAATATTCAAAGCACACGGGTTGAGGGTGAAAATGTTCAAATTTTTAAAGAGTTGAAAATTATCATGGATACATATGTGTTGCATTCAGATTTTTATGCTATGGATATGGATAAAGTGAATATTGTTTTGGGATATCCTTGGATAGAATCAGTGGGTACCATTAATATTAATGTGCAAACGAATTTTTTTAAGTTGTGGTTTTCTATATTGTTGTCTGAATATTTTTGGTATTTTTTTATGCAATTATTTGGTTCTTAACAAGTGGTATCAGAGCACTTTCCTTGGCAGACATTGTGGGCAATTATTTTTTATTTTTGTAGAATTGTTTTTTTTCTTCAGAGAAGAAAAAAGAGGGCTGCGACATTCCAGAAATATTTGGTATACTTCTGTGAAACATTTGTAGAAACATGTTGTATATCTAAGTTCCTCTCAGAAAAACACCCAATTTGAAAAAAGAAATTGTCTGAAACGGAATCTGGGAAGTCAAGATATTGAAGTTTTAAAATCTGTAATTTTTCAGGGTTTCTTCCGTGGACGATGGTGAGATTTTAATTATTTATTTAGAAGATGAAGGCTGAATTTGCACAAACAAATTACATGTCTTATTGCCTCTCACAATTTCACCCAATTTCAAAAAAACAATTATCCGAAACGGAGTCCAGGAAGTGAAGTTATGAGCATTTTAAATTCAGCAGTTTTTTAGAGTTTTTCCAGAAAAAACTGTGATTTTCTGTCGTAACTTATTGTTCTATTTTTGGGGTTTTTTCATGATGGTTGTGGGACCGAAGAGTTCATAGGGTGATCATATGGCTATTTCCTCTCAAAACCTCAAATAAATTCTACAAATTACTGAAGCATTCAAATCTCAATTCTATGACACATTGGATGATAGATTGCATGACTTTGTAGATGGCCTCAATGATAGTTTTCGTAGTATTCAAGATTCATTGGATAGCATGCTGGAGAGATTTCTTATGGTGGACATCAGGGATGAATATAATCAAGAAATATATGCTTGGTACGATTTTGAGGCTGATTGTGATGATTGGTATATGGATAGTTGTCATTTTTGGGATGACAACAACTTTCATATTTTATTTGATGAATCTACTCCACCTTCTGTAGAGAACATCAATGTCCCACATTAGGAGCTAGCTACCAACGTCTAGCCTGCATATTCTAAAATGGTATTGTTCCTTCCAGATTCATATTTGATCATCTCCCACTATGTGGATGGATATTCTTATTTGGATCCACATGATAGGTGTCAGTATTGGGAGCATCATTTTCAATTGGTTATTGGGTGTTGATATTTTCCATGTGGGGTTCACATGAGCAATTGGACATGGGACTCTGGTTTACAATGGCGGCTGGACTACTTCAGCATGGTGGCTACCATTTCTCAATGGGACCTTGGTTCTCTAGTCTACTTCATCACTATGATCCACACTTATCCATGGGACCCTGGTATATGGTTGTACATCAAGCGTTGAGGACAATGATTTCATAAGGGGGATGGAATGTGAGGTAGCTAGAGAGGTAGTGGGGGGGG
>ML784683.1:718669-761264 GCA_009831015.1 Picea engelmannii | reverse complement strand
GGTCATTCAATGTAAGGTGGACTAGGTCCACTATATTATTAAATAAGGCCCACTATGACAGTTAGATATAATAAATGGGTAGTTAGATATAATAAATGTAAGAGGACTTCTTAGAAGGTTCTACTTCTAGAAGATTCCTCCTCTAGAATGTTCTTAGGTGATGGTAGCATTATATAAAGGGGTTCAAGAAATGTAATGGGATATGAAGAAAATTATTATATTTGGAGCGGTAGCATGATAGGAGGATGCCCCCTCGAAGAGGCAAGTGAACAGGAGAGGATCCCTTCCATAATAGGATCCATTGTATAGTTTTTCCCTACCTCAAGGGTTTGGTAATAATAAAGTGTGGTTTCTTCTACCTTTCTCTGTGGATCTATTGTGTATTCATTATTTGTGGTGATTATATTTGTAGATCTATTCATGTTCTTATCAGTTTGAAACAAGCTCTGAGAGCTTGGTATAGTCGCATAGATTCCTATCTCACTCATAATGAATTTCAGAGAAGTAAAATTTAGCCAAAATTGTACATCAAATCAAATTAGGAAGGTAATGTGTTAATTGTTTGTTTATATGTGGATGATTTGATATTTAGAGGTGATTTTGGCATAGAATAATTCAAGACATTCATGAAGGATGAATTTGAAATGACTGATTAGGGATTTATGAGATATTTTCTGGGAATAAAAGTGCACCAGTCCAAAACTGGTATATTTATCTCATAGTCCAAGTATGTGCATGAAATATTGAAGAGATTCAATATGGTGAATTCAAAAGAAACACCAACACCTGTCATAATAGGATTGAAGCTAAGAAAGGAAGATAAAGGGTCCAAGGTGAATCCCAGACTATTTAAAAGACTGGTAGGAAGTCTTATGTATCTAACAATGACAAGACATGACATTATGTATGGAGTGAGCCTAATTTCAAGCTTCATGGAAACTCCAAAAGAATCACATTAGAAGGAAGGAAAGAGAATCTTGAGATATGTGCATGGAACAAAATATTTTGGCATTAAGTACTCCACTTCAAAAGATTTTAGACTCATTGGATACACTGACAGTGATTGTTGAGGAAACATAGGTGACAGTAAAAACACCTCAGGGTACACATTTCATTTTGGAACAGGTATGGTATCATGAGCATCAAGGAAGCAACTCATAGTGACACTTTCTTAAGGAGAAGCATAGTACATCGCAGCTACAAGCGCAACTTGTCAAGCAATATGGATGAGAAGGATGTTAAAATATTTGTTGCAGGAACAACAGGAACCAACAATAGTATTCTTTGACAACAATTCATCCATCATGTTATCAAAGAATCATGTGTTTCACAAGAAAACCAAGCACATAATTACAAGCTATCATTTCATCAGAGAATTGGTGAATAACAAAGAGATCTATTTAGAATTTTGTAGGTCAAAAGAACAAATTGCAGACATTTTTACAAAGGATTTAGAAAGAGATTCATTTCAACATCTACGCAATAAGGAATCATTTTTGTAAGGAGATAGAACAATCTACAAATGAGATTATTTTCTTTGTTTGTATCTTTTAGAAAAAATACTTCGTAATTTACAAGGAACTTAGATGTAGGAGTACTTTGAAGGTATTCCACCAGCACATGCATCTATTAGATATAAGTTGCTATTTTTCAAAGGATTTTTGTAGATGCATGAAATTTCCTCATGGCAGGAATCAAGAGGGACATGTGGGAACAATCCAGCAATTTGAAAGTATTCCAACAAGTGCAAATACCTAATCAGATTATTGTAAAATTTAGAAAACAAATTTAGACAAGAAATTAAGCTCCTAGAAGATCATTTTGTATCTACAGTTATTCCACAACGAACCAACAAACACTACAATTAGGACGAAATCAAACACTCTGAGAGAAAACCTTTTTTCCTGGGTTTGTTTTACTTTCTACCAAAGTTAGATTTCTGATGTTAGGGTTTCTATTGTTTTGTTTTCTATAAATTAAATGTTGTATACTATTCACATGTCTTATTCAACAGCAACAAGAAAATAGCTTTTTCGTCCTAAAAATGAGCCCCAGATGGCACCATTACATCTTGGTTGTATAAAATCCTAAAGTAGACAATGGAACCGTAAAACAGTTAGCTTCAAGCTACCCAAAAATTGTAGTTTTAATGTCACCCTTCCTATCTTATCCTTACTATTAGATTTACTCACCAATAAATGTGGTTTCGTAAGGATATTTAGATTTTCAATTATTGCAACAGAGTGTGGAAAAAATAAATCACTGTGATAAAATCTTCAAAACATTCTTCCATACGCATATTAAGTAGTGAAAATGTCTTGATTTATGATAGAGGAATGGTACTTGAAATTTATTGAAGATTGACTAGGAGTATATTAATAACATTTTGTGTAGATATTGGGGTTACTTTTCTTAATATGCTCTTTAACATTTTTTTTGGAAGTTATCATTTTTAATATTTCACCCTGATTCCTTAGTCTCTAGTGTTGAAATTGTCTCCCAAATACTTTTCTCTCTTGTTTTTCCAAAATCACTCAGCAACTGCATCTAGACTCATCCATGTTTTTTCTATTTGATTTAGGTGAAACAGACTACTCATAAACTGCACCCAGACTTATCCATTTTTTCCATTTGAGTTAGGTGGGGAAGACCACTATATGAGTGGAATGTAGTGGTTGGCTTAATACTCCATTTTCCTCATGTGCAAACCAAGGCCTAGTTAGCAGGGTGATGTCTTTGAAATTGAATGCTCTGTAGAATGCTTGTTCAACTCCATGGTTTTTTTTGTATGTAGCAAAATATTATTTTTGTCATTTGAAATTCAAAATTCCAAATTGCATTAATATCCCTCCAATATGATTTTAATGTGAATTTCTTGTTTTCTCATATTCTCCTTATAGCAAGATTATCAATATTTCACTTTGCAAATTTTACCTTATTTCTTTAGGTTTTATTTTTGTTTTATTTTCTTTTTAGTTTTAGATTTTGTTTGTTAACATTAGCAATTCCAAGTTTATGTAGGAACTAGATCATTATATTTATTTTTTATCATTAGCTCATTCAACATATTTGATTCTATTTATACCTTGGATCACGATAATTATTCGGTGAAGACCAGTTATGAATGGAAGAAACTCAAAAGGCTAAAGTTGTATGTTTCACGGTGTTGGTTATTCTGAAGTTTTTATAGCTTAGTCTTCAATTTGTCAACGGGAGAGAACTTCTAAAAGAACATTCGAAGGAAATCCACAGTTAGGGTAGATGACAACATTGCCAATTGTCAAGTAGCTACTGGTGCACTAAACAAGTATTGTGCCGACGTTATTAGCACATACATTAGGAAATCTGCATTTTCCATTCTTTGACGGCCACACAATTTCAATGCATGTTTCATGGATGTTCAAATGCCAGAAATGCATAGGTATCCCCTTTTCCTAATTGACATCTGAACAATGGTATGGTATGCAATAGATTGTTCCACTGAATTGTTTTGCATCTACAACTATTCTATTTGATGTCAGTTTGGCATGCATATAACATGAAGCAAGTAGACACTTTACATTTTGTAAGAACAAGATACAAATTTTAGAACATGGAAAATAGCATGAATCCTATAAACCAACTAGAAACTGAAACCTATCAACCACATAAACAATCTCTTATATATGATGCATCTCAAGTTACCACAATCTATTATATATGACACATCTCCATTGTACCTATTGTTGTTCGACATCAAAAGTCAGCAGCTACCTGGACCAATTGTTGTTCTTGATTTACAGTGTTCTAGCACTATTGACAGATGTGCAACATTCTAGTTGAATGATTGATGCAGGAGTATCGCTCCACCTCAGAAAATGTGCCAGCAAGCCAAAGCATAGGCATGCAATGGAAAAAGGGAGAGGCATTAACCCTCCAATTTTTAAATTTGAAATCTGATCCCATGGGGATTTACGTTGTAAGGGTGTAAGAGCCAAGCCATACCTTTGTACAGGTAGTGGATAGGGTCACCTTAAATGGTTGACTGTAAGAAGGTCTATATCGTATTCATGTCTGGATCATCATTTATGTAATGAGTCATAGGAGTATGGTAGGGATGATTTTAAGGATGGAAATTGATTTTAAAATGTAGAAACCTTGGTGAATATTACTAATCCTTCATATGTCAACTATAAATGTTTGGCGATATGTTTTTAAAAATATTCATATTTCTAAGTATTTTATATAGTTTTTATAAAATTTTGGCGATTTTTAAGGTAAAATAATTTTATCCTATAGAATTTGGGCAAATCATTTTTAAAATAGTGAATCTCATTTTTGGAAAAACCATCGAAAATTAGCCCATGAGCGAAATTTAGCCCCTAAAATCATCATTGGAGTATGGTGTCTTAACTAAGACAGTGATGGCACTAAGGCGGTGGAGAGGATAAGAACATAGAGCCCTCTTTTCTAAAAAGAGACTCAGGAGGATTCACAGAGGTCTTAGAAGCAGAAATCAGGATACAGTTAGAATAGGAGAAAGAACTGGGACTCTATTGTAGTCCAGTTTTTGTAAAAACATATGTATATACACACAAAGATAATAGAAAAGCACTTTTTCCTGCACATGGTGTGTTTATGTATTTGTGTTCATTATTATTCTTTTATATGTCATTCATGTTTTTTATGTATGAACTGGTGAATTATTGTATAAGTTTCAATTGTTTCTCATCTATGAGTTCCGAGTGTAAGGAGTGCGTTGACAGAGGTGAGTTAACCTCAGGAAATATCAAGAGAGATAGCATTGAACCTTCATTAGCAGAAGTGCAAGGAGTGCACAGGAAGAACTATGTGTTGAGTTCATAAAGATACAGATTTATTGAACACTCTGTAAGGAGAAGCTCTGCCAGGAGGGCGAGAAGAATTTATTTTCAAGAAATCCTTCGGATATGAGTTTGAAAAAATCCCAGAAATGGAAGGAGTGTGTGGGAGATCAAAATATTCGAGGATATCAAGCTCAAAAGGGGTAACGCAAGAAGTGCATGGGTGAAGAAATTATTCTAAGTCCTAAATATCAGAAGAGATAACGCGTTCAAGAGAACAAGCGAGACCCAGATAGTCAGATTCACAGCAGAAAGTTCAAAGGTTGAAGCCTTTGAACACTGACAAAATCTTCCAAGGCAGAAGAAGTCAAAAGCTCAGGGATCTGAGTGCAGAGGACCAACAACCGTTGGATTCGGAGGTAAGTGCACAAGACTTAAACCTTGTGTGTGCAGGAGAGTGGACTCGTCAAAGTCCCGAAGTGAACATGGACCGTCCATCATCCAGGGCGACAAGTAGCGAAAGATCTGAGTTTTCGGGTAAAAGCACTCTGGAAGGAACGAGTGCGCAGGATTTGAAACTCCTGAAACCCAAAGACCCAAAGTGGATAGAGGTCGTCAGATCAAGGGAGAGACATGCGTCAAGATATCGTGTGTTTCAGTTGAAAGCAATCCAGGAGAAACGACTGCATAGGAGTTTGAAACTCTCGAAGCCCAAATAGTCGAAGCGCCGAAGAGCCGAAGAAAATCTAGACCGTTAGATCTAGAAGGGCACGTGGCGAAAGGTCATGAACTTTGGGTGAAAACACTCCAGGAGAACGTGAAGGATGAAAGTTTGAGATCATCGAAGCCCGAACAATCGAAGTAGCTCAGAGCCATTGATATGGGTTGGACAGGTGTCACCAAATTGTGAACTTCATAGGATCATCCTATGGGGTTTCTGAGAAGTTGTGTTTCAGAATATCTTGAAGTGTCGAAGCCTGAATAATTCAGGGTCATAGATCCCAAAGGAAAGGACATGGATCATTGATCTGTCAGGCGATATGTGGAGGAAGGAGATTCACTCCGCTAGACAGTCGTTGGATCAGGGAGGATAGGTGTCAAAGGATCCGACACTCCGGAAGGATTCACTCTGTAGATTTGTGGTGGTTGAGATTTGAGATCACTGAAAGCCAAAGCCCTGAGCGGACGAGATTTGTTGATCTGGAAGAAGACGCATGGTGCCAGATCTGGAATTCTGGGTACGGAGCACTCCGAAGGATAGCAGAGGATGAAAGCATCAAAGTCCCGAAGGATATCTTGATCGTTGATCGAGGAGGAGGTCGAAGGACTTTTGATTTGGTTGAGGAGGTCAAAGTCCCGAAATGGGAGTAGAACTGTCGATTTAAGAGGACACGTGGCAGACGATCTGCCATTTCAGAGAATTCTCTCCAGAATAAATAGGAATTTGAGAATTGAGATTCCCGAAGGCCGGATTCGTGGAGGAGATCCTAGCCACATATTTAAAGGGACATGTGTCAACAGATCGTCCACTTCAAAATATTGTCATACAGGGAAGAGAAAAGTTTGAGAGATGAAAATATCGAAGGCTGGAAAGTTGGAATCAACCGTAGCCATTGATTTAGAAGGGAGCTATGTGTCGACAAATCGTGGAGATCTAGGATCGAGCATGGAATGAGGAAAGAAGACAGGAAAGGGAGGATAAATAGAATTCGTTTATCACGGATCATCACCAAGGGATTGGATATCAACAGATGAGAAGGATTGCGGGGCCAGGACATGCTTGGATGTTGATTTTCCTTGAGTGGGCCGCAATTGGAACCATGGTTTTAACAACGGAATATGTGGTAGTTGGAGGTGAATTGCAGGGAGAAAAGAGGGTTGGTCCAAAACCACTCTTGCCCATGCCTGCAATCACACATTTGCACAAGTTCATAGCCTAGGGGCGTATGTAAGAAGGGGCTAGTGAAAAGGTGCTAGTGCTCGGAAATTGAAGAGTGCGTAGATAGAGGGTCTGGGTATCACAAGACCTGCACCTAAAGGAGAAAAGGGACCTATGTATAATTTGGTTGGGTTCAATCAGGAGCTTGAAGAGTCAATCTGACTCAGAAGAAAGAAAGATCCTAGACCGGGAGGTCGCAGAACCCTAGTAGGGGAGGGGGGTTGCATCAAGTGGTATCAGAGACACAATTTTGCTTGCAGACAGTAGGAAAAGGGAGAGACGGTGATAGGATATAATCTGATACCAGGTGGTATCAAAGATTATATTTTCGTCTGTAGATTTCAAGTGAAAGAGAAAGAGGTAGAAGACACTAAAAAAGAAATAGCATGATTATGTGAGGTGTAGTCAGAATTTGAATTTTCCTATAGGCAGTAGGTGAAAAGAAGGCAGAGTACTGATTCTCTGTGAGAAAGTTGTTGAACGAGCACAACAGCAAAATTTTAAACAGTCAGGTGAGTTGTAAGAGAAGATGGAGATGCTCTCGGATGCAGAGTAATCCACAAGACTTGCCACAAGGGCAGGTAGAAAGTGAAGATGGCTACTGAAGGCCATGAGTGTTGTAGAAGAGAAGACTGCAAGCAAAAATGCAATCCAGAAATGGATCTGGAGCTCAATGAGATAAGAGAAAGGATGGAACAACTATCATTGAGGATGCAACGAGAGACAAAGGTACATTGGAGGTATGAATGTCCTCTGAACAGAAAGGAAAAATGGCCTATTCAAAATTTGTTGGCCAGAAAACAACAACAATAGTTAAGAAGGTGGATGAGGGAATTAGAAGACCTTAGTGACACAGAGGAGGAACTGATTCACATCTGTGAACCAAAAATTGGGAGACACCTCAGTGATGAGGAGGAGGTGAGATTAGATAAAGATCTCATAAACTGCCAGGTGGGTAGAAATGGAGTTTCAAGTTGCCAGGTGTGCAATGGAAAGAGATCAATCGAAGGTCTCATATACTATCATAGGATCAGTGATGAAAGTTCAAATTGCAAGGTGGGAAATGAGATGGGATCGGTTGATCTCATAGGCTGCCAAGTGGGAAGAAGAGAAGTCCCAAATTGCCAGGTGGGCAGGGGGAAAGAGAGGAGACTATTTGAAAGTCTCAAGAGCTCGGAAGTGATTCCATGTCAGCAAGGAGTGTTTATAGGTGAAGGTTCATGTGGATTTGCAAACCATGTGAATGAAGATGATGCGAATTTAGAAACTCTCACCATCCAAAAGGAGGATCATAGGAGCATTCTGATTATTGGAGGGATCAAGGAATTCCTACCAAGAAGCCAAGTAGAGGCCAGTTCACATGATGAGAATTAAGTAGAAGAAGAAAGACAGCTAGCAAAAACTGTAAAAGAGGAAGAAATGGAGCAAAAACTGATGTCTACCCCAGCAGAAGGAGAAGAGCATTCGACATAATTGCTCAAAATTTTCAGCCAGGAAGTTGAACAAAAGATGGTTGTAGCACCGGAGCCTGCAACAAAAGGGGAAGCAAACAACATAGATTTTGTTGAACTGTATGAAGAATTGGAAGCCCTGGAGAGAAGGGTAATGGTGCAAATATTTCACATCCAACAAGCTAAGTCAGAGACAGATGGAGGAGCATACCAGCCTGAGGAACATCTGGAAGAAGTTGGACTTGAACCAACACAAGAGGAGTTGATAGAAGGTAATTTGCCAGAAGAGGAAGCTGAGAAACAACTCAGTGATGAAATTGCAGCATTGGATTTTGCAGAAGTATGGAAAACTAATTCAATAGAAAATGACGACGACATGGGGGATCAAGATGATCTACCCACTCGTAAGGAAGATTTGCAGTCGAGAAGACTTCATAAGAGGAACCAGCCATTGGAGCAGTTGGACATAGTGATAGAGGGAATAAGAAGGTTGATGTTGAGGTCAACAGAAGTAGTCATCAAAGGGAAGTTTAACAGGGGAGAACCTGCAACAACAGAAGGGAAGAAGAAGAAGAAGAAGAAAAAGCAGTAGCGTCATAGCTGGAGAGGATAAAGAGGACAAATCCAAGGAAGAGTTCGGGATCCAAGAGGATTTAAACACTGGAGAAGAGGATCTCATGAGAGGGAGCTCATGATTTTCCCAGCAATGGATTATGATGCAAGAGAATTGCTCCACCTCAAAAAATGCGCCAACAAGACAAAGCATAGGCACGTAATGGAAAAAAGGAGAGGCATTAACCCTCCCATTTTTAAATTTGAAATCTGATCCCATGGGAATTTGCGTTGTAAGGGTGTAATACCCAAGCCATACATTTGTACAGGTAGTGGATAGGGTCGCCTTAAATGGTTGACTGAAAGAAAGTCTAGATCATATTCAGGTCTAGATCATCATTTATGTAATGAGTCATAGGCGTATGGTGTCTTAACTGAGACAATGATGTCACTAAGGCAGTGGAGAGGATAAGCTCGTAGAGCCCTCTTTTCTTAAAAGAGACTTAGGAGGATTCAGAGAGGTATTAGAAGACGAACTTAGGATAGAGTTAGAATAGGAGAAAGAACCGGGACTCTGTTGCAGTCCAGTTTTTGTAAAAACATTTGTATATACACACAGAGATAATAGAAAAGAAGTTTTTCTTGCACATGGTGTGTTTATGTGTTTGTATTCATTGTTATGATTTTATATGTCATTCATGTTTTGAATGTATGAACTGGTGAAGTATTGTATAAGTTTCAATTTTTTCTCGTCTTTGAGTTCTGAGTGCAAGGAGTGCACATTGTCTGCAAGGAGTGCATTGAAAAAGGTGAGTTAACCTCAAGAAATCTCAAGAGAGATAGTGTTGAACCTTCATCAAGAGAAGTGCAAGGAGTTCACGGGAAGAACTCTGTGTTGAGTTCGTAAATAGACGAAGTTACTGAACACTCTGTAAGAAGAAGCTTTGCAAGGTGTGCATCAAGCAAGGAGAACGCGAGGAGGGAGAGAAGAATTTATTTGCAATAAATCCTTCGGATTTGAGTTTGACGAAATCCTAAAAACATAAGGAGTGCATGGGAGATCAAAATCTTCGACGAGATCAAGCTCAGAAGGGGTAATGCAATAAATGCATGGGTGATGCACTTATTCTAAGTCTTAAAGCTCAGAAGAGATAACGCATTCAAGAGCACAAGCAAGACCCAAATAGTCGGGTTCATAGCAGAAAGTTCAAAGGTCAAATCCTTTGAACACTGACAAAATATTTCGAGGAATAAGTCAAAAGCTCAGGAGGAGGAGTGACAACAACCATACGATCGGTTGTAGAAGGGAGCCTAGATCGTTAGATCTATGTCGAGTGAATGAAGGAAGCACAGAGGAGAGGAATAGACCCAATCTGTTGGATCTGAGTGCAGAGGACTAGAAACCGTTGGATCCGGAGGTAAGTGCACAAGACTTAACCCTTGTGTGCGCAAGAGAGTGGACTCTTCGAAGTTCTGAAGTGAATAGGGACCGTTCATCATCTATGGTGACAAGTGGCGAAAGATCTAAGTTTTCGGGTGAAAGAACTCCGGGAGGAACGAGTGTGCAAGGGTTGAGACTCTTGAAACCTGAAGAACTGAAGTAAATAGAGGTCGTCGGATCAAGGGGGAGACACACGTCAAGAGATCATGTGTTTTGGGAGAAAGCACTCCGAGAGAAATGAGTGCATAGGAGTTTGAAACTCCCGAATCCTGAATAGCCAAAGGGCCGAAGAGAATCTAGACCGTCAGTTCCAAAAGGGAACGTGGCGAAAGATCATGAAATCTAGGTGAAAACACTCTCAGAGAACATGAAGGATGAAAGTTTGAGATCGTTGAAACCTGAACAACCGAAGTAGCTGGGATTCGTTGATCTAGGTTGGAAAGGTGTCACAAGATCATGAACTTCAGAGGATCATACTCCGAGGTTTTTGAGAAGTTGTGTTTCAAAATATCCCAAAGCACCGAAGGCCGAAGCATTCAGGGTCATAGATCCCAAAGGAAAGGATGTGGATCGTTGATCTATGAGGGGATACATGGAGGACAGAGATTCACCTCGTTGGAAATTTGTTGGATCAGGGAGGACTGTTACACATCAAAATTACTCACTTCAATAGTGTCGCAAGTGTCATCATTACAAGTGTTCTAAGTGTCGCATCTTGTCTGCAAGTGTCGCATATTGACCACAAGTGTCGCAAACATCATACTATTATTTTTCATATGTTGTGCCTCTAACAACATAATAAAGACACTTAAGACACCTCAAAGACTAGTTTTGAAGAAGAGAAATCAGTTGACAAGGAGTACAAGCCTTTTGGCACTAGAATAACCACTCAAAAATGGATTTTGGAGGGCATCTCTCCTCTACCAACTGTGAAGGAGTACCAGCGCTCCCTGGGCCTCTTTGGGGGAGCGCTCAAATTCTATGTGTACCCTTTTGGCGGATCACTACCTTTTCTAAGCGTATTTTTGGTTTGTTGAGCTAAAACAGGGAAGAATCCCCTCAATTTCTGAAGGTGGTTGGATTCGAATAGAAGTTCAAGGCATGATCTTAGGGAAGATCCTCAACTGAAGGAGAAGAATCCTCAACTTATCCCAAATATATTTCAAGTGGTTGGGCCTCTCCAAGGTTATATACGAAGGCCTCCTCATGGTGAAAGGGGAGGTAGAGACTAGAGATTCATACCAAACTTATGATCTTATAAGTGGTCTGAACAAAAAAGATTGGAGATATGAAACTTATGATCTCATAAGTGAGATGTCATCAAAGCAATCAGTGTAGATTACTTGAGAAAAGGGGTTGGACAAGGACAATTGGAAGAATTTGTTGCACCTTCATCAAAGGATTATAAGTACTTTTACTTGTTCTTATCAATATATCAATGCTTGGCCTGTTTCTTTCAAAATTATGTTTGTTCTACATGAGTTTGTCTTCAGTAGATAGATATATATTTGAGCTAATCTTAGTAGAATAGTAATTCCATTGTATCTTTGTTTGTTGTGCAGGACCTATGGAGGAGCTCAGGATTAGAGCTCATCTTGGACTTTGCAAGGACAAACGTCGTTAATAAGGTACATATCTTTCTTCTTCGCCTTCGTATGTTAGCTTGATTAGATCTAAAAGGATGTGAGTGTCCATGTTAAGCACTTTTATGTCTTGGCCTTAGGAGTCTAGAGACCAAGAGGGAATCCGCTTGTCCGCAGAAGGATTCACATGTAACAGAAATTGGCAACTCCACTCGGGAAGAGATCTGATTTTTGTCTCCTTTCCTAGATCTTGTTTTGGCCTTTTTCCCACTCATTTGACCTTCTCCATATTGTTTTTTATTCTTAGATCTGATTGATTTCCTCTTTCTTTCATCTTATTCACCCTGATTGACTGAGCCTATTCAGAAATTTGGTTTTCTGAGTTTTGAGAGTAGAGCGCTCCCCCTCCCTTTCTATCAGAGTGCCAACACTCCCCATTAGCCTCACATATAGCATTGGAATGCTCTGGTTCCCCTTACACTAGAGCGCTACCCCTTTCTATGAGAAATTCTCCAAAGTTTTCATCCTCTAAAGCTATTTCTTAGTTTTGGCATTGGTTTAGGAGTTTTATAAATCTCAGTTCATCTTGGTATTGGCCTTCAACACCCTATTTTCTATGAATTGATCTCTTCTTGTTTGGAAATTTGACATTTTATTTCCTTGCCTTGAAGTCACTCTTTGTCTTTGCTTATCTAGAGTTAACTTGTTGTTTTCTTCTCATTTATTTGACTAAGTGGAAGATTTTGTGAGGAAATCCAAAGGTCTGTGAACCTTTCATTTTGGTCTTTGAGGTCATTTTTCCATCATTTCTCTTTTGTTTGAGGTTTTTGGTTCTTGTTTGCAAATTTGGTTATCTTTGTCCTTTTTGTTTATTCACGACGAGAGTGTATTTTTGTTTGTGTGAGGTTTTCTTCTGATTGTTTAATCCTGAAGTCTGATTGACATTAGAAGTTTTACATCTGATTATCATTCACATATAAGCAAAATGACATATTTTAGTGATTGGTTTGGATATTAGAATGCATTTCTGAAATTTTTAGCATTACATTGGATTTGATTGAGAAACAATTGTATGAGAATGTGGCATCTTAGTGTTTGATAATGAAAATAACTCTCTCTCTTTCCCTTAAATAGGCATTCATCGAAAGACAAGACTTCTTATCATTTTCTTGTGCATTTTTCGGGAATTGAGTCATCATACCATTAGTTTCATTTTCATACACCCTTGAGTAAATAATAGTTGTAAAATTATCGCTAATTAAAATTTATCTAGAACATTTTTGTTTTTAGAATCTTCCACCAACATTAGACTAGGACTAGTACTTTGGATTAGGTCGTGAGTACAACTCTCCAAAGTTTTTCAAAACAAACATTAGCATCTTGTGATAGGGAGAGCAAATCCAATTGTCGTATATGATTTCTGGGATCCCCCTCTCACACAAGGGTTACGCACAAGATCACATTCGAGAGAATTACGGAGATTATCGCTCCATGGTTCAACTATTTGTAGTGGTCAAATCATATATTGGGGGTCACTTGAGGGTATACCCACGATTATGTGTGGGAGCCTCTTGAGTTGATTTCAAACTTATTATCCTGCCCATACGTTCAGATCGGATTTTTGACTGTACCTTCCCAAGGGATGACTGTGATTTGGTGTCCTTAGTGTCCATAATCTTTAGGTACTTACACAAGGTGATGGTTAAGGGAAGTCTGACTATACCTAGAACAGACATTGGTCAAACTCACTGGGCTCCTTCAAGGGTAAATCCACAATTACTGCATGGAAGCTTGACCCAAGGTGAAAGTTCATTAAGCAGGTCACCATTGTAACTATTCCACCATATCCTAGCCCCTTCTTGAATTGATCATGCAACGTTGGATTTCATCAACAACTAGTACAATCATCGAGAGAAGTTTTGTTTTCTTGGTTTTGATTCCTAGATTTTATTACCGTATGTTGTTTATTTTCGTTAGTTGGCCCTAGATTTCAGCGTGTACTGCTATTCTCAAAAATTGAGCCTGTAGACGATAAAGATCTTCCTCGATCGTGCAGGATGCAAGGGCTACCTCCGGAAGGCTACCCAATCCTTACCTTGTAACCCTCCAGAAGACAACTACCGTGGAGAGTTAAAAAATCAATCTAATGTTGGGAGTGTTGTTACTCCTCCATTAGACAACCCAGAAGGCCCTTTGGTTACGGTTGAGAATCCCACTCCTCGCACTATATCTGTGTCGGTAACCCCTCTCGAACCACCTTTTCTTCATTTAGACTCCCTTGGGAACATCATAGACGAAAAGGTCCCACAGTTACCTGAGAGAGATTTTACTGAAACATTAATGGGATCCACAAAACCAATATTTGGTGATGAGTCTAGGACTCCTATTCATCCTACCACTGCAGTAGATACAAATCCCACACCTGCTCATTCTGTATGGAGGACTTCATCAGGACGCGATCTCTATGAGCATTTTGAATCCATTCGACAACCATTTCATCCTCATGACCCTCCTATTGAAACGGGACCATCCAGTCAAACTATGAATCACCCCATCGATTACGTCATTAACCCTATTGTTACGTCAACACAAGTCCATCCTAATGCTGGACTCAATACCTCTACTCATTCTCAAATCACTTCGATATGTACCCCTACTTTTACAAACTTTCACTCTATAGCTCCACATGTTCCGCATGATCTTACTGGGACATCTTTGCACCAAAGAATGCAGACCCTTGCCAGCCAAATAAAACCACCTGGAGGGAAACCACCATCTAGAGGACCTATCCCTCCTGGAATAACACCATTCTATGGTGGGCCTACCCCTCACGGGGGACAACCCCCTTTCCATGTTCCTGCTAGAGGGAAACCTCCCTTTGCCAGACATACCCCAGTTGTTAATCCACCGCTGGCAGAGGGGAAACCTTCGTTTGCTGGAAACCCTTCACAATAATGGGGAGTATCTTCGGGAGGCACATTTACCCAACCCCATGGTGGGGGGAACTCATATCATAACCCACAAGGAGGAGTATCAAATCATGTTCCTTCCAAACCATCTTATGGACAACCTTATCCGGGCGGCATCCCAAACACCACTTAGAGTCCGCAAGGACAACAACCTTATCCTTCCAAAGGTTCTAATGTTTATCCTCCCCCTAATGTGTATCCACCTATAGGATATACTTCTTACCCTCCTCAAGGGAAACATGTTTATCCTCCTTATGGGCAAGCAAATCACCTGGCTTATAATGCTCAGAACCCACCAGGTTATGCAAATGTTTCTCAGCCATCATTGAATCCTGCTTATCCTAGTCAGCAACAACCGTATGTAGGAGGACCTACTAGTTACAATTATCCACCTAACCCACTTTATGGTCCTACTGGTGTTCTTATGCCACACCAATATCATTCACAAGTTAACCGACAACTACCTTTCCTTGCGACTCTGGATCTCCCTGACTTGTCTCGGTTAACCAATGATCCTATTTTTCATTCTTCGGTTTGGCCAGTTATTCCAGCTAAACTTCCTTATGATATTCCAAAATTTGACGGAAAACATGGAGAAGATCCAAATAACCATGTGATGACTTTCCATTTGTGGTGTTCATCAAACTCCCTCATGGATGATTCTATACGTTTGTGTCTTTTCTAGCGAACACTTATAGGATCTGCAACAAAGTGGTATATTGAACTACCACGTGATTCTTTTCATGATTTCAACTCCCTTTCTATGTCTTTCCTCGTGCACTTTCAACTACCTATTCACTACGAGACGGGTACTGAAATATTGACCTCCCTTCATCAAACTAACTCTATGCATATCTCTGACCATATTCATGAGTGGAGACAATGACGAAGGATGATCAAAGAAATCATTCATGACCAATTATTGGCGGAGTGTTTTACTAAATCACTTTTACCCCCGATCGCTCGTGATGTCACTATGGGTGGCGTAGTCACCGAGGAAGAAACCATTGCTCGGGCTCAGTACTTAGATTTGGTTGATTCACAATGCGATACTTTGTATGAGTTGCTTCTGAATGTTGCTCGAGATAATGCTAATCCATCCAAGCCGTCATCCTCATCTCATGTAGATGGTGTTATCGGTTATGTCAAAACTCAATCTACTTCCCAGTCAACAACACTCTCCTTTACCTCCCCCCAAACTCAAATCTCTGAGGTGAATGCAGTTCAATCTACCCCTTCACAACAATTCAGAGGTAATAAGAAGGCAAAAAATAAATCAAAAAATACTAATAACAATGAACAACCGAAAAATCAAGCTCAAACACCTACTACCGAAAAGCAACCACAGCGAAAACTGAAATTCCCATGTATCATTTGTGGTGACGATCACTACACTCAAGACTGTCCACATAGCGATGAAGTGGCCAAACTTTTCTAGGGAAATTCACAACCCGTTGTGCTTACTCATCCTTTTCCACATCAGCAATCCATGGTTTCTCAAACCCCCTCTCCTGGGATCAGTTCTAGCCATCCTCATGATGAGGCCTCGACAAGTGCCCATATTTATATGTTTAATTGGATTAATTTGACCACTCGCTCCAAGACATATGACACACCGGTTAAACCTGACAAAGGAAAAATCCTTAACGGTACCGATACTTTATCGGATCCATCACCATTCTCCATTAGTCCTCCATCCATTAATCCTCCATATGGACCACATTAGATTGAGAAACCTTTGTTTGACTCTATCTTACACCCTCCTAAGAGAACTATCCGTAAACCTACCTTTAATCCTAGTTCACGTGCCGCCCAGAACTACAACATTGTTGAAGATTTGGCTCAAGCACCGTGTGCTATGTCTATGTTAGAAGTTCTATAGCACTACCCTAGTCAACGTAGAACACTCTAGATTCTATTGGCATTGTTGATCCTGAGTCGTCCAACCATATCATGTTTAACCTAGACAATTATACATCTTGACTCTCCCACCAACTTGCTTTCCAAATTGATGTTGTTGTTCACAACCAACAAATTCACCGAACCATCTTGAATGAGGGAGCCTCTACTTGTGTCATATCTTTAGCATGTTGGAAAATTTTAAAATAACCTGCACTTAACAAATCCCCAATGATGTTACGCGTATTTGATGGGCGAAGTTTTCATCCTCATGGGATTTTACAGTCCCTGTTCGTCTAGTTGGGTGGCAAAACTGTCATTGTTGATGTTGAGGTGGTCAATGCTCCTCTTGAATACAACTTATTACTTGGAAGAAGTTGTTTTTATGCTATGAATTTTGTTGCCTCGTCGGTGTTTCAATGTGTACAATTCCCTCAATAGGGAAAAATTGTCACTGTCGATGAGTTAGATTTTTCTACACCCGATGCTCACGCTCCCGCTACCAACAATATTCCATTCTTGGGAGATCACAAGATCGTGTATGAAAGCATTGGTGTTGTCTTGCTGAAGGAATATAGCCTTATGGGTACCTTCCCTACACCACTTCCACCGACTACACATCATATTTCCACAGTCGATATGATTTTGACCACGGCTTATCAATCTTCGGAATCATCTGACCCTTGGATTGTACCTAGTCCCTTGGAATTCAATGTGCTAGGTGACACCATGCCACTTAGGCCAGTCGAAACATAATACGTTGTTTTCCAATCCACTTCTCCCTCCTCAGATGACCAACATCTATTGGCACCCGACAGTTACTCGATGCCATCACGGTTAAATTCTTTGTCATCTTCATTCGACAACATTTCCCCAATTTTTCCCTCAGATGAATCTATTATGGAAATGTTAAGAATTAACGAGCTACCTCAGGATGATAACCATCATCGATCCTCTTTTCTTCCCCCTCATGAAGAAATTTTGGAAGATATACACTCTATCTTCCCTCCTGATGTTGATTTTTCGTTGTCTCCCATGCCTTCAACTTCCGATGATTTAGATCCGGTAGTTGACATGGTGATCTCTTTGGTAGGGCTATTGGAGCCTAATCTCCTTACCCCTGTTGTGACCCTCGACATGTGTTCCTTTCAGAGTGATTTTCTTCCATCCAGTGAAGATATCTTGGAAGAAATGACTAAATTTTGTCCCTTGACATGGTGTCCTTCCAGAGCGTTATTCGCTTGGAAGCCATGATTAAGGAGAGTCCACGAGCATAGTTTCTCCTCTCTGTAGAAAGCTTGTTAAAAAATGAAACAGAGGTCATGAGCATAGTTTCTCTTCTCTGTAGCAAGATCGTTAAAAAATGAAACAAGCTTTGAGCATAGTTTTCATCTCTGTAGCAAGCTCGTTAAAAAATGAAACAAAAATCTGGGGATTGAACCCGGAGCCTTGAGCATAGTTATTTTCCTGTGTTAAGCTTGTTAAAAAATGAAATAGTCACCTCTCTTGTCGAGTCAATTCTTTCGCTAGGTCTCATATTTGAGCCTTCATTTCATCCACCTTTATCCTTTTTCTCCATCTAGTAGAGAAATTGGTGACAACCTCAAAGTCCATGAATGAATTGAAGTTTGAGGGGCATGTCTCCAGCCTTTGATGATCATTCTCGAGTTAATCCACTAGCTTTCAAGATGGGGGCATACCGAGTTTAGTATTTTTTCTTTCTCGTGCTCGTAAATACATGAGAATGAAACTAAGCATAGTATTCTTTCGTTCCCGAGCTCAAACACATGAGAATGCACCGGGTAAAATTTTATCTATTTTTCAGACCCGCATGGACACACGAAAAAGGAACCCCCTGGAGTCTTCGTTAAGTTCTTTTCAAACTCTCTAAACATGAAAATATTTTCGAGTGATCTTGCTTCCTTTCCCACTCATTAAAAGGTTTGAAAGGGCATCTTTCGAGTGATAATTTATCTCGTTTTTGGCCTTGTGAGACTAACATTACGAAAAAGGACAACATTTGAGTCATCTTTAAGTTGTTTGCAGATTCTCTAAATATGAAAAACCATCGAGTTTACCTTCTCTGGACTCGTTAAACAATCATACATTGAAGGGCTCATTTGAGACCGAACCCTTACTTCTTCCAGTTCGTTAAACAAAGGAAGAGGGACTTACCGAATGTGAGTCATATCGATCACGTGTTACCCTCCTTGAGCTCATTAAATTAAAAAGAGGTACTTGTCTATTTTGATGGGGGAAAAATTGAAGGAAGCAAGCCAAGCAGTTTTGAGAAAACTACCAGTAACTCTTACGGTCACCCTTGAACATGACACTTTGTCTTTGCATGCATTTTAATTCGTTGAACCTATGCACTGAGCCAATCCTCTGAGTTTCTTTTACTCCTTTGGGTCACCTGACGAAAGTCACAGCATCCACTGCATCATCAAGTTTTGGTCCATGTCACGTTTCTGATGTTATGCCTTAGTGTTCAAGGAAAGTATCTATCTCGAGAGTGGGCCATCACAAATATCTTGTTTCAATACCCATGTCAATCCATGCTCATTTGATCTACCAATTACATCTCTGTGTCAATTTCATGTCGTTGATGGGGGGTACATCAAATCCCTCCTTCGATGAGTCTATTCTTGTCGACTTCAACACATTATCCAGTAACTAGACCTAGAAACTAGTTAGTACCTTGGGACCTGCATGCCTCAATGGCAGGCCTCCTCATGTCCGACAGTGGGTTTACATCATTGACCTCTGATCGGATGACTCCATGGATGTTCAACTTCAGCTCATCTATTCGCATTCGTCAGAATGTACTAGAGTACCTTGGGAATCATTGACATCAATGGTGATCTCCCTCGCGCTTGTTAACGGTTTACCTCATTGACAGGTAATCAAGTGGTTTCTACCATGTTCAACATCAGGACATCTATTCACATGGTTAGATTCGTACTACATCAGGATCGGTAAGAAGACCCTGGGTTGATTTATCACTCTTTTATATGCTTTTCCCAGGTTGCGAAGGAGTTCTTTTGAACTATGACACACATATTGTTACATAGATCCACTTTGTATTGGTCATCTCTATGTCTTGTCATCTCATAGATCCACTGTGTATTCTTCATGGCTACGATTAGTTCAAGTCATAGGAGTATAGATCCACATTGTATCTTTAGTGGATATACCATTTTGTCAATATAATTGTGGATCCGCAGTGTATTTTATGGCGACCATACCTAAAAAGTCTTTATCACTCAAGAATAGGTATGACTGCCTTGGGTTTGAAACATGTCATAATATTTGTTTGATGGTTGTGTGCATATTTTTCCATCCTCTCTGCATCTATACACTTTCTCAAGAAAGTCTACAAAGTACTTCATTCATCATCGTCTTCTGACTTTTCACTTTGGGGAGCAATCTGTTACACATCAAAATTACTCACTTCAATAGTGTCACAAGTGTCATCATTACAAGTGTTGTAAGTGTCACATATTGTCCGCAAGTGTCGCATCTTGACCACAAGTGTTGCAAGTGTCACAAAAATCATACTTCCATCTTTCCTATGTCATGCTTCTAACAACATCATAAGGACACTTAAGACACCTCAAAGACTAGTTTTGAAGAAGAGAAATTAGTTGACAAGGAGTACAAGCCTTTTTCCACTGGAATAACCACTCAAAAATGGATTTTGGAGGGCAGCACTCCCCTACCCACTGTCAGGGAGTGCCAACGCTCCCTGGGTCTGTTGGGCCCAAGATATGATCATCTTCATGACGTTATTATACACTTTTTCCATATGTACATATTCATTTTTTATCTTTCAAAGGAACCTTTTGAACAATTTTATGGTAAAATGATACAATCGTCATGAGGTACGTATAATTCATGTTTTGTGATTCAATCAAGTTTAATTTATCATATTTGATGGTTTCCAAGAGTTAATTCATGTTTTTTTGTTGCTACAGGGAAAAATGCACTATGTTTCGTGGTCCGACACTTGATCCAGCACTCGTTCTGGTACTTGATCCGACACTCGTTCCGACACCTAGTATTGCACAAAAATGCAAGGCAAGTTGGCGGTTATGGTATGGGCGGCCAGTGGTGGACAAATAGAGCACATGGGTTTTTTTTTTCATCACCCCCTCCAGCTAATAAGCTCAAGACAACTCAATTTCAGTTGTCCAAAGAGGGCGCTCATTGGGTTCCTCCATTTTGTTAGTTATGGATGCATTTAATGTAATTTTCCGAATTTAGAGGTTTTTCGACCCTCCTATGGTCGACCACCTGGGTTTTAAGATTATAAATACCAATAGGATTCTGATTAGATTGTAAACCAAGTAGCATAAGCATCAGAATTTCCACAAAAATGATTTTTCTTTGTTTCTAGTTTTACATTGCCAGAATAGTGCCAAAACTGCATTTTTAGATTTTTATGGTGAATTTGGCCTACTGAGATCGTGGTGTGATTTTAGAGAGTAACCATGACTTGCTGGGGGGCCCACTAGTAGTCTGGTAACTATATTCATGTTTATTTTTCATTTCCTAATTTAAATTGCTCTCTTTTTATTTTCTGTACATGTATATTTTTATTGTGTTAATTAGTTTGTTGTAGCTTATTGTTTTACTTCTTTTTACAGGTTAGATGATGATATGTGTTAGTATCTGTTGATTTCATAGATTAGAAAAGGCTTGCAAGTCTCTCTCTCACTATACTAACCCCGTGTGCAACGTAGATGTTGAATTGTGCTTTCTTTTATATGTTTACAGTCAAGCTTAGAACAGATTTTTAATTAGAATAGTGCATAGTTTTAATCTGAGTTTCTTCTGACAAAGATTGATGGATGGATAGATTTGCTTCCATTTTTTGAATCATATCTTGCTTACTTCAGTTTTAGATAGATTTCACTTGCTTATTTATTGGTTAAATGTAATTTTCAATTCTCTTTTTAATGTCATGTTTTTAATTTCTATTTTCAGTCATTTTCTTTATCATAGCTTGAATGATTAAAATAGACATAGTATAGTTTCCTTTCACATAATTTCCTTTCATAGATTAAGATGCAATTTAATTTCTTAGTTAGATAATGATGATCTCATTATGATGTTGATGGTTTATACATGAATATGTAGGGTATTTAACATTACTTTTATCATGGCTAAGTTTTCATTGGACTGTTTACTTCACACCTTTCATTTTTCCATTGAAACTAGTATTGAGCTTATACCATTAGGATTTTCCTTTGTTGTCAAGTGTCATCGAGATATCATCCGTCACCACCAAAGGCATTTGCACAATCACCAGCATTACATTTGAGTGTTTCATAGGTTCAAGTTAGTTTCTTGATTTCATAAGTTAGAAAAGGTAGTTTCTTGTTTTCATAAGTTTAGTTGATAGTCTTTCTTGCTTTCAATAGAATAGATTTCCTTTCATGCATTGCATTGAGCATTTAAATTTTCTTTCATGCAAGAGAAATAGTTTTTTATTAGGCATTTAGTTCACTTGCCTCTTAGGCTAGGTAGTTGTTCAATGAGAAGTCTTTTCTTACTTGCCTTTTGCTTTATGCTTTTGCTTGCTTGTCTATTTTCTTTAATAGGTTAGTTAGGTGCTTTTGCTTGCTTGTCTATTTTTTTTAGTAGGGTAGTTAGGTGTTTTTGCTTGCTTGTCTATTTGCTTTAATAGGTTAGATAGGTGCTTTTGCTTACTTGCTTATGTATTTTCTTTCATAGGGTAGTTTCTCATTGGATATAGGTTGGCAAGTTAAAGAAGTTTTATTTTTTCATTTGCTTAGTATGCTTAGTAGTTTACCTTTGCTTACTATCATGAACTAGTTTGTTTTATATAGAGTTTTCATTCGCTTTCTTAGGAACTATCCATCATTCCTTGGCCCAAAAGTACTTAGGTTACCTAGTTTCAATTTGCTTAGTAGGGTCTGTTCATTAGATAGGTTTGTTTGAGTAGATTAGCCCTAGATAGTTGCTTTCCTTAGTTAGTCTACACTCCTACCAACCTTCTACCTTTGGCATATATTTTGCTACAACTCTAAGTTTACTTACCCGAGATTGACAATTTAATTGAGGGTAGTTTAGTGTGTTTTTTAGTACATATAAAACACCTAACAGGGCCTCTTTGGGGGAGCACTCAAATGTTCGGTATACCCTTTTGGGGGAGCGCTACCTTTTCTGAGTAGATTTTTGGTTTGTTGAGCTAAAACAGGGAAGAATCCCCTCAATTTCTGAAGGTGGTTGGATTCGAATAGAAGGTCAAGGCATGATCTTAGGGAAGATCCTTAACTGGAGGAGAAGAATCCTCAACTTATCCCAAAAATATCTCAAGTGGTTGGGCCTCTCCAAGGTTATATATAGAGGCCTCCTCATAGTGAAAGGGGAGGTAGAGACTAGAGATTGATACCAAAATTATGATCCTATAAGTGGTATAAACAGAAAATATTGGAGATATGAAACAAATGATCTCATAAGTGAGATTTCATCAAAGAAATCAGTGTAGATTACTTGAGCAAAGGGGTTGGACAAGGATAAATGGAAGAAGTTGTTGCACCTTCATCAAAGGATTGTAAGTACTTTTACTTGTTCTTATCAATATATCAATGCTTGGTCTGTTTCTTTCAAACTTATGTTTGTTCCACATGAGTTTGTATTCAGTAGATAGATCTATATTTGAGCTAATCTCAGTAGAATAGGAAGTCCATTGTATCTTTGTTTGTTCTACAGGACCTATCGAGGAGCTTAGCTTGGACTTTGCAAGGACAAATGTCATTAATAAGGTACATATATTTCTTCTTCTACTTCGTATGTTAGCTTGATTAAATCTAAAAGGATGTGAGTGTCCAAGTTAAGAACTTTTCTATCTTAGCCTTAGGATTCTAGAGACCAAGAGGGAATCTACTTGTTTGCAGGAGGATTCACCTGTAACAAGGACAGGTGTCATAGAATCTGACACTCTGGAAGGATTCACTACGAAGATTTGTGTTGGTTGAGATTTGAGATCGTCGAATTTCAAAGTCCTAAGAAGACGACAATCATTGATCTGGAAGCAGACTAGTGGCACCAAATCTGGAATTCTAGGTACGGAGCACTCAGAAGGATAGAAAAGGGTGAAAGCATCGAAGTCCCAAAGGAGATCTCGATCGTTGATCGAGGAGGAGGTCGAAGGACTGTCGATTTGGATGAGGAGTTCAAAGTCCTGAAGCGAGAGAATACATGTTGATTGAAAAGGATACGTGGAAGACGATCTTCCATTTTGGAGAAACTCTCCAGAAGAAATAGGAATTTCAGAACTGAGATTCCCGAAGGCTGAATTCGCAGAGGAGATCCTGGCCTCATATTTAAAGGGATAAGTGTCAACAGATCTTCCACTTCGGAAGATTGTTATATAGATAAGAGAATTTTTTTAGAGTTGAAACTCTCGAAGGCCGGAAATCCAGAATCAACCATAGTCGTTGATTTAGAAGGGAGCTACGTGTTGACATATAGTGGAGATCTGGGATTGAGCGTGGAAGGAGGAAAGAAGATAGGAAAGTGAGGATAAATAACAACAATTTATCATGGATCATCGCCAAGGGATTGGAGATCGACGAATGAGAAGGAATGTGGGGCCAGGACATGCTCAGACATTAATTTTCCTTGAGTGGGCCACAATTGGAACCACGGTTTTAACAAAGGGATACATGGCAGTTGGAGGTGAATTGCGGGGCAAAAAGTGGGTTGGTCCAAAGCCACTCTTGATCGCCCCCACAATTACATGTTTGCACAAGGTCATAGCCTAGGGGTGTATGTAGGAAGGGGCTAGTGAAAAGGATCTAGTGCCTGCAAATTGAAAAGTTCCCAAAGCACGTAGACAAAGGGTGCGGGTATCACAGGACCTACGCCTAAAGGAGAAAAGGGACCTGTGTATAATTTTTTTGGGTTCAATCAGGAGCCCGAAGAGTTGATCTGACTCAGAAGAAAGAAATATCCTAGACCGGAAGGTCGCAGAACCCCAGGAGGGGAGGGATTGATTTCCAATTTCAAAGCCTTATTTCCAGTGAAATAGCTACTAAGTTGGGAAAACTTAAAAAAAAAACATCATGTATTTTCTCTATTATAAATTTCTTTAGTTTCATTGGCAATATATGCAAATTAGAGTTTTTGGTGTTCAATGTCCCCATGCATGGGTTAAATTTGATGGGTATTTATTCTCATTTTTTTTTTTATTTAACCTCCTTACACTAACAACTTTAAAATTTGTGTGTTAATGATAATATTTACTAAATTTTTAAAATCATTATCAGTGAATTAAAAGTTTACCCATATCCACTTATATATGTGTCTTCTATATTTATATATGACTATGAAATCTAAGATACCAAATTGTAAATAAAATCTAAAGAGGTCAACGATCTCATTGGATGAGGACTCTAATTTTATGAGATGAGACTCAAATAAGCATAGACTACACCCAAAATGATGAGACAAGTTGACACTGTTAGATGAGATTCCAACTCCTTACTCTCAAGATAAGCATAGATTATGTTTGTGCCACCTCAAGATGAAAATACTAGATATGAAAGGTCGGTGCATAAAATACCAACCTTTGGGGAAAGAGTACTCAAGATTGAAGGGTCTTTTTCTTGTCCAACAGAAATAATAGAAGTGACTTTTCTTATTTCTCTAGGTGAAAGATTTATTTTTTTTTAAGATTTTTCATATAGTTTCTTTAGTGTTGGTAGTAGAGGATATTAAAGCATGAAGGTAAAACAATCCATCATTAAAGGTTAAGACAAGAATGCGTGTCCTAATTGTTGAGTATTTTAAATGGAACATGGCCTACTTTGCGAGATTAGCCACACATAAATCACAAAGTGATGGTAAAGATAGTAGACCACCTCTAAGATGATTTGAAATCTAGCCCATTTGTCCCATTCTCGATTGTTGTGACAATTGGCCAAGTTACCTTTATATCGTTGGACATGTACCTATACAAAGATATTAAAGAATTGTTGTTATAATAGAAGCTTGACTTTCTGAATATATTTATGTTCCTTACATGCAACAATTTCTACAATACTTGTTTATATTAATTCTAGTTTTGGAGCTTCTTTATAGTTTGGATGTGTAGTCTCCACATTTGTTCACAAACAAAAGTTCCTTTTGTATTCACAACAAAAATTAACAGAAACACATATAATACATAATATTTAAATGACTTAAAAACACAAATATAAAACTTCTTGTAAAGGACAGTTTTAAAAAAAATCCACTAAAAAAAATTACTTGTCAAATTTATACCCTATCCATATTCAAGAAAAAAAATTACTTATCAAATTTATACCCTGCCCATATTCAAGAAAAAAAATTAATTGTCAAATTTATACCCTGCCATATTCAAGAAAAAGTTAATATACCCTACCCATATTCAAAGAAAAAAATTACTTGTCAAATTTATACCCGGCCCATATTTAAGAAAAATTAAAAGCATATATATCTGTAAAAGTTTTTGCAAAAATATTTGTAAAAAGAATGCACGTCTACAAAATATTTGTAATTTCTTCTTTGAATAGAGAATTTATAATAAATATATAATACTTGATAAAATTCATCAATCCTTTTTTCCTTGCACATTCAAAAGCTCTCCCTTCATTGTTACCACTTTGGAAGAGACCTACAATATAAATTGTAGATGAATCATAAGAGTGTTGAGGTCTCTTTCAAATTTTCAAAATTGAGACTTTCGAAAGTTGACTGTGTAAGAATTTAAATTGAAGATGTCAAATTACTAATATCTTTTTATATTCTTTTTATATTTTTCAGGTTTAGGTGATAACAAAGTAACAAAACTTTTTAATATGAAATGTACAAAAGGAACGATGGCGAAATGCTGATTACCAATAATAAGTAGCATGTGCCAATCTTAGCATTGACAGCAAATGTAACATAGTCAATCCTCTTGTGATGTGGCATGGAAGGGTATGTCGGAAAATCTTTTTAAGAGGAATAATTATACAAGGATTTTCTCTCCATAAGACTTTCTCTCCATATTTCAGAGATTGGCTTTCAATATTCAGCATTGATTTCAATGTCCCTTTGTATTACAGTAACAAGGTCCACTAATTCAATGATTCACTTTTTCTATAAAGGATAATGCTTTTCATTTTCTTCTTCTATGGAGGCCTTGTTATGATATGTAGATTGATTGAAACATGTAAAATATTTATTATATGTTGTATGTGAAGGAAGGATAAGATTAATATTGTAACTTTGNAAAAAAAAAAAAAAAAAAAAAATGATTTAGGTCATGGTTCAGTAATAGCTTTATTGTCATGCCTATCCATACTATATTACCTTCTAAAGTGCAGAAAATGTGGTCTTTTTTTATATATTTTTTGATATATATTTTTTGATATGAATTTTTAAGTAGTAAGAATTATCTTTATGAGATAGAGAAAATGTTTTAACTTTTTATTGAAGGATATGCAAGTTATGTAAAATAATGTAAATGTAAAGTTGAAATAGACAAATGAAAATGTACAAAAAAAAATTAAAAAAAATTAATGAAAAAAATTTAATAAGAAAATAGGTTAAGGAATAGGAAGTGAAGAGCCATGATTATTGGCTTTCTCTTGCTTCTAGCTCTCCTTATTTCTTATATAATTTCACTCCTAAAAAAATTCTGCCAAAGAGAAGAGGAACCAATCATATTGTAACCAAAGATAGTTCATTCAAAGCTAGTGTGTGTCATGGTGATATTTCTCCAGCAATCTATGTGAATTAGTTATGTTAAGATTTTTGTGCTTCTTGCTTGGATATTGAGATTATGTGTGGATTTTTATGAGTTTAATGCTTTCTTGCTAGGGGTTGATGGATCAGCTTTATTTTGCATTTTTTTCTACCATTATTGCGTTGTGAGATTGTGAAGATGACAAATCCAGAGCAACAACAAACAAGATCAAAAGTGAATCTTCAAATTCCATGTCTTAATTACGCAAAAAGGCATACATCTATTGACAATGGGCACATTTAATATGTTTTTAGTACTTAATCAGTTTTGTATGGACAAGATTAAATATTGTTGGAATATTCTTAGTTGTCCCAATAAATCAATGGTTGTGATTTCAACCACTAACTTCCTCACTATTATAAAGACATCCATTTACATGTTTATTTTTTTACTTTTACTTAATCATATTTAAAATTTACTATGATGGCCCCCGGGGGGCAGCTCAATTGGCAAGTGCCTTGAAAATGAAGTTCCATGAGGTTTCGAGTTCAACTCCCCCCGATTTACAATGTGTGTCACGTAAGGGGCATCGTGGGCACACCAGAGGTTATAGTGGTAGTAGTTGGATAACACGGCCACGTGTAACGCGAGCACATGCCCAACTAGTTGTTGATTCCGCTAGACATAAAAAAAAAAAAAAAATACTATGATGGCTAGCTGATTTCCACCTCTGAGTGATTAACGTTTCATTTTCTAAAGAGCCCAAGTTTACCAACCACTATTTTTACTCCAACTATTATTTACTAGGCGGGATTTTCCTGCTTGGAACTCCTACTGCGTCGTCTTACCGTGTCAGTTATTTAATGCACAGGGTTATACCGTTATTTAATGCCTAGAACTCGGTTATTTCGGCGTTCACCAGCCATGAGTGACTTGTGGCTGTGCTAGTCATATTAATTTGGAAATAAGATTATACAAAGATATCCATGACCCTGCAAAATCCAAATGCATATGGAGGTAGACAATCCAGTTTCAAGTGGAGAAGGATGAACAAAACCCCTGTAAGGAAAATTACTTTCATTGAACGTTGGAAAAATCTTCCCCATGTTGGTAAAGGTTGATTTCACATTGATAGACTGCCAACTTTAATGTCGGTTCAAATTTCCAACGCTCTCAAATAAGGATAAGGTTGTTAAGAAAAATACAACAAATCGATCTGGCTCTTCAATAATTCATAAGATTTCAAAATCAATACAATACATAATTAACTATCAATATGTAGGTTGTTGTGGGGTTCTTCCTATCCTGCAATGTCTTGCATGCTTGTATGGATTTGCAAAGTCAAACTAAGACTACTCATGTGGAATGGTATCTCATTTTTTAAACAGTCTTGTGTTCTTGCACTTGAGAATGGATAAACAGTCTTGTGTTCTTGCACTTGAGAATGGAAAATAGATCATACCCAAGTAATCAATGTGCATAAGTTTTTGGACTTAACATTATAGAAGTGACGGCATATCAATAGATTTTGATGATATTAAATAAGGAAAAATACTCGAGCCTAGCTTTTCATCTTCCTTGGTTAAAGCTGAGAATTGATAATAAATGACTTCTTGATAAAGATTAACTACATTGAGACACATGATCCCTAGTGACTATATACATAATAATTAAGATAATGCGCATACGTCCATTGTATTAAGCCACATGATTCATTGTCTTAGCAACGAGTTGCTCCTGACTATATACATAACACGTTCCATAAGCAATTTCTGCATACCCAACAGATAGGTTCAAGAGTTTAAAAAAAAAATATTATTATATGATATTTACTTTGCACGCATGTTTTGGGCCACGGCCATGGAAATTAGGAGTTGTAGCATCAGGTCATTGTGTGTCTACATGGCACCCATGCCTTAGGACGTTAGGACGCAACCACCGTAGCTAGAAGACTATGGTCACGCAAGGCAAGTGAAGTCATACAAAGTAATACTTCATGATTTACCATGGGAGGTCAAGGAATTTAAGATGGTGGGAAGGTTCTGCTACAATGGGATCGATAGCACTGTTATCACATCCACCAACATATGCAAGCTTCGTTGCATGGCTGAGTATCTAGAAATTGAAAGGATTGGGGTGCGCGCAATCTACTCTGCACAACATAGTTAGGAATACTGTGCACCAAACAGGCTACACAACAGAGTTGCACACACTGCTTAGATTGTTGTACACACACTTAATAAAATGATTTATGAATGCAACATTAAAACAGTGCTATGCTTAGCACATAAACTCATAAATAAGACAGAAACTTGACAAAACACAAAATACTTAATATTAATGAACTTCGACACAGTACGCACGATTTACATAATACAATGACAAAATGAGCTTCGGCTCTAATACTTCTTGTCAATTCTTCAGCTATTGTTGGTTCTCTCTACCTTTCTCCTTCTTCTATGTGCATGAACTGCTTCTCTTCAGTATCTACTATGCATCCCCTTCTCTCTACTAACTGAAAATGACTCAGAATAATATAGACTTTGACTGTGACTTCCTACAAAATCTAAGACCAACTCAACATTAAACACTACCATAACTACAACTCACTCTGAATCAACCACTTAATTTAATTCAAGAAGATAGAATTAAGCTCTATTTATAGCTCTATCGTTTCCCGACTGTCTTTTGAGTAGACGTGCGACTTTACTCTTGCAGACTGTCTGACTGACATTTTGGCTACTGATAGATTTTGACTGATAGACAAATCGGCAGAGACGTGAAAATCTCACTAACTTGTAATTACAATTTCCAACACTCCCCCTTAATTATAAGTTGGTGGGATTATAAAAGAAAATTACATCAAAAAATTGAGTTTTCACTCATCTGTTACTGCACGGACTCCCAAACTACTGCACAGATGCTGAAATGCATCTCTTGCTAAAGCCTTTGTAAAAATGTCTGCAATTTGTTCTTTTGACCTGCAAAATTCTAAGCAAATCTCTTTGTTATTCACCAATTCTCTGATGAAATGATATCTTGTATCAATGTGTTTGGTTTTCTTGTGAAACACATGATTCTTTGATAACATGATGGTTGAATTGTTGTCATAGAAAACTGTAGTTGGTTCCTGTTGTTCTTGCAACAAATATTTTAGCATCCTTCTCATCCATACTGCTTGACAACTTGTGCTTATGGCTGCGACGTAGTCTACCTCTGCTGAAGAAAGTGTCACTATGGGATGCTTCCTTCATGCCCATGATACCATACCTGTTCCAAAATGAAACGTGTACCCAAATTTTCTTTTTCTATCATCAATACTGCCTCTACAATCACTGTCAGCGTATCCAATGAGTTTCAAAACTTTTGAAGTGGATTACTTTATGCCAAAATCTTTTGTTCCATTCACATATCTCAGGATTCTCTTTCCTACTTTCCAATGTGATTCTTTTGGAGTTTCCGCGAACCTTGAGATTAGGCTCACTCCATACATAATATCAGGTCTTGTTGTTGTTAGATACATAAGACTTTTTACCAATCTTTTAAACAATGTCGGATCCACTTTGGACCCTTTATCTTCCTTACTTAACTTCAGTCCTCTTATGACAGGTGTTGGTTCTACTTTTGAGTTCACCATATTGAATCTTTTCAATATTTCATGCACATACTTGGACTGTGAGATAAATATACCAGTTTTGGACTGGTGCACTTCTATTCCCAGAAAATATCTCATAAGCCCCAAATCAGTCATTTCAAATTCATCCTTCATGACTGACTTGAAATATTCTATGCCAAAATTACCTGTAAATATCAAATCATCCACATATAAACAAACAATTAACACATTACCTTGTTGATTTGATTTGATGTACAGTGTTGGCTCATTTTCACTTCTCTGAAATCGATTCTATGTGATATAGGAATCTATGTGACTGTACCAAGCTCTCAGAGCTTTCTTTAATCCATACAATGTTTTATTTAATCTGTATACTTTGTCTTCTTGTCCTGGAACCTCATAACCTTGTGGTTGTTCCACATATACTTCTTCTTCTAAGTTTCCATTCAAGAATGTTGAATTTACATCCATCTGATAAACTGGCCATTTGTATTGTGTGGCAATTGCTAACATTGTTCTCACTGTGTCCATGCGCACAACTGGTGCAAATGTTTCATTGAAATCAATTCCATGTTGTTGTGTAAAGCCTCTTTCAACTAATATTGCCTTGTACTTATGTACTTTTCTTTCTACATCTTGCTTGGTTTTATAAATCCAATTGACACTTATGAAATCCTTATTATCAGGTACATCTACAAATTTCCATGTTTGTTTTCTCTCTATGCATCTGATTTCTTCATCCATGGCTTGTGCCCATACATCCTCTTTGATAGCTTCTTCAAAAGTTAATGGATCATCTATTTGTGAAAACAAAGAAAACTCTGAGAATGAATTTGTTGTGTCTTCATTATAGATGTCGTGCAGACTTCTTGTCTTTCTTGGTAAAAAACTTGCTAATGTTGGATCTGGAGATGTAGAAGTACTCGGAATTCTTGCTGGTATTTGTTGCGCTCTAGGTGTAGACTGTGCACTTGTTGTTCTTCTTGGAGTATGATGTGCAGTAATTTGCATTGCGGTGCCAGGTGTAGACGAAACTACGCATTGTCCTGTGTATGGTGTTTGCACCACTTCATCCTCTATGTCATTATGCTCTATTGCATCAGTTATCTTTACTGTCTTTTCTATGGTTCCATCCCATGCTCCATTCTCTATGAATTGAACATTGGAGTTGATTATGAATTTTCTTATGGCAGGGTCATACAACTTGTATTCTTTTGTCTCTTTAGAATACCCAAAAAATATACATTTTTGTCCTTTGTTGTCCAGCTTCCTCCTCAGTTCATTTGGAATATGTGCGAATGTGATGCAACCAAAAACTCTTAAGTGCGCCACATTATTCTTTGATCATATCCATGCTCCCTGAGGAATTATATTCTTCACTCTTTGTCGGACATCTGTTCAAGATGTATACTGCAGTTGCTACTGCCTCAACCCAATACTTATTTGAAAAATGTTTAGTTGTCAACATAGTGCGTGCCATTTCCATTATGGTTTTGTTCTTTCTCTCTGCGACACCATTCTACTGAGGTGTGTATTGTGTGGTAAATTGCTTATAGTTTCCATGAACCTTACAAAAGTTATGAAATTCTCTTGACATGTATTCTCCTCCTCTATCCATTCTTAGACACTTGATGTAATAACCACTATGTTTCTCCACAAGTGATTTAAACTGTTGAAAACAACCCAATGTGTCATATTTATGCTTTAGGAAATAAATCCATGTCTTTCTTGAGAAATCATCAATGAAAGTTAGAAAATAAGTACTGCCTCCTACTGACGAAGTTTGAATTGGTCCACAGATGTCATAATGTATTATTTCCAGTGGATCTTTTGCTATGTAAGACTTGCCAACTAGAAATAATTCTCTTAGTTGTTTGCCAAATATGAAGCCTTCACATATCCTTTTTGGTTTTTCAATCAATGGTAAGCCTTTTACCATATCCTTTGTGTGTAGTAGCTTCAGACCTCCAGAGTTCAAATGTCCAAATCTGAAATTCAATAGCCAGGAGTCTTCCTGTGTTTCAGATTGGAATGTTGCTTTCATTTCTACGTCATTTTCTCCTTTCTTGATACTGTGCACACTATTTTCTTCATTCGTACTATGCACACTTTTTACTGTAAATGCAGTGTCTAAATGTGCGCTTTTTCTTTTGTCAACAGTTTACGTTGTGTTCTTCTTCTTGATTGGATTTAATGTCAATGGGAACACTATGTTACTTGTCATCTGGATTTTTGCAATAAGTAAATTGCTTGGGCATTTATCCATAATCACAGAGTGATTATCTTCCATGTAGATTATGTATCCCTTTTGTAATAGTTGTCATGTACTGATCAGATTATGCTTCAGACTAGAAACATAATATACATCAGACATAACTCACTCTTCTCCTTGTCTGGTTAAAATGTTTATACTACCTTTTCCTAAGACATTGACTTGGATATATGTTCCAAGTGTAACATTGGTCTAGACTGACTCATCCAAACTAGAAAATAATTCTATGTTTCTTGTCATGTGATTATTACAGCTTAAATCTAAATACCATATGTCACATGGACTTGCTTAAGAAACATTGCATTCAACTGGTGACACTATATTAGTCCTTTCTTCTACGCTAGGCATGGATACAACACTCGCCATAAACATAGGTCGAGTTTGGTTATTTGCACTGTGTAACTGATCTTGACTTTGCTTGATCTGATTATATTGTCTCTTTCTTCACTCATATGCATAATGTCCATACTTTTTACAGTAATGGCATTGAATCTTTGATTTGTCATTTTTTTGACAAGTTGACTCGCTGGTACTTGGATTTTGACCTCTTCCACCAGTATTTCCAGTATTTCTACCGCATACACTTCTGTCAGAACTTCTTCCTCTGGCTCTAGAGTTATCTCTCCCCCTTCCTCTTCCGTGGCTTATAGATGACTGTGTGGAAAAATCATTTTTTAATGACATAGTTGACATGTTCAATCTATGTTCATGATTGATGAGGGAAGGTTGCAGTTCATCTAGACTAAACTGACTCAGATCTTTTCCTTCTTCTAGAGTTACAACAAGAGTATCAAATTTAGGAGGAAGACTTCTAAACACTTTCTCAAAAACATTTTTGTTATCTATGGTTTCACCATGATACTTAATCTGATTTATCAGTCCAATGACGTGTGTGTAGAATGAATCTACTGTGTCTGAATCTTTCATTGACATGGTTTCAAAATCTCTTCTAAGAATCCGAAGTTTTGTAGTCTTTACTTTGTCCATACCTTGATAAGAGGTTTGTAATATGTCTCATGCTTCCTTGGCTTGATTTTTTGATGGAACTCTTGGAAGTATGCTCTCATGCATGGCTTGTTGTATGTAAAATATCGCCTTTCCATCCTTCTTTCTTTGATCTTTCAAGACATCTTTTTCAACTTGTGTGAGGGAATTATATGTTGCCTAATCTATTGGTTCTACATAGCCATTCTTGACTATCTCCCATACATCTTGACCTCGGAAAAAGGCCTTCATGGTCAAGGACAACATATCATAATTCTTGCGTGTAAAAGTGTGAGGTTGCAGATTTGAGGTAGAAGCCATACTTCACTTTCAACAGAGTTTCTGCTCTGACAAACTTGTTCTGATAGAACCTTCTCTGATACCAATTTGAAAGGATGCACGGGTGCGCGCAATCTACTCTATTCAATGCAGTTAGGAATATTGTGCACCAAACAGGCTACACAACAGAGTTCTCAAGACCATTGTGCAGTGCACAGACTGCTTAGATTGTTGCGCACTGTGAATACACACACTTAATAAAATGATTTACAAATGTGGAATTAAAACGGTGCTATGCTTAGCACATAAACTCGGAAATAAGACAAAAACTTGACAAAACACAAAATAATGATATTAATGAACTTTGACGCAGTACGCACTCTTTACATAATACAATGACAAAATGAGCTTCGGCTCTAATACTTCTTCTTGTCAATTCTTCAGTTGTTGTTGGTTCTCTCTACCTCTCTACTTCTTCTTTTTTCATGAACTACTTCTCTTCAGTATCTACTATGCATCCCCTTCTCTATACTAACTAAAAACGACTCAGACTAATATAGACTCCAACTTTGAATTCCTACAGAACATAAGACCAACTCAACATTAAACACTACCATAACTACAACTGAGTCTTCAACCACTTAATTTAATTCGAGAATATAGAATTTGGCTCTGTGTATAGCTCTCTTGTTTGTCGACTGAATTTTGAGTAGACGTGTGAATTTACTCTTGCAGACTATCAAACTGTCTGACTGACATTTTGGCTACTGACGGATTTTCACTGACAGACAAATCCGCGGAGACATGAATATCTCACTGACTTGTAATTACAATTTCCAACAGATATGACAAAAGAGATATAAGAAGGGAACTTGGTGAGGTGAACTGAGGATTTTCTCAAGGGATTGCGCTTCTAGAGTTGGTGGGAATTGATAAATGCATTAAAAGAATTCCAGGCCATGGTTTTGACAGCGGATTCTTCATAGATGCATTGATGTACTCATAGAAAGAATGAATGTTAACTGTGATTCAATAATTCTAGATATTGGTACATAAACCTTAGTCAGAGAAGCATTTCAAGAACTAGAACCACCCCTTCATTTAGACCCATAGCCATATCGAGTCCCATATTCACTTAGTGTAGGTCCATATCCATCAGCTTAATCCATTGACCCAGAAGCATACATATACGAGCAAGAAATATTGCTAGCAAAGGCTAGAGCAAAGTGACAAGAAAAGGTATGTCTTTAGGAATCAAAGTAGTAAAAAAGAAGAATAATAAGAGTAGTAGACCATGTCGTTGATGATGTTGATCCAAATATATGTACATATTTGATCTAAAGATATGTGCAAATTTTCCTTATGGATCAAGTGATGGTTTATGTGTGTAAATTTCCATCTGAATTGCCCAATGGTTTCGCAAAGCCCACTTCTAGAATTTGTTGCAAGACTTGGATGAAGAGGGTGGGTAGTCTCATGCACAAGTACAAGTATAATACAAATGTTTCCCCCAATGTAAATTTCAATCCCTCCAAATTTTGGGTGTTAGTTGGATCATTGTCACATGGTGCTAGAGATTCATGTGATGTTGGTTAGAGAGCCTTGGACATGTATCTCGAGGTATTCCCTAGATGGATTCTCTAATATAGATTGCCTATGCAATTTTTGTTAATTATGTCAGTTTTGTTTGATTTACATATTATTGAAGAGGGTTTAATTACAATTGCTCCACAAGAAACTATGAAGCAATTAGAACAGGGTACACCATGACTAGAAAAGTGTGTAAGTCCCAAGTCTCATAGGTGTTGAATACATATTATGAGATTGAATATCTTATATATTGTTAAGAATGCAAAAAATAGGATTCATTTAAATAAAAACATTTATTTGTACGATGATTGAGTTGAATATATACATTTCTAGATACTACTTCCAAAATAATTATTAAAATAATTTTAACATTCCTTCATTTAGCAACTTGATGTTAATTATTTGTAGCTAAATATTCAATATATCATACAAATAGATTCTAATCAAATCCATGATGCAATCTAACAGTTTTCATATAACATAAAATGAGAGAGTCCAGCCAATCAAATCCAAGATGCAAAGCTAAGAGCTTTCATATGAACTAAAACAAAGTATAAAAGGTATGCTTACTTATGACCTAAAACAAAGTATAAAAGGTATGCTTACCTGCACATCATTTATAGAGTTTCATATAAAAGAAAATATGAAGATATATATATATATATATATATATATATATATATATATATATATATATATATATATATATATATATATATATATATATATATATATATATATATATATATATATATATATATATATATCAGCTACCAAATAGTGTGCATATAAAAAGAATTTAATGAAAATATTAAAAAAAAATCACACTAGTTCAAAAAAATTTAGGTGGAACGCTTATTACAAGTGAAAACTCCTAGCTTCAAAGCTTTCTTTCCACTCATTATGCTCCTAATTTCAATGTTATAGGCAAAAACAAAGCATTACCACTCACTCGGCTCTTTTCAATCTACTATTTTTAATCTTTCAATCTTGTATGTAGAAATTTTGAAGCATGGTCACTCACTTTACTTTTAAAAAAAAAAAATCAATGTTACAAAAAAAACAAAGCACATGTTGTAGAAAAAACAAAGCAGATGTTGAAGTGTAAAGGACTGAATTGATTGACTAAATGGAAGAGCACAAGGCTATAGTCTACTAATTATAGAGAATACTAATTCCATGGTTTTTTCTCTTTCATTAATAGTACGAGGGGATTTTGTATGTAAGAAAGGGGATCTTGCATGCAAATCTACAGCGCGACACCACAACCATTGGATACTTCATCAACAAATATGAATTAAGATTTATGGATATGACTATGAGATATCGTGTAACATTTAATATTTAGAATTAATGTTAAGTCACATTTAATGTTTAGAATTAATGCTAAGTTGAATCTATTAATCTTATAAAACTGACGTGAATATGAAGCCAGACTTCAAACCTAGACCTCAAACCTAAACTTAAGATAAAAATAAGACCTCAAACCTAGACTTGACCTCAAATGTAAACTTAAGATAAAACTTAGATAGAAAAAATACCTTCAAGCCTCAACTTAGGATAAAAATAAATGATCTTCAAAACATTTCAAATGTTTGCTAAAACTTTGGATTAAAGCATGTTGAACTTTGTGTCGAATTAATGGAAAAATGGATAAACCTATTACTAATACTCCCTAGCCTAAAGGCAGGGACTAATAAAGTCTCTCCTTGCGAATATCTAATGTGCATCATTCCGTGAGGTCCTTGCACTGAGTTTTGAGCCATCTAGAGTCCCAAACATTTTCACAATATCAAGCTTGAGTTACAAATTGAGAAGAGATTGCTACTGAACATTTTTGGTTGTTCTTCATTTTCTGTGCGCTTCATTAGAGTACAACCCTGCGATGATCTTCATCCATTTAATGAAGTCCGTGAAATCAATGGATATAAAAGCAAGGCCGTTGTAAATGTTGGGCTGAGTTTCTATTAGCAGGTTCGCTAATTTCGCAACTCGTCCCTCCATTCAGACCATTGGGAATCTAATTCGGTGATTTTCTCTTTCCTTGAAGCTGTGCACTCTCTCTATGACCATATGTTCTCTCTGGATGAACTTTTCACTGCTGGGGCTTGATTACGATGTCACTGGGCTGAATTACATTCGGTGGGGCGTTTTCCTCACCCCACGCGCTATATGGACTGAGCCTGGGCGATAAAATTCATTGCTGGGTGTATTAACTAGCACAGCAGCAAAATAGCTGCTGTGAAAGCGGAAAGGTTGAGAAGATGAAATGAATCTTTACAAAAATATATTAAATTTTATTATCTATTAACAAATAAATTGTTGGGCTTCATTTTTATGGTGTTAATATTTTAATTTATGTTAATCACTTACATGGCAATCAGTTAGCTATCAAAGTAATTTTTAAATATGATTAGGTAAATGTAAAAAAGTACACACATAAACTGAAGTTAATGATTGAAATCACAGCCATTTATTTTGTGTGACTACTAAGAATATTCAAGTCATATTTAATCCTGTCTATAGAAAACTTATTAAGCACTAAACCCCTATTAAATCTGCCCATTGTCAATAGGTATGGGCATAATTAATTGTTGAGTGTTCCAATTTCTTGTTGGACGTTTTAATTAATTGCTAAGTGTTCCGATTTCTTGTTGGACGTTTCAATTAGTTGCGTTCCAATTCCTCGTTGTCTTAGTTGGTCGCTGAGTGTACGAATTCAATGTTGAGCGTTTCAATTCGTTGCTATGATTGAGACGTTTCAATTCGTTGAACTCAATGTTGGGCGTTTCAATTCGTTGCTATGATTGATGCAAGCTATTCTCCTTTTGAATTAAGATCTGGTGAAAATCTGGCTTCACTTGTCAAAGTCCATTGTAAATGTTGGGATTGAATTTGATACTCATTGCAATTGTGTTTGGATGTTAAATAACAGTTATATTGTTCTAAGATTGGCTAATTTCACATCACAGAAAAATGAAGAACCTCTGAATAGATTGTGACTATTGTGAGAAGGTAAGATTAGTTAATTTCACATAAAAAAAAATGAAGAACCAAGAATGAAGAACCTGTGAATAGATTGTGACTATTGTGAGAAGAATAAGCTTGTGAAGAACTTCCTTGGACCTTTATGCTTTTTCATTTTCAAAGACTGCACAACATGCTTAATGCCTTTAGTTGTATAGTGTGACATGTTCTTACCTAAAATTTACCACAATGCGCCCCATCAAGATTCCTTTCATGCTTAATGCCTTTAGTTGTGTAGTCTGATATGTTCTTACCTTGCAAAAATTTATCACAATGCGGCCCATCAATATTCCTTTCCATATAAGGTCTACATATACATGTGCTAGAAGATAGTAAGAGTGGATTTGTCAATTATTTACAAATTGGATTGATGAATCTCCTCTCTTGCTAAACAATATAGGTTGCAAGTTAAAAGGAAGAGTTTCATAATTGCAAAAAATAGCTCTTATGCATTAGCTAAGGGTATATGTTGGTTTCGCTAAGTGTTACTTGGCCTATTAACACATTCTGAGAATATAGTTACAACCATTCAGAAGATAGAGATCAATTCTGAGAATAGGGTTACAGCTAGCCAATCATCCAGTACAGGTTGCATAGAGAACACTCCCTGCAACCATGAGAAGACATAAAAGGAACAAAAGTGTAGTGGTGGCCTTAATCAAGAAAAAACTCTCTCTACAAAATAGAGACAAAGAGCAAAACTTAAATTCCTCAAAAGATAAGTATTGGTAAAACTAGTGGACTATAAATCCGTAGTTTACAATCAACATTCTTATATGATTTTCTCCTATATTTTTGTTTGATACGGTCTTCTAAGTGGGAAGAACTACCTATGTATATGAGACATGGAAAGGGACTAACTCCATGCTTATTAAGATGTATATATGAGACATGGAAAGGGCCTAACTCCATGCTTATTATGTATATTATTATTACTTATATACTACTTAAATATCAAAAGTGGAGTTTCTTTGTGTTTTTTTAAGTGATTTCATTTAGAAGTTGGTTGGACCAAAATATTAGTTTAATGAGATATTTGATCCACAAAAACGAGGTTTATAGTCTCACCATTTCTCCAACACGAAAATCTTTGTAAAACAAATATAACCTTATCTCTTTAGATGATAGGAAAAAGACTAGGCAAACCAATCCACAAGTTAGTGAGTTGAAGTCAACTATCCATAAGTAGAGTCTGAAAAATGAGTCAAAAAGTTGGGTCAAAGGTAAGGAAAGTCGACCAAGTTGAGTCTACCAAAGTTGGGTCGACCAAGAGAACCAAGTCAACCAATTGTCAACCTAGTAGAACAATGGGAAGATTCAGTCTACCAAAAATGATTTTCGGTCGAATGAAAAAGAGGAATTTGACCAAGAGAAAATCCCACTTGGAATGGGTCGACATAAGGTTCAAATAAATAGTTAAAAGGAAAATTTGGCGACCAAGCACGAAAGTAAAACCTTGGAATGTCGAATTTAACAACCATCAGCTGAGGAGGAAGTCTAAAGGGTGAAATAGATGACCAATAGAATATAAAAACATCTGAAGGTTGTTTTTAGTAATCGAGGACACATAAAAATGCCCAAAGGGAATTTTGGTAATACCGCAGCAACTAAAAAAGTCTCGAAGTTCAACATTCGACAACAGAGAAAAAACATATGGGCGAAATTAATGGCTGACAAATGGGGAAAAACATGTATATGGTTTGTGGGTAGCTAATAAACTCCCATATATATATGTCGTCTATGATTTATGGGAAAAGGAAAACTCTCGAGTAAAAATGTGCCCAATAACTCTTAAAAGGAAATCAAAAACCCCGAAATAAATAGCAATGACTCACGAAGGAGGGTTGTCAATTTACAACTCTCGAATCAATGTATGGGTGTGGTTAAAGAGTTGTTAGTCTGGTTTATGAACCCACGGGGACCATATTAATATAAAATGATCTAGAGGGGAAGGATCTTGCCACCATATCCAGGTACATTTGATTTATCTTATTTTTAACCCAATTTAGTCATTTCCAATTTAGTATTTTGCTTCCAAGAATCTAAATTAAAAAATAATTGTAATTTTGTATTTTAATTAAAAAACCAACCTAATTTAGATGCCATGGCTTTTAAATTGCATCATATATAATAAAATGGAACCCTGAGACAATGAAAACTACTTAGAAGAAAACCAAAAAGATCAATACCCCAACCCACCACAACCACCCAATGGAAACACTCAAATTGATGAAGGGTTAACTATATTAAGAACCCTTGAGGAACAATTAAGGGACATTATAGAGCCTAAAAGAGTCTCCTTGTCCACTTCTTTGGACATCATTGTGAAGTGCATTGCAAGTTCCCAAGGTAAATTGACCTTTATTTCTTATTATAGGGAAAGAATGTATGAGTACTACAGACTTGGTTTAGACAGAAACCAAGTCAAAGACCTGGGCGTTTCAAAACCACAAATGTTGTCTATTTTTAGGGGTCCTAGAACTAGACAAGAACTACCATTGAATAGTAAACACATCTCCATTGACTAGCGCATCCATCCCCAAATTAGTCAAAATTTGATGGATAGGTGCTATATGGTTTTTTATAAACCTCCCTGCAATAATAAGGAGATTCCCTTATATTTTCTGAGAAAATTATGGGCTAAGTTTTTTTTGGGTAATAATGTCAACTACTTTGACATTTGAGACTTTCAGAGAGTGGGTCTAAGGTCCACACATGATCAAGATCATGTCATGTGCGACCTTGTGTTAGGTCCTCATCCCCCAAGCTAAGGCATGACCCCCCTACCCAGCATCCTCTTGTTGCAAAAGCTAGCAACAGGTAAATCTATCAATTTCATCATTGACTCGTAGCCTAGTGTAGCATAGTAGCTTTGTTACACTATCTAGGTAGGAGGTGTCGGTTAGTGACATTGATAGAGGGGTTAAAGGTTCAATATGCATGGCATATTACAGTGAGGAGAGGACACATGGACATAAAAGTTATCCATGTGAACCTCACAGATGCTCGAGCTGTGAGTAGACATGCTATGGGCCTATACAGCCCAATGGACAGCATAGCTTCATCGAGGAGTTTATTATCGTAACTCTCTTTATGTTCTTCATCGTTGTATATTTATTTTGTATTATGTGTATTTATATCAATATTTTATTGTATGTTGTTTTGAAGTTGTTACATCCTAGCACTAGACCCTCTACATCGATGGATGCATCAATGCCTAGCCCCACCAATGATGTGCCAGTAGAGGCATCATGTTCATTGGTTGCACCGCACATGCAGATATGTGTCACATATCATAAATTCACCATATGATAAATTCATCCTAAAAATTTTAATGTTCTTGTTTTTCTACAGGATTTGGGACTAGGTGATGTTGGGGAATGTTCATCTAGGATGAGCAAGTCACCTGTGTCACATGTATCATGTGTAGAGTTAAATGTAGTATAATTCTCAAATAGTTTGTGTTTA
>ML784683.1:674918-718024 GCA_009831015.1 Picea engelmannii | reverse complement strand
AAGGGTTTGTACAACAAAACCCCCAAACTGAATGCTCAAGAGCAATAGCAAATGCTAATCCAAAACCAAAATGAATAATAGGTGCACCCCAGCCTCTTACTTATACTTTTCCTTCTAATTCTCTGTTGAGTTAGGTTAACTCCTTGGGTTAATCTTCTATTCTTCTATTGAGTTATCTTTTACTCCTTTCCTTTTCCTTTCTTAAGTCAACTTAAAAATATAACTTTTAACTTTTTGACTTTTCCCCCCTTCAGTGTGAGACTATGACCTAGTGGGGGTGCCCAGGCCACTGAGTCTCCTCATTTCCTCTCTAAGAGGTGGGGGACCTTACAGTCTCCCCTGCTTGAAATTGCTTGTCCTCAAGCAATTCCAAATCTGCTTCTCTAACCATGTGCTCCTGCTCCCAAGTGGCATCCTCAATGGGCAAATCCTTCCACCTGATCAGATACTCCTTGATGCTTCGGTTTCAGAGCCTCTTCTCTTGGACTTATAACACCTCCTATGGAATCAAAACAAGTTGTCCCTCCTCATCCATGGGAGGTAATGCCTCAATAGGCCCGACTTGTTGATCGAGGTCTTTCTTAAGGTACGAGACATGGAAGATGTTGTGAATTTTTCTACCCTGTGGAAGCTCCAGCTCATAAGCTACTGCCCCTATCCTCTTGTTGACTATGTAATGTCCAAAGAAACGTGGTTGTAGTTTCTCCACTCCGCTTCTTTTAATGGAGGCCTGCCTATATGGTTGTAACCTCAAATAGACTAAATCACCAACCTCAAAGGTACGATCAACTATGTGCTTGTCTGCTTGGACCTTTTGCTGGTTTTGCACCCTCTGTAAATGATCCTTCAATTCCCTGAGAATGTCTTGGCTCTGCTATATCCAATCCTGTACCATCAGAGCCCAGCTGTCACCAAATGCAATCTCCACAAATGATAAAGGATCATGGATATATAAAGCTTTGAAGGGTGACATGCCAATGGACATATGTTGGGTGGTGTTGTAGCAATATTCTCCCAAATGTAACCATCTGACCCATGCTTTCTATTGTCCTACTACATAGTTTCTGAGGTAACCTTCCACCCATTTGTTGACTATCTCAGTCTGACCATCCGTCTGAGGGTGATAGCTAGTACTAGGAGTCAATGTCGTACCCACTAATATGAACAACTCCTGCCAAAACGTATTCATGAATCTGTCGTCCCTATCACTGATGATGGTTTTAGATAGGCCGTGTAGTCTGAACACCTCTCTGATATGTAAATAGTCGAGAATGGATATGTGGAACCAGTATATCAAGCTGCATATAATGCTCTCACACAAGCTAAGAAAGATTTCTTGAAAGATCAAAGAAAGAAGGATGGAAATGCATAGTTTTACATACATCAAACCATGCATGAGAGCATACTTCCAAGATTTGCATTAGCAAAGCAAGCCAAGGAAGCATGGGACATATTACAAACCTCTTATCAGGGTATGGGCAAAGTAAAGACTACAAAACTGCAGATTCTTAGATGAGATTTTGAAACCATGTCAATGAAAGATTCAAACAAAGTAGATTCATTCTAAACCCACGTCATTGGACTCATTGGACTGATAAATCAGATTAAGTCTCATGGTGTAACTATGGAGTACATTAAAAAAAATTGAGAAGGTACTTAGGAGTCTTCCTCAGTTCGATACCCTTGTCGTGACTCTAGAAGAGAGAAAAGACTTGAGTTAGTTCAGTCTATATGAACTGCAAGCTACCCCCATCAATCATGAACACAGATTGAATAGATCAAGTATGTCATTAGAGAATTATTTTTCAACACAGTCATCTATAAGTCGTGGAAGAGGAAGGGGGGAGTTAACTCTAGAGGTAGAGGAATAAGTTCTGACAGAAGTGGATGTAGTAGCAATCCTGGAAATATTGGTGGAAGAGGTCAAAACCCAAGTATCATCTAGTCAAGTTGTCAAAAAACTGACAAATCAAAGATTCAATGTCATTACTGTAAAAAGTATGGAAATTATGCATATGAGTGCAGAAAGAGACAATATAATCAGAAAAAGAAAAGTCAAGATCAGTCACACAACGCAAATAACCAAAATCACCCTATGTTTATGAAGCGCATTGTAGTTGTGCCTAACACAGTAGAAATGCCTAATATAGTGTTACCAAATGAATGCAATGTTTCTCAAGAAAGTCCATGTGACATATGGTACTTAGATTAAGGCTGCAGTAACCACATGACAGGAAACATAGAATTGTTTTCTAGTTTGGATGATTCTTTCCAAACCAAGGTTACACTTGGAACAGATATCCAAGTCATTGTCTTAGGGAAAGGCAGTATAAACTTTTTAACGAGACAAGAAGAGAAAAAATTTATGTCTGATGTATATTATGTTTCTATTCAGAAGCATAATCTAATGAGTACATGGAAACTGTTACAAAAAGGATATAGGATCTACATGGAAGATAATCATTGTGTGATCATGGATAAATGCCCAAGCAATCTACTTATTGCAAAAATTCAGATGACAAGTAACAAGATGTTTCCATTAACATTAAATCCAGTCCAGAAGAAGAATACAACAAAAACTGTTGATAAATGAAAAAGTGTGCAGTTAGACACTGCATTCATAGTAGAAAGTGTGTGCAGTTCCAATGAAGAAAATAGTGCACACGGTATCAAGAAAGGAAAAAATGGTGCATAGATGAAGGAAACATTCCAATATGAAACATGAGAGTATTCATGGCTATGGAATTTCATATTTGGACATTTGAACTGTGGAGGTATGAAGTTTCTACACATAAAGGATATGGTAAAAGGCTTACCATTGATTGAAAAACCAGAAGGATATGTGAAGGTTGCATATTTGGCAAGCAACACAAAGAATCATTTCTAGTTGGAAAGTATTACACAACAAAAGCTCCACTAGAAATAGTACACTCAAATATTTTTGGACCAATGCAAACTCCTTCTATAGGAGGCAACACTTATTTTCTAACGTTCATTGATGATTTCTCAAGAAAGATATGGATTTATTTCTTAAAGCATAAATATGACGCATTGGGTTGTTTTCAGCAGTTTAAGTCACTTGTGGAGAAATAGAGTGGTTTTTACATCAAGTGTCTAAGAACGGACAGAGGAGAAGAATACATTTCGATAGAATTTCATAACTTTTGTAAAATTCATGGCATCTACGGGAAATTTACCATGCAATACACACCACAACAAAATGGTGTCGCGAAAAGAAAGAACAGAACCATCATGGAAATGGCACACAGTATGTTTACAGCCAAACATTTGTTAAATGAGTATTGGGTTGAGGTAGTAGCAACTGCAGTATACATATTGAACAGATATCCCACAAAGAGTGTGAAAAATAGAGTTCCTAGGGAATCCTAGATAGGTTCAAAGCATAATGTGTCGCATTTAATTTTTCTTATTATGTCGCATACACACATGTTCCAAATGAACTAAGAAGGATATTTATTGGGTATTCTGAAGAGACAAAAGGATACAAGTTGTATGACTCTCTCGCTAGAAAATTCATAATCAGTCGCGATGTTCAGTTCATGGAGAATGAAGCATGGGATGAAACCACAACAAAGATAATAAAAATTATTGACGCAATGGAGCATGATGATATAGAATATGAAGTGGTTCAAACATCATGCATAGGTCAGTGTGCAGTCCCATCTACACATGGCACTGCGATACAAATTACCACGCAAAATACTCCAGTAAGAACAGTAGGTGTGCAATCTACACCTAGAGCACAACAAATACCAATAAGTAGTCTGAGTGGTTCTACATATCCAGATCCAACTTTAAAAAGCTTAATACCAAGAAAGACAAAAAAATTGCACGACATCTATAATGAAGACGCAACAAATTCGTTTTCATTTTTTTCTCTGTTTTCACAAATAGATGATCCATTAACTTTGAATAAGTTTTCAAAGAGGATGAATGGGTACAAGCCATGGATGAAGAAATTAGATGCATATAGAACAATCAAACATGGAATTTGGTTGATGTACCTGAAAACAAGGATGATATAAGTGTCAAGTGGATTTATAAACCAAGCAATATGCAAAAGGAAATGTATAGAAGTACAAGGTAAGGTTAGTTGCAAGAGGCTTTACACAACAACCTAGAATTGATTACAATAAAACATTCGCACCAGTGGCGTGCATGGACACACTCAGAACCGTGTTAGATGTTGTCACACAATACAAATGGCTAGTTTATCAGATGGATGTAAATTCAACATTCTTGAATGGAAACATAGAAGAAGAAGTATATGTGAAACAACCACAAGGTTATGAGGTTCCAGGACAAGAAGACAAAGTATACATATTGAAGAAAGCATTGTATGGTTTGTGTAAGGTAGCTAGAGAGGAGATGTATTTTACAGGGAAATATGATGGCCCTAGTATTGAGTCATTCATTAAAGAAAGAAAGTCAGCATGGGAATAAAATTGGCCCCATTGGGTAGATCTCAAATTGTAAGGTAATGCTGCCATTTGGTGGAAATCGCTTGATTATAAGGAGATGATGACCCTCTCCAATGGAGAATTTAAAAAAAATATTGTTAGACAAGTGGTCTCATGGAGAAAATAAGGGTAAAGAGAAAAACAAGAGTTTATTTTCATATGAAAAATCTATATTACAGGTTCATGGTTGTATTCATAAAGAAAATATAATTGTTTCTATTAACCCTAGTTGCATGCATAATTTTATCAATGTTCAGTTGATTAATAGATTGCAAGTTCCAATAAAGAATATTCAAAGCACACATGTTGAGGGTGAAAATGTTCAAATTTTTAAAGATTTGAGAATTACCATGGATAGATATGTGTTGCATTCAAATTTTTATGCTATGGATATGGATGAAGTGGATATTGTTTTGGGATATCCTTGGATAGAATCAGTGGGTACCATTAATATTAATGTGCAAAAAAAGTTTTTAAAGTTGTGGTTTTATATATCTTTTTCTGAATATTCTTGGTATTTTTGTATGCAATTATTTGGTTATTAACAAGTGGTATCAGAGCACTTTCCTTGGTAGACATTGTGGGCAAATATTTTTTATTTTTGTAAAATTGTTTTTTTTTTCAGAGAAGAAAAAAAAGGGCCGCGAAATTCCAGAAATTTTAGGTATACTTATGTGAAAAATTTGTAGAAACATGTTGTAGATCTAAGTTCCTCTCAGAAAAACACCCAAGTTGAAAAAAAAAATCGTCTGAAACGGAATCCGGGAAGTCAAGATATTGAAGTTTTAAAATGTGCAATTTTCAGGGTTTCTTTCGTGGATGGTGGCAAGATTTTATTTATTTATTTAGTATATAAAGGTCGAATTTGCCCAAACAAATTACATATCTGAGCTCCTCTCACAATTTCACCCAATTTTAAAAAAAAAAATTAGCCAAAACGGAGTCCGGGAAGTGAAGCTATGAGCATTTTAAATTCAGCATCTTTTTAGGGTTTTTCCAAAAAAAACCGCAATTTTCTGTTGTAACTTATTGTTCTATTTTTTGGTTTTTTTCATAACGATTGTGGGACCTAAGAGTTCATAAGTTGTTCATATGGCTATTTCCTCTCAAACCCTCAAATAAATTCTACAAATTACTAAAGCATTCAAATCCCAATTCTATGACACATTGGATGATAGATTTCATGACCTTACAGATGGCCTCAATGATAGTTTTCGTAGTATTCAAGATTCATTGGATAGCATGCAGGAGAGATTTCTTATGGTGGACATCATGGATGAATATAATCAAGAAATATATGCTTGGTATGATTTTGAGGACGATTGTGATTATTGTTATATGAATAGTTGTCATTTCTGGGATGACAACCACTATTATATTTTATTTGATGAATCTACTCCACCTTCTATAGAGAACATCAATGTCCCACATCAGGAGCTAGTTACCAGCGTCTAGCCTACACATTCTAAAATGGTATTGTTCCTTCCACATTCATATTTGATCATCTCCCACTATGTGGATGGATATTCTTATTTGGATCCACATGATAGGTGTCAGTATTGGGAGCATCATTTTCAATTGGTTATTAGGTGTTGATATCTTCCATGTGGGGTTCACATGAGAAATTGGACATGGGACCCTGGTTTATAATGACGATTAGACTACTTCAGCATGGTGGCTACCATTTCTCAATGGGACCTCGGTTCTCTAGTCTACTTCATCACTATGGTTCACACTTATCCATGGGACCTTGGTATATGGTTGTACATCAAGCGTTGAGGACAACGCTTTCATAAGGGGGATGGAATGTAAGGTAGCTAGAGNCATAGTGATAATAGTGGAGGTCATTCAATGTAAGGTGGGCTAGGTACACTATATTATTAAATAAGGCCCACTATGGTAGTTAGATATAATAAATGGGTAGTTAGATATAATAAATGTAAGAGGACTTCTTAGAACGTTCTACTTCTAGAAGATTCCTCATCTAGAATGTTCTTAGGTGATGGTAACATTATATAAAGGGGTTCAAGCAATGTAATGGGATATGAAGAAAATTATTGTATTTAGAGCGATAGCTTAATAGGAGGATGCTCCCTCGAAGAGGCAAGTGAATAGGAGAGGATCCCTTCCATAATAGGATCCATTGTACGTTGTTGCCCTACCTCAAGGGTTTGGTAATAATAAAGTGTGGTTTATTCTATCTTTCTCTATGGATCTATTATGTATTCATTATTTGTGGTGATTATATTTGTAGATCTATTCAGGTTGTTATCAGCTTGAAATAAGATCTGAGAGCTTGGTATAGTCACATAGATTTCTATCTCACTCATAACGAATTTAAGAGAAGTGAAAATTAGCCAACACTGTACATCAAATCAAATCGGCAAGGTAATGTGTTAATTGTTTTCTTATATGTGGATGATTTGATATTTAGAGGTGATTTTGGCATAGAATAATTCAAGACAGTCATGAAGGATGAATTTGAAATGACTGATTAGGGATTTATGAGATATTTTATGGGAATAGAAGTGCACCAGTCCAAAAATGGTTTATTTTTCTCATAGTCCAAGTATGCACATGAAATATCAAAGAGATTCAATATGGTGAATTCAAAAGCAACACCAACACCTATCATAACAGGATTGAAGCTAAGAAAGGAAGATAAAGGGTCCAAGGTGAATCCCACACTATTTAAAAGATTGGTAGGATGTCTTATGTATCTAACAACGACAAGACCTGACATTATGTATGGAGTGAGCCTAATTTCAAGGTTCATGGAAACTACAAAAGAATCACATTGGAAAGCAGGAAAGAGAATCCTAAGATATGTGCATGGAACAAAATATTTTGGCATTAAGTACTCCACTTTAGAAAATTTCAGACTCATTGGATACACTAATAGTGATTTTTGAGGCAACATAGGTGACAGAAAAAGCACCTCAGGGTACACATTTCATTTTGGAACAGGTATGGTATCATGGGCATCAAGGAAGAAACTCATAGTGACACTTTCTTTAGGAGAAGCAGAGTACATCGCAGCTACAAGTGTAACTTGTCAAGCAATATGGATGAGAAGGATGTTAAAAGATTTGTTGCAAGAACAACAGGAACCAACATCAGTATTTTGTGACAACAATTCATCCATCATGTTATCAAATAATCATGTGTTTCACAAGAAAACCAAGCACATAACTACAAGCTATCATTTCATCAGAGAATTGGTGAATAACAAAGAGATCTGTTTAGAATTTTGCAGGTCAAAAGAACAAATTGTAGACATTTTTACAAAGGATTTAGCAAGAGATTCATTTCAGCATCTACACAGTAAGGAATCATTTTTTTAAGGAGATAGAACAATCTACAAATGAGATTATTTGCTTTGTTTGTATCTTCTAGAACAAATACTTCGTAATTTACCAGGAACTTAGATGTAGGAGTACTTTGAAGGTATTCCACTAGCACATGCATCTATTAGATATAAGTTGTTATTTTTCAAAGGATTTTTGTAGATGCATTAAATGTCCTCATGGAAGGAATCAAGAGAGACATGTGGGAACAATCCATCAATTTGAAAGTATTCCAACAAGTGCAAATACCTAATCAGATTATTGTAAAATTTAGAAAAAAAAAATTAGACAAGAAATTAAGCTCCTAGAAGATCATTTTGTATCTGCAGTTATTCCACAACGAACCAACAAACACTACAATTAGGACAAAACCAAACACTCTGAGAGAAAACCTTTTTCCCTAGATTTGTTTTACTTTCTACCAGAGTTAGATTTTTGATGTTAGGGTTTCTATTGTTTTATTTTCTATAAATTAAATGTTGTATACTATTCACATGTCCTATTCCACAGCAGCCATAAATTATCTTTTTCATCCTAAAAATGAGCCCCGGATGGCACCATTACAGCTTGGTTGTATAAAATCCTAAAGCAGACAATGGAACCCTAAAACAGTTAGCTTCAAGCTGCCCAAAAATTGTAGTTTTAGTGTCGCCCTTCCTATCTTATCCTTACTATTATATTTACTCGCCAATAAACGTGGTTTCGTAAGGATATTCGGATTTTCAATCATTGCAACAGAGTGTGGAAAAAATAAATCACTATGATAAAATCTGCAAAACATTCTGCCAGACGCATATTAAGTAGTGAAAATGTCTTGATTTATGATAGAGGAATGGTACTTGAAATTTATTGAAGATTGACTAGGGGTATATTAATAGCATTTCTTGTAGATATTGGGGTTACTTTTCTTAATATGTTCTTTAACATTTTTTCTAGAAGTTATCGTTTTTAATATTTCACCCTGATTCCTTAATCTCTAGTGTTGAAATTGTCTCCCAAATACTTTTCTCTCTTGTTTTTCCAAAATCACTTAGCAAATGCATCCAGACTCATCCATGTTTTTCTATTTGATTTAGGTGAAACAGACTACTCAGCAACTGCACCCAGACTTATCCATTTTTTCCATTTGAGTTAGGTGGGGAAGACCACTGTAAGAGTGGAATGTAGTGGTTGTCTTAATACTCCATTGTCCTCATGTGCAAACCAAGGCCTGGTTAGCAGGGTGATGTCTTTGAAACTGAATGCTCTGTAGAATGCTTGTTCAACTCCATGGTTTTTTTTGTATGCAGCAAAATATTATTTTTGTCATTTGAAATCCAAAATTCCAAATTGCATTAATATCCCTCCAATATGATTTTAATGTGAATTTCTTGTTTTCTCATATTCTCTTTATAGCAAGATTATCAATATTTCACTTTGCAAATTTTACCTTGTTTCTTTAGGTTTTATTTTTGTTTAATTTTCTTTTTAGTTTTAGATTTTGTTTGTTAACATTAACAGTTCCAAGTTTATGTAGGAACTAGATCATTATATTTATTTTTTATCATTAGCTCATTCAACATATTTGATTCTGTTTCTACCTTATATCATGATAATTATTCAGTGAAGACCAGTTATGAACGGAAGAAACTCAAAAGGCTAAAGCTGGAGGTTTAACGGTGTTGGTTATTCTGAAGCTTTTACAGCTTGGTCTTCAATTTTTCAATGGGAGAGAACTTCTGAAAGAACCTTCGAAGGAAATCCATAGTTATGGTAGATGACAACATTGTCAATTGTCAAGTATTTGCTGGTGCACTAAAGAAGTATTGTGCCGATGTTATTAGCACAAACATTAGGAAATCTGCATTTTCCATTCTTTGACGCCCACACAATTTCAATGCATGTTTCATGGATGTTCAGATGCCAGAAATGCATAGGTATCCCCTTTTCCTAATTGACATTTGAACGATGGTATGTTATTGTTCCGCTGAATTGTTTTGCATCTATAACTATTCTATTTGATGTCGGTTTGGCATGCATATAACATGAAGCAAGTAGACACTTTACATTTTGTAAGAACAAGATACAAATTTGAGAACATGGAAAATAGAATGAATCCTATAAACCAACTAGAAACATAAACTTATCAGCCACAGAAACAATCTCTTATATATGACACATCTCAAGTTACCACAATCTAGTATATATGACGCATCTCCACTGTACCTCTTGTTGTTCGACATCAAAAGTCAACAACTACCTGGACCAGTTGTTATGCTTGATTTATAGTGTTCTATCACTATTGACAGATGTGCAGTGTTCTAGCTAACTGATTTATACAAGAGCATCGATCCACCTCAGCAAATGCGCCAGCAAGCCAAAGCATAGGCACGCAATGGAAAAAGGGAGAGGCATTAACCCTCCCATTTTTAAATTTGAAATCTGATCCCATGGGGATTTTCATTGTAAGGGTGTAAGAGCCAAGCCATACCTTTGTATAGGTAGTGGACAGGGTCTCCTTAAATGGTTGGTTGTAAGAAGGTCTAGATCATATTCAGGTTTGGATCATCATTTATGTAATGAGTCGTAGGAGTATGGTGTCTTAACTGAGACAGTGATGGCACTAAAGTGGTGGAGAGGATAAGCTCGTAGAGTCCTCTTTTCTAAAAAGAGACTTAGGAGGATTCACATAGGTCTTAGAAGCAGAAATCAGGATAAAATTAGAATAGGAGAAAGAACTAGGACTCTGTTGCAGTCCAGTTTTTGTAAAAACATCTGTATAGACACACAAAGATAATATAAAAGCATTTTTTCCTGCACATGGTGTGTTTATGTATTTGTGTTCATTGTTGTTCTTTTATATTTCATTCATGTTTTGAATGTATGAACTGGTGAAGTATTGTATAAGTTTCAATTGTTTCTCATCTTTGAGTTCTGAGTGCAAGGAGTGCACATTTTCCATAAGGAGTGCGTTGACAGAGGTGAGTTAATCTTAGGAAATCTCAATAGATATAGCGTTGAACCTTCATTAGAAGAAGTGCAAGGAGTGCACAGGAAGAACTATGTGTTCAGTTTGTAAAGAGATAGATTTATTGAACACTCTGTAAGGAGAAGCTCTGCAAGGTGTGCATCGAGCAAGGAGAATGCCAGGAGGGTGAAAAGAATTTATTTTCAATAAATCCTTCGGATCTGAGTTTGACAAAATCCCAGAAATGTAAGGAGTGTGTGGGAGATCGAAATATTCGAGGAGATCAAGCTCAAAAGGGGTAACACAAGAAGTGCATGGGTGACAGACTTATTCTAAGTCCTAAAGATCAGAAGAGATAACACATTCAAGAGAGCAAGTGAGACCCAGATAGTTGGATTCGCAGCAGAAAGTTCAAAGGTTGAAGCCTTTGAACACTGACAAAATCTTCCAAGGCAGAAGAAGTCAAAAGATCAGGGATTTGAGCACAAAGGACCAACAACCGTTGGATTCGGAGGTAAGTGCACAAGAATTAACCCTTGTGTGCGCAGGAGAGTGGACTCGTCAAAGTCTCAAAGTCCCGAAGTGAACAGGGATCATCCATCATCCATGGCGACAGGTGGTGAAAAATCTGAGTTTTTGAGTGAAAGCACTCCGAAAGGAGCGAGTGCGCGGGATTTGAAACTCCCTAAAAGCAAAACCCAAAGTGGATAGAGGTCATCAGATCAAGGGGGGACACATATCAAGATATCATGTGTTTCAGGTGAAAGAACTTTGGGAGAAACAACTGCATAGGAGTTTGAAACTCTGGAAGCCCAAATAGCTAAAGCGCCGAAGAGTCGAAGGGCCGAAGAAAATATGGACCGTCAGATCCAAAAGGGCACATGGAGAAAGGTCATGAACTCTGGGTGAAATAACTCAAGGAGAACGTGAAGGATGAAAGTTTGAGATCGTTGAAGCCCAAACAATCGAAGTAGATCAGACCCGTTGATATGGGTTGGACAGGTGTCACCATATTGTGAAATTCATAGGATCATGCTCTAGGGTTTATGAGAAGTTGCATTTTGGAATATCTAGAAGTGTCGAAGCCTGAAGCATTCAGGGCTGTAGATCCCAAAGGAAAGGACATGGATCATTGATTTGTGAGGGGATATGTGGAGGATGAAGATTCACTTCATTGGACAATCTTTGGATCAGGGAGGATAGGTGTCAAAGGATCCGAAACTCTGGAAGGATTCACTCCTAATATTTGTGGTGGTTGAGATTTGAGATCACTGAAAGCCAAAGCCCCAAGCAGACGAGAGTCTTTGATCTGGAAGCAGACGCGTGGCACCAGATATGGAATTTCGGGTATGGAACACTCTGAAGGATAGCAGAGGATGAAAGCGTCGAAGTCCCAAAGGAGATATCGATCGTTGATCGAGGAGGTCGAAGGACTTTTGATTTGGTTGAGGAGGTCAAAGTCCCGAAACGGGAGCAGAAACATCGATTTAAGAGGACATGTGGCAGACAATCTGCCATTTCGGAGAATTCTCTCTAGAAGAAATAGGAATTTGAGAATTGAGATTCCTGAAGGCCGTATTCGTGGAGGAGATCCTGGCCACATATTTAAAGGGACATGAGTTGACATATCTTCCACTTCGGAAGATTATCATACAGGGAAGAGCAAATCTTGAGAGTTGAAAATCCCGAAGGTCGGAAAGCCGGAATCAACTGTCGCTGTTGATTTATAAGGGAGCTACGTGTCGACAAATTGTGGAGATCTAGGATCGAGCGTGGAATGAGGAAAGAAGACAAGAAAGGGAGGATAAATAGCAGTCATTGATTGTGGATCATCGCCAACGGATTGGATATCAACAAATGAGAAGGATTGCAGGGCTAGGACATGCTCGGATGTTAATTTTCCTTGAGCGGGCCGCAATTGGAACCACGGTTTTAACAAAGGGATATGTGGCAATTGGAGGTGAATTGCGGGGTGAAAAGTGGGTTGGTCCAAAACCACTCTTGACCACACCTACAATCACACATTTGCGCAAGTTCATAGCCCAGGGGCGTATGTAGGAAGGGGCTAGTGAAAAGGAGCTAGCGCTCGTAAATTGAGGAGCGCCTAGAGAGTGTAGACAGAGGGTGCGGGTATCATAGGACCTGCACCTAAAGTAGAAAAGGGACCTATGCATAATTTTTTTGGGTTCAATCAGGAGCCCGAAGAGTCGATCTAACTCAGAATAAAGAAAGATCCTAGACCGGGAGGTCGTAGAACCCTAGCAGGGGAGGGGGGTTGCATCAGGTGGTATTAGAGACACAATTTTTCTTGCAGACATCAGGAAAAGGGCGAGATGGTGACAGGATATACTTTGATACTAGGTGGTATCAAAGATTATATTTTTGTCTTCAAATTTCAGGCGAAATGGAAAGTGGCAGAAGACACTAAAAAACAAATAGCATGATTATGTGAGGTATAGTCAGAATTTGAATTTTCCTGTAGGCAGCAGGTGAAAAGAAGACAGAGTATTGATGCTCTGTGAGAAGGTTGTTTCATAAGAATGGGAGAAAAATTTTAAACATCCAGGTGAGTTGTAAGAGAAGATGGAGATGCTCTCAGATGTAGAGTAATCCACAAGACTTGCCACAAGGGCAGGTAGAAAGTGAAGATGGCTAATGAACGCCATGAGCATGGTTGAAGGGAAGACCACAAGCAGAAATGAAATCCATAGATGGATCTAGAGATCAATGAGATAAAAGAAAGGATGGAACAACTAGCATTGAGGATGCAGCGAAAGACAAAAGTACACTAGAGGTACGAATGTCCTCTGAACAGAAAGGAAAAATGGCCTATTCAAAATTTGTTGGCCAGAAAACAACAACAAGAGTTAAGAAGGTGGTTGAGGGAATTAGAAGACATTAGTGACACAGAGGATGAACTGATTCACATCTGTGAACCAGAAATTGGGAGACACCTTAGTGATGAGGAGGAGGTGAGATCAGATAAAGATCTCATAAACTGCCAGGTGGGTAGAAATGGAGTTTCAAGTTGCCAGGAGTGCAATGGAAAGAGAGCAGTCGAAGATCTCATATACTACCAGAGGATCAGTGATGAAAGTTCAAATTGCAAGGTGGGCAATGAGATGGGATCGGTTGATCTCATAGACTGCCAAGTGGGCAGAAGAGAAGTCCCAAATTGCCAGGTGGGCAGGGGGAAAGAGAGGAGATTGTCTGAAAGTCTCAGGAGCTCAGAAGTGAGTCCATGTCAACAAGAAGTGTTGATAGGTGAAGGTTCATGTGGATTTGAAAACCATGTGAATGAAGATTATGAGAAGTTATAAACTCTCACCATCCAAAAGGAGGATCAGAGGAGCATTCTGATTATTGGAGGGATCAAAGAATTCCTACCAAGAAGCCAAGTAGAGGCCAGTTCACATGATGAGAATTAAGCATAAGAAGAAAGACAGCTAGAAGAAACTGTCAAAGAGGAAGAAATGGATCAGACATTGATGTCTACCCCAGTAGAAGCAGAAGAGAATTCAGCATAATTGCTCAAAATTTTCAGCCAGGAAGATAAACAGAAGATGGTTGCAAAGCTAGAGCCTACAGCAGAAGGGAAAGCAGACAACATAGATTTTGCTGAACTGTATGAAGAATTGGAAGCCCTTGAGAGAAGGGTAATGGTGCAAAGATTGCACATCCAATAGGCTAAGTTGGAGACAGATGGAGGATCATACCAGCCTGAGGAACATATGGAAGAAGTTGGACTTGAACCAACACAAGAGGAGCTGACAAAAGGTAATTTTACAGAAGAGGAAGCTGAGCAACAACTCAATGATGAAACTGCAACAATGGAGTTTGCATAAGTATGGAAAACTAATGCCACAGAAAAAGATGATGACATGGGGGATCAAGATGATCTACCCACTCATAAGGAAGACTTGTAGCCGAGAAGACTGCATAAGAAGAGCCAGCCACTGGAGCAGTTGGACATAGTGATAGAGGGAATAAGAAGGTTGATGTTGAGGTCAATAGAAGTAGTCAGCAAAGGGAAGATGAATAGGGGATAGCCTGCAACAGCAGTAGGGAAGAAGAAGAAGAAGCAACGACATAGCTGGAGAGGAGAAAGAGGACAACTCCAAGGAAGATTTTTGGATCCATGAGGATTTAAACACTAGAGAAGAGGAGCTCATGAGTGGGAGCTCATGAGCGGGAGCTCATGATTTTCCCAGCAATGGATTATGATGTAGGATCATCGATCCACCTCATCAAATGCGCCAACAAGACAAAGCATAGGCACACAATGCAAAAAGGGAGAGACATTAACTCTCCCATTTTAAAATTTGAAATCTAATCCCATGGGGATTTGTGTTGTAAGGGTGTAATAGCCAAGCCATACCTTTGTATAGGTTGTGTATAGGGTCACCTTAAATGGTTGACTGTAAGCAAGCCTAGATCGTATGCAGGTCTAGATAATCATTTATGTAATGAGTCGTAGGCGTATGGTGTCTTAATTGAGACAATGATGTCACTAAGGCAGTGGAGAGGATAAGCTCCTAGAGCCCTCTTTTCTAAAAGGAGACTTAGGAGGATTTAGAGAAGTATTAGAAGAAGAACTTAGGATAGAGTTAGAATAGGAGAAATAATTGGGGCTCTGTTGCAATCCATTTTTTGTAAAAACATTTGTATAGACACACAAAGATAATAGAAAAGAAGTTTTTCTTTCACATGGTGTGTTTATGTATTTGTGTTCATTGTTATTCTTTTATATGTCATTCATGTTTTCAATGTATGAACTAGTGAAGTATTGTATAAGTTTCAATTGTTTCTTGTCTTTGAGTTCTGAGTGCAAGGAGTGCACATTGTCCGCAAGGAGTTTGTTGACAGAGGTGAGTTAACATCAGAAAATCTCAAGAGAGATAGCGTTGAACCTTCATCAGTAGAAGTGCAAGGAGTTCACAGGAATAACTCTGTGTTGAGTTCGTAAAGAGGCGGAGTTACTAAACACTTTGTAAGGAGAAGCTCTGCAAGGTGTGCATCAAGCAAGGAGAACACGAGGAGGGCGAGAAGAATTTATTTTCAAGAAATCCTTCGGATATGAGTTTGACAAAATCATAGAAACGCAAGGAGTCCGTGGGAGATCGAAATATTCGAGGAGATCAAGCTCAGAAGGGGTAATTCAATAAGTGCATGGGTGATGGACTTATTCTAATTCCTAAAGCTCAGAAGAGATAATGCATTCAAGAGCACAAGCAAGACCTAGATAGTTGGGTTCACAGCAGAAAGTTCAAAGGTTGAAGCCTTTGAACACTGAAAAAATATTCCAAGGTGGAAGAAGTCAAAATCTCAAGAGGAGGAGTGACAACAACCATCTGATCGGTTGTAGAAGGGAGCCTGGACCGTTAGATCTATGTCGAGTGAACGAAGGAAGTGAAGAGGAGAGGAACAGACCCGGTCTGTTGGATCTGAGCACAGAGGACCAGCAACCATTGGATCTAAAGGTAATTGCACAAGACTTAACCCTTGTGTGCACAGGAGAGTGTACTCTTGTAAGTCCTGAAGTGAACAGGGATCGTCCATCATCCATGGCGACAGGTGGCGAAAGATCTGAGTTTTTGAGTGAAAGAACTCTGGGAGGAACGAGTGCACAGGGGTTGAAACTCCTAAAACCTGAAGACCCAAAGCGGATAGAGGTCGTCAGATCAAGGGGGAGACACATGTCAATAGATCATATGTTTTGGGTGAAAGAACTCTGGGAGAAACAACTTCATAAGAGTTTGAAACTCCCGAAGCCTGAATAGCCAAAGGGGAGAAGAGAATCTGGACCGTCAGATCCAGAAGGGCACATGGTGAAAGATCGTTAACTCCCGGTGAAAACACTCTCGGAGAACACGAAGGAAGAAATTTTGAGATCATTGAAGCCTGAACAGTCGAAGTAGCTAGGAGTCATTGATATGCGTTGGAAAGGTGTCACTAGATCATGAACTTCAGAGGATCGTACTCTGGGGTTTCTAAGAAGTTGTGTTTCAGAATATCCAGAAGCGCTGAAGGTTGAAGCATTCAGGGTCGTAGATCCCAAAGGAAAGGACGTGAATCATTATTCTACGAGGGTATATGTGGAGGACGAAGATTCACCTTGTTGTAAATTCGTTGGATCAGGGAGAACTGTTACACATAAAAATTACTCAATTCAATAGTGTCGCAAGTGTCGTTATTACAAGTGTTGTAAGTGTCGCATCTTGTCTGTAAGTGTCGCATATTGACCACAAGTGTCGCAAACATCATACTGTCATTTTTCATATGTTGTGCCTCTAACAACATAATAAGGACACTTAAGACACCTCAAAGACTAATTTTGAAGAAGAGAAATCAGTTTACAAGGAGTACAAGCCTTTTGCCACCAGAATAACCACTCAAAAATGGATTTTGGAGGGCATCTCTCCCCTACCCACTGTCAGGGAGTGCCAACACTCCCTGGGACTTTTTGGGGGAGTGCTCAAACAGTCTATGTACCCTTTTGGGGGATCGCTACCTTTTCTGAGTGGATTTTTGGTTTGTTGAGCTAAAACAGGGAAGAATCCACTCAATTTATGAAGGTGGTTGGATTCGAATAGAAGGTCAAGGAATGATCTTAGGGAAGATCCTCAACTGAAGGAGAAGAATCCTCAACTTATCCAAAATATTTCTCAAGTGGATGGGCCTCTCCAAGGTTATATACAGAGGCCTCCTCATGGTGAAAGGGGAGGTAGAGACTAGAGATTGATACCAAACTTATGATCCTATAAGTGGTATGAACAGAAAATATTGGAGATATGAAACTTATGATCTCATAAGTATATGTCATCAAAGAAATCAGTGTAAATTACTTGAGAAAAGGGGTTGGACAAGGAGAACTGGAAGAAGTTGTTGCACCTTCATCAAAGGATTGTAAGTACTTTTACTTGTTCTTATCAATATATCAATGCTTGGTCTGTTTCTTTCAAACTTATGTTTGTTCCACATGAGTTTTTATTCAGTAGATAGATCTATATTTGAGCTAATCTTAGTAGAATAGGAAGTCCATTGTAGCTTTGTTTTCTCTATAGGACCTATCGAGGAGCTTAGGATTGGAGCTCATCTTGGACTTTGCAAGGACAAACGTCATTAATAAGGTACATATCTTTCTTCTTCTCCTTCGTATGTTAGCTTGATTAGATTTAAAAGGTTGGTAGTGTCCATGTTAAGAAATTTTATGTATTGGCCTTAGGAGTCTTGAGACCAAGAGGGAATCCGCTTGTCCAAAAGAGGATTCACATGTAACAAAAATTGGCAACTCCACTAGGGAAGAGCTCTAATTTTTGTCTCCTTTCCTAGATCTTCTTTTGGCCCTTTTCCCACTCATTTGACCTTCTCCATATTAATTTTGATACTTACATCTAATTGATTGCCTCTTTCTTTCATCTTATTAACCCTGATTGACTGAGTCTGTTCAGAAATTTGGTTTTCTAAGTTTTGAGAGTAGAGAGCTCCCCCTCCCTTTCTATCAAAGCACCAACACTCCCCATTAGCCTCACATAGAGCACTGGAACGCTCTGGTTCCCCTTACACCAGAGCGCTACCCCTTTCTATGAGAAATTCTTAGGAGTTTTCATCCTTTGAAGCTATTTCTTAGTTTTGGCATTGGTTCAGGAGTTTAATAAATCTCAGTTCATCTTGGTATTGTCCTTCAACACCCTATTTTCTAAGAATTGATCTCTTCTTGTTTGGAAATTTGACATTTCTTTCCTTGCCTTGAAGTCACTCTTTGTCTTTGTTGATCTAGAGTTAACTTGTTGTTTTCTTCTCATTTATCTGACTAAGTGGAATCTTTTGTGAGGAAATCCAAAGGTCTGTGAACCTTTCATTTTGATCTTTGAGGTCAATTCTCCATCATTTCTCTTTTGTTTGAGGTTTTTGGTTCTTGTTTGCAAATTTGGTTATCTTTGTCCTTATTGTTTATTCACGAGGAGAGTGTATGTTTGTTTGTGTGAGGTTTGCTTCTGATTGTTTAATCCTGAAGTCTGATTGACATTAGAAGTTTTACATCTGATTATCATTCACATATAAGCAATGACATATTTTAGTGATTGGTTTGGATATTAGAAGGCATTTCTGAAATTTTTTAGCATTACATTAGATTTTATTGAGAAACAATTGTATGAGGATGTGATATCTTAGTGTCTGATAATGAAAATAACTCTCTATCTTTCCCTTAAATAGGCATTCATCTAAAGACAAGACTACTTATCATTTTCTTGTGCATTTTTCGGGAATTGAGTCATCATACCATCAGTTTCATTTTCATACACCCTTGAGTAAAGAACAATTGTAAAATTATCGCTAATTAAAATTTATCTAGAATAATTTTGTTTTTAGAATCTTCCACCAACATTAGACTAGGACTAGTACTTTGGATTAGGTCGTGAGTACAACTCCAATAGTTTTCAAAACAAACATTAGCATCTTTTGATACAGAGAGAAAATCCAATTGTCGTATATGCGTTCTGGGATCCCCCTCTCATACAGGGGTTACTCACGAGGATGCATTCAAGAGAATTATGGAGATTATCCCTCCGTGGTTCAACTGTTTGTAGTGGTCGAATCGTATATTGGGGGTCACTTGAGGGTATACCCACGATTATGTGTGGGAGCCTCTCGAGTTGATTTCGGACTTGTTATCTTGCCCATACATTCAGATAGAACTATCAACTATACCTACCCAGGGGCTAACTGCGAGTTGGTGTCCTTAGTTTCCATAATATTTAGGTACTTACATGAGGTGACGGTGAAGGGAAGTCTCACTATACCTGGAACAAACATTGGTCAAACTCACTCGAGCTCCTTCGAGGGTAAATCCACAATTACTGTGTGGAAGCTTGTACCAAGGTGAAATTTCGTTAAGCAGGTCACCATTGTAATTGTTCCACCATATCCTAGCCCCTTCTTGACTTGATCACGCGACGTTGGATTTCATCACCAATAAGTACGATCATCAAGAGAAGTTTTGTTTTCTTGGTTTTGATGACTAGATTTTATTAGTGTATGTTGTTTCTCTTCGTTGGTTGGCCCTATATTTTTAGTGTGTACTATTATTCTCCAAAATTGAGCCTCTAGACGATAAAGGTCTTTCTCGATCGTGTAGGATGCAAGGGTTTCTTCCAAAAGGCTACCAACCCTTACCTCCTAACCCTCCAGAAGACAACTACCATGGAGAGGTAGAAAATCAATCTAACATTGGGAGTGTTGTTACTCCTCTGAAGAACCTCTGAATAGATTGTGGCTAATTTCACATAACAGAAAAATGAAGAACCTTTGAATAGATTGTGACTATTGTGAGAAAGTAAGATTGGTTAATTTCACATAAAAAAAATGAATAACCAAGAATGAAGAACCTGTGAATAGATTGTGACTATTGTGAGAAGAATAAGCTTGTGAAGAATTTCCTTGGACCTTTATGCTTTTTCATTTTCAAAGACTGCACAACATGCTTAATGCCTTTAGTTGTATAGTGTGACATGTTCTTACCTAAAATTTACCACAATGCACCCCATCAAGATTCCTTTCATGCTTAATGCCTTTAGTTGTATAGTCTGATATGTTCTTAGCTTGCAAAAATTTATCACAATGCGCCCCATCAAGATTCCTTTCCATATAAGGTCTACATATACATGTGATGCTAGAAGATAGTAAGAGTGGATTTGTCAATTATTTACAAATTGGATTGATGAATCTCCTTCTCTTGCCAAACAATATAGGTTGCAAGTTAAAAGGAAGAGTTTCATAATTACAAAGAAGAGCTCTTATGCAATAGCTAAGGGCATATGTTGGTTTCGCTAAGTGTTGGTTGGCCTATTAACACATTTTGAGAATATAGTTACAACCATTCAGAAGATAGAGATCAATTCTAAGAATAGGGTTACAACTAGCCAATCATCCATAACAGGTTGCATAGAGAACACTCCCTGCAGCCATGAGAAGACACAAAAGGAACAGAAGTGTAGTGGTGGCCTTAATCAAGACAAAACTCTCTCTACAAAATAGAGACAAAGACCAAAACTTAAATTCCTCAAAAGATAAGTATTGGTAAAACTAGTGGACTATAAATCCGTAGTTTACAATCAACATTCTTATATGATTTTCTCCTATATTTTTGTTTGGTACGGTCTTCTAAGTGGGAAGAACTACCTATGTATATGAGACATGGAAAGGGACTAACTCCATGCTTATTAAGATGTATATATGAGACATGGAAAGGGCCTAACTCCATGCTTATTATGTATATTATTATTACTTATATACTACTTAAATATCAAAAGTGGAGTTTCTTTGTGTTTTTTTAAGTGATTCCATTTAGATGTTAGTTGGACCAAAATATTAGTTTAATGAGATATTTGATCCACAAAAACGAGGTTTATAGTCTCACCATTTCTCCAACACGAAAATCTTTGTAAAACAAATATAACCTTATCTCTTTAGACGATAGGAAAAAGACTAGGCCAACCAATCCACAAGTCAGTGAGTTGAAGTCAACTATCCATAAGTAGAGTCTGAAAAATGAGTCTAAAATATGAGTTAAGTTGGGTCAAAGGTAAGGAAAGTCGACCAAGTTGAGTCTACCAAAGTTGGGTCGACCAAGAGAACCAAATCAACCAATTTTCAACCTAGTAGAACAATGGGAAGATTCAGTCTACCAGAAATGATTTTCTGTCCAATGAAAAAGAGGAATTTGACCAAGAGAAAATCCCACTTGGAATGGGCCGACATAAGGTTCAAATAAATAGTTAAAAGGAAAATTTGGCGACCAAGCACGAAAGTAAAACCTTGTAATGTCGAATTTAACAACCATCAGCGGAAGAAGAAGTATAAAGGGTGAAATAGATGACCAATAGAATCTAAAAACATCTGAAGGTTGTTTTTAGTAATCCAAGACACATAAAAATGCCCAAAGGGAATTTTGGTAATACCGCAACAACTAAAAAAGTCTCAAAGTTCAACATTCGACAACAGAGAAAAAACATATGGGCGAAATTAATGGCTGACAAATGGGGAAAAACATGTATATGGTTTGTGGGTAGCTAATAAAGTCCCAGATATATATGTCGTCTATGATTTATGGGAAAAGGAAAACTCTCGAGTAAAAATGTGCCCACTAACTCTTAAAAGGAAATCAAAAACCCCGAAATAAATAGCAATGACTCACGAAGGAGGGTTGTCAATTTACAACTCTCGAATCAATGTACGGGTGTGGTTAAAGAGTTGTTAGTCTTGTTTATGAACCCACGGGGACCATATTAATATAAAATGATCTAAAGGGGAAGGATCTTGCCACCATATCCAGTTATGTTTGATTTATCTTATTTTTAACCCAATTTAGTCATTTCCAATTTAGTATTTTGCTTCCAAGAATCTAAATTAAAAAATAATTGTAATTTTGTATTTTAATTAAAAAACCAACCTATTTTAGATGCCATGGCTTTTAAATTGCATCATATATAATAAAATGGAACCCCGAGACAATGAAAACTACTTAGAAGAAAACCAAAAATATCAATACCCCAACCCACCACAACCACCCAATGGAAACACTCAAATTGATGAAGGGTTAACTATATTAAGAACCCTTGAGGAACAATTAAGGGACATTATAGAGCCTAAAAGAGTCTCCTTGTCCACTTCTTTGGACATCATTGTGAAGTCCATTGCAAGTTCCCAAGGTAAATTGACCTCGATTTCTTATTATAGGGAAAGAATGTATGAGTACTACAGAACTGGTTTGGACAGAAACCAAGTCAAAGACCTGGGCATTTCAAAACCACAAATGTTGTCTATTTTTAGGGGTCCTAGAACTAGACAAGAACTACCATTGAACAGTGAACACATATCCATTGACTAGCGCATCCATCCCCAAATTAGTCAAAATTTGATGGATAGGTGCTATATGGTTTTTTATAAACCTCCCTGCAATAATAAGGAGATGCCCTTATATTTTCTGAGAAAATTATGGGCTAAGCTTATTTTGGGTAATCATGTCAACTACTTTGACATTCGAGACTTTCAGGGAGTGGGTCTAAGGTCCACACATGATCAAGATCATGTCACGTGCGACCTTGTGTTAGGTCCTCATCCCCCAAGCTAAGGCATGACCCCCCTACCCAGCATCCTCTTGTTGCAAAGAGCTAGCAACAGGTAAATCTATCAATTTCATTATTGACTCGTAGCCTAGTGTAGCATAGTAGCTTTGTTACACTATCTAGGTAGGAGGTGTCGGTCAATGACATTGATAGAGGGGTTAAAGTTTCAGTATGCATGGCATATTACAGTGAGGAGAGGACACATGGACATAAAAGTTATCCATGTGAACCTCACAGATGCTCGAGTTGTGAGTAGACATGCTATGGGCCTATACAGCCCAATGGACAACATAGCTTCATCGAGGAAGTTATTATCGTAACTCTCTTTATGTTCTTCATCGTTATACATTTATTTTGTATTATGTGTATTTATATCAATATTTTATTGTATGTTGTTTTGAAGTTGTTACATCCTAGCACTAGACCCTCTACGTCGATGGATGCATCAATGCCTAGCCCCACCATTAATGCACCAGTAGAGGCATCATGTTCATTGGCTACACCCCACATGCAGATATGTGTCACATATCATAAATTCACCATATGATAAATTCATCCTCAAAATTTTAATGTTCTTGTTTTTCTATAGGATTTGGGACTAGGTGATGTTGGGGAATGTTCATCTAGGATGAGCAAGTCACCTGTGTCACATGTATCATGTGTAGAGTCAAATGTAGTATAATTCTCAAATAGTTTGTGTTTATGTTTTTTAATTTTACTGGTTAGTACTAGTAGTTATTTTATTAATACGTATGTAGGATGTGGATATATTTGCTAGCTATAGTACTATTAAACTCCCTAAGAACCTAGGTGTTGCTTCTAGGTTACCTTTCTCCATGCCTAGGGAGTTGCAATCACTTGTACAACCTATGGGGGTCCATCACATCCCACCCTCAAGATTTCCATTGGCCCCATCGACTGATACTACCATAGTAGAGGTTGTCTCAGAGAATTTTGTACAACCTAGTTCTCCATCTGCAAGTGGATCTCTATCAAGGCATGATATATTCACGGTGTGATAATGCATTGATGATAATTTTTTATGTTTCATGAATTTCATTTTATGCATATTTGTTTAATTTTCTTGACTTGATCCTTGTAACTGATGCAGGGTGGCATCGCGCAAAGACTAGGGTTGTGGAGGAGGTTAACACCCTCACGATTGATAGTAGCATATTTGGTGAGTTATCTTAGTTTAAATTACAAAGTATTGTTTTGTATGTTTATTAATTCATTGAGGAAAAAAACTTATAACAATGTTTATTCTTTGTTCAATCTCCAGAGCGTCGAAGCACACCGAAGATTAGAACCTCTCAAGGTGCTTCCTCAAGCAAGAGAAGAAAAATTGATTTCCAGGATGCTCTTGAGGGTGGCAAGGGTGTAAGTGGTCAATGATTGACCAACTAACTAGGCCACCATATGGATGTTTTTTTATATTCGTAAACTTGTTGTCACTTTGTATATTGGGCAGGAGTTGTCATTTTGTAAAAAATGAACAATTCAGATGATGTTGAGTATACACACACACACACAAACACATTTCATGGCACATTTTTTATGAATCTCATTGTTTCTGCATTTTATGTTGATGAATATATGAATTTCAAAGTATTTGAATTCAAATTGTATGAATTTTATGTGTGTTGGTCCCTTGATTTTTTTCTAAAGTGATTATAAATGCTTGCAATACACATTAAGGAATATATTATGGTGCAAAAGATTGCTAAGTGCTAAATCCATAAGAAAATAATGGTTCTCAAGTTGCATCACCTTCTAATTGTCAATGTTTCATTGAAACCTCTACAGGAGATCTAGCTAAAGCAAGTAAACAAATCTTATCAAGAAAGGAAGAGAGATTCAATATGGAAGAATGAGAAAATATATACACACTACTCCATTGAGTTGATCAATGAATAAATGATTGATACATAGACGATGATCAATATGATACAATGAATTAGTGGAATACACTCATATATAGGAAAGAACATTCCATAATTAAGAAAAGCAATGAAGCGGTTATATTTCCTTAGGAATGCATACATGCATAATAGTGATGGTATAAATAGAAATTCTAAAATAGAACTAGTGAGTTAACTCCCACTAAACTAGTGTGTCAAAAATAGAAATTTTTCCAACACCCCCCCTAAACATTTCTATGGAGTAAAAAATGAGTCCCGACAACTAGGCCATATTAGTTACTCATGTACAATGCAACTAATGAACATTGAATAAAAATGAGGAAAGAGGGAAAACCATGTGGGAACAAAACCCCCTCAAAAGGCAATGCATCAAAAGAAGAAAAGAACATATGAGATCCACCATGTGGTAGGTAGACAGTCTCCAAAACCAAGAAAAAATGACAAGTCAATGAAGCATGATCCGATTATGATAGATCATAATCCGCTTCAATGAGTTTGTTGAAGCTGAAATGTTGTAGCTGATACTAGTTGACAACAATCAATTCTCTCCAAACATTAAGGCACTATCTTACACCAAGATGGTCAGGCTAGTCAAAGTGCTTCCAAAACATAGAAGAAAACACGATAAAAGTCATCAAAATAGTGGTGAATGGAACTGTAAAGGTGACATAATCATTCAAGTCAAGAGAAATGAGAATGGTTCCCATGTATCATGGATGAAACACATATGTAATATGTCCTCAAACAGTTGCTCAAATTGTACCATGACCAATCATCAAGCTAACCACAAACAATCCTTGGAGTTGGTACCTTGCCAATTTGTTGTCCTATACGCCTCTTAATTAATGAGTTGAAAGAAGAGGAATTGACAAAAGGTTGAGGATATCTGAAAGGAATACAATGTAGTCTCCAATCATGATGTTGAGGATATCGATATGTGGAGGATGTAGACCCTGTAGTTACTATTGAAGAGTCTCCTACTGCCAACAACTTTGATGTTGGTGCTGAAGAGTCGAATAATGGAAACTCTAATGTTGAAATTGGTGCTGAATCTGGCTGTGAAATCTCAACAACAAAAAATTCATCTTGTGGTATGGACTCTTTTGATTGAAAAAATTGAGTTTTAATGGCTGAAATATCGAAAAAACTTGCTACTGGCAATGAAGTCCCAACAAAACCAAGCCCAACTTTTATTGGTCTCATCACGAGATGAATTGGATGTACAATCCATTGTCCATTCTTACCAAGGCCACCGCCAATGTATCCCATATTATACATTAATTTTGACCCAAAACCATGAGTGTGAAACTCAAAAGTTGGTGAAGGATGCTCAGTAGTACTTAATAATGCAGTAGTGGCATTAAAATAAAGAGACTATTGCAGATATTTGTGCAAACACACAATAATATCTTCCTTCTCTTTTAAATCAACGAAAAAATGTTCATTGAGAAGAGTGAATTTATCGAACCTCTCATTAATGTGGGTGGTCCAAGTATCAACTTGAGCTTCTTGATCCTCCATTAGACTCCCAATGAGTCCATAATCCCTAGGAAAATACGTACACATGTTTTGAAGACAAATATTGGATCTCTTTTGTTCACCTTGAAGTTTGTTAACTTCTTTGAAAAGTTTTAGATTCAGACTATGAAGGCTCAATATAAATGCATATTTTTCCTCCATTACAAGGATTCTCTCCCAACTGAGTCTAAGAAACCCCTAAAATTATACTCTCAATCTACATGTGAAAAAATTGAGAAATCATTGCAGAAAGGGCACGTCAAATGGAAAACTCGTATCAGTTTCAAGAGGCGATCTTCCGACTTATTTTATGAGAAAACAGTGAGTAAGTTCACCAAACGGTTGAAAAGCCACCTGCAGAATGGGTCTATTTAATTCTCACTTGGGTTGTTTCCTAATAAAGTTGATTATTTTGGATAAATCACTGCAGAAAGGTCACTTTAAATGGAAAATTTGTATTAGTTTCAAGAGGCAATCTTCTGGCTTCCTTTCTAAGAAAACGATGAGGAATTTCGCTAAATGGTTGAAAACCCACTTGCAGAATGGGTATATTTACTTCTCAAGTGGGATATTTCCTTAGAAAGTTAATATTTTGAGAGAACTCCCTTTGTATTTTACACAGATTATGCTTGTTGAAACTTCAATTTTCCTTATTCATTGGCTTGTCTGGCTTGCTCCAAGTAGCTTAGCTCTGATACCATGTCAATGTTTCGTTAAAAACTACATAGGATATCTATCTAAATAAAGTACAAACAAATCTTATCAATAAAGGAAGAGAGATTCAATATGGAAGAATGAGAAAATATATTCACACTACTCCAATGAGTTCATCAATGAATAAATGATTGATACATAGATGATGATCAATATGATAAAATGAATGAGTGGAATACACTTATATATAGGAAAGAACATTCCATAATAAAAAAAGTAAATCAAGAATTTATCTTTCCTTAGGAATGCATGCATGCATAATAGTGATGGTATAAATAGAAAGTATAAAATAGAACTAGCGAGTTAACTCCCATTGAACTAGTGGGTCGAAAATAGAAATTTCTCCAACACTAATCAACTATGTATCTCTACCTCATTGATAGATCATTCCTTCTGAATTATTTGCACGAATGTTGTGGATAGCCATATTCTAACTCACAACCAACAATGCATGCACTACCTCTTGAATTATCTTCATCTAAATCCAATGACAATCCACTCAAATAATGGTCACTTGAAAATATTTTTACCAAAAAAATGGCATATTACAATAATTTATTATAGAAATAAATTTTCTCATTTATCTTCTACATGATTGTAAATCACTTAATAACAAATCTCATCTCAATGTTATGTCAAATTAACCTCCATAACTAGTACTATAATTACTCAATTACGAAGATGACATACGTTGAAACTCAATTATGCAAGTACAAAACATTTGGAAAACCCAAACACTTCATATATATTTAGAATATGAAGTACATGCACGTACCAATATCCTATCAGGGGTTGTTAGAAGTCGAGCTCTCCGAACCCTTAAAAACAAAATCCATAAGATAACATTATCCAATAGCTCAATCCATTAAAGATCATCAAGAAGGTAGCATACACAATGGTAAGTCGTTTTTGGAACCTACATTTGTATCCCACACTTGTGTTATGAGAAATATTACCCTGCGAATAGGTTAATCTCCCATTTAGACCAAGACCCTTGCTTGGGTCCAAAGATAAAAGTAAACAAATGGTTGTTACTTTCCTTATAGATCTAGTTCATTAACCTATAGATAGAAGGAGGAAGACACACATGTTTCCCGAAGTTTTTCTTCGTTGCTATGTCATTTTGCTTCACTACTCCAATTCCTTCAGCAACTAAAGAGACCTATAAAACAAGAGGCAAGCAAACCTTCCCACTTCTACTAGATTTCATTAGATAAAAACTGGTTCTATCCATACCGGATTTGACTTAAGCATAGACATTATCATAAACAATGTAACGAAAGGAATAGGCCAAGTTAATATTAAATGTAAAGACAAAATAACGCACCTACAAATCAAGTTGATGTCATTGTAATCTTCTCCAAACTCTCCTCGTTCATCCCTTGCATGAAATTATTAAGATCAAAATGTTGATAATTCAATGGATTTCCCTCTCTTAGGGTCAAAGGTTTGACACCTAAAAATTTCCCCCTTTCACCATGGAAATGCCTTCAATTTATAGGATTGGGAGGCTCAACCACCAAGAGATAATTAGGGAAATGGTTGAGGATATGGCTCCATGATTTGGGATTTGATCCTAAAATAGTTCCATAGGAAAGGATTCAACCCAAAACAACCTTATCCCTTCAAATTTGTCCCTTAAGAAAAAGAGGGATTCTCCATATTTTCCTCTAACCAAACTGGCACTCCCCTTGAGTTAGAGACAAAGTGCCAGTGGAACTCCATAAACAAGGAAAAGGGGCTCCAACCTAATGGAGTGGTTCTCCCCCATCATGGACAAGAGGTCACCACTATTCACAAATTCTCAAAATATGGCATTCCCCCAGCATGGCTAGGGGGAATCACCCTTCATAAATGCTCCAAAAATAGTCGATTTTCCAAGTAAAAAGCATGTTTCTAACCTTGAAATGATGGGTTTCTTCCTCCAACATGACTTAGGGATAATGGAAAATGTTTCTAATAGTTTCTGTTAGCGCTCATTTTTCCAGTACATTTTGAGAACATTTTCAGCATATCTATGTTAAAATTATTAAATCCCTTTGAGTGTTTGCCAATGTCTTGACCTCTAAATTTCCCATCAAGTATCGATAGCTTTATTGGATCATTTTTCCTAGAAACCCTTTGGCTATGCCTTCTTAACCTACATTCCAAAAAACACAGTAATTGTTATCATTTTCTAAAACCCTAGTTTTTGTGCTTTCTTTATATTTTCAAATAAAAAAATATGTTTTTATTTGTAAATATTATAAAAAAAAATGTGATGTGTGCACACAAGTGAACTAAGTGTTCTAATCCTAATTCTAAGCCATATCAAAATCAAATTCACCCAAACAATACCGAACTTCGAGTCATATCAAAGCCAAAGCCAATCCACATGCCCAAGCCACGAGTCAACCGTTTATAAGTTTAGGACAATATACAAAAGAACTCTAGCAAATCCATCATCCAATGACAATAAGTTATACAACCGACTTATTTGCTAGAGCTCCAATCTATTCAAACTTATCCATCATCTAATGACAATATAAGTTTAGGATCTAAACAAAGCAACACAAGTAGTAGAACAATGTCTTCCTCACAAAGCAACAGTTTGAATAGATTGGAGCTCTAGCAAATCATTATATACAAAAGAAGCAGTTTGAATAGATTTGAGTTTTGGCAAATCATTATATACAAAAGAGGATTGTCTTTGTCAGACTAGAGGAAAGTTCAAAGAAGGATTCCTTTTCAGTTGAAGGATGAATGACTCACATACCAGATGTCAGTGAGATTTCTAGAAGAGCCTTGTCATCACCCAGCTAATTCTATTAAGATTTCGAAGAACAAATTTTTTGATAGGGGTTTAATCCCTTAGGAATAGGATCTTTTTTCTAAAATCATGTAATAGATTAGATTTTAAATCATGTGTAATATTGAGATCCACTTTCTTGGGATCTGTAACAGCTATGTAAAGGCTATTTATTCTATGCATTTGAGGAGAACAAGGAGAAAAAACAGTCCTGAGGACTAAGGTTCGAAATTGAATTCTCAGTTGTACTCTTTGCTCTAAACATTTTTGATATATCAAGGAATAATAAGTTTCTGCCATTGGATGTTGTTCAGTCCCTTTTCCTTTTCATGTATTTCATCTTTGTTATTGTGAATTTGGACTTCTATTCATTTCATGTTTATATTATGATTGATGATTGTCTTAGTATCTCTGCATAAATAGACAAGATTCACACTCCGTACTGCTAGTTATATTTGGCCTATCACATGTATGGTTTATAGATGTGATATTGTTGGTATGATCAATTTCTTTCATCCATTGAATTTATAACTTTCTGAACAGTATCCTTTTGGTGGCCTTGCCATGTCTTGATTTATCTAAATCTATATTGAATTGAAGATTGATTGTGTGAGGTATTCACTTTGATCCATTTTCTACATCCATTATTGATTTCTTGATTAAGTTACCAAGCTCTTTCGAATCACAACCTATAAAGATTCTTGGAGTGATAACAAATTGACGTCATTGTCAGGGAGAGGAGAATGAAGCAAGCTTCCCTGGGAGATGACATAAGCTCCAGATTTGATGATAGATAAAGACTGGGCATCATTTTGGTTTTGATCATCTATCTGGTGACTCCATGAAGGATGAATTCAGTGGGGAATCCACTAGTATGAAATGAACAAGATCTTAGTGAAGAGGCATGCTTTCTGTGATTTTTCAAAGATAGTTGGTTTCCCTAATCCAATGCCTAGTAGAGATGAATGGGAAGGTAGCCTTCCAATATTTCAAGGAGAATATTGGGAAATACCAACTGAACACTTATTGGATTTTCATGATTTCATTCATTGGTTGCAAATTGTGCATGAGTGTGTTCAGATTAAGCTCTTTGGGTATTCATTAGAGGGGATTGCTCTTGACTGGTATAAATCTCGTCCTATTGCAAGTATCAACTCTTTGGCAGTTTTTCATGCTGCCTTTCATTTATTTTGCAAAGGAAAATTTTCAACTGACTTTCTATATCCCAAGTGTTGTTATGAGTTCAAGTTGTTGAATAAAGAATTGGATAGTCAAGAAAAGTATGCTGCAGTAGAGAACACTTCTCATTATGACCAAGAGATTGGTGATCTACATAATGATAACCATAGTGTAGATGCTTTTGATATTATATCAAACATATATACTATCTTAGGACGTCATGAAATTCATATTTTTCCCTTTGAAAACTCAAAAGATGATGAGCAGATTTATATATCAACATGTGACAGTTTTGGATATGCAGCAAATACTAAGGGCAACCCTTAGTTTTCAAATTTGCAAACAAAGGGAAATTTCAGCAGACATGAGGAGATAGATTTGTAGAGATAACCCATTCTCATAGAGAAACAACAAGAGGATTATTTTTCTCCTTATGAACATGTTGCTTTAAATTTAGATAAGAAGGGTGATTATGATGAGGAACAAGGTGATATTTTTCAAAATCTATTTCAAGATCCTATTGTTGATAATTCTATACAAAAATATTCATCTCTGCCATTAGGATTTTACCCTGATGTTCCCATATTTGACAAATATAGTGATGAGGAAGAAGATTTTAAGGTTTGTGAAATCTTGTTGACTACTAGAATTTCATCTAATTCTACTTTTTAGCAAAGAGATGATTAGAAATGTATGCATGTTGAGGTTGATTATAGTTATGAATCTGTTGATCAAAATTCTAATGAAGATCTCTTTAGTTTTGACACATCTTTCAAAAATATCATTGTTGGAAAGAATAGTCAGCGGTTTCTTCATGATATGTCTTTCAAGACTCATTTTTCATTTGATCATTATAAAGACAGTGATGAAGAAGAGAAAGAACACACCTCTTATTTTCTCTCAAAAATTGCCAGTTGTAATAGGCGAGCATATCATCACGATGAATTTGAATCACGGGGATATGGTGAAGGGGAATAGAAAAGTTTAGATTAGAAGTTGATCATGCATGTTTCTCCGACAGAGGTCGAGCAGTCTACATTTAACATTAAGATCAGTAATGGCAGCTAGAAACAACATTTCAGTGAGTTGGAACAGCAGCAAGAAGAGGTATTTATTTGTGACTTTCATGACCCTATTGCTAATTATTTGGAAACTATGAGCATCATAAATGTCAAAATATTTTTTTCGGATGAAGGATGGTTCTGTCATCTTTTCAAACTATGTTTCTACATGCTATGGTTTCCTATATTTTTCAGGTCCAGATCAAGGATGTTATCAGTAAATCAATTTATTAAATGGCTTCATTGGAAGCATGTTTTCACTTGATTAAGAAGCAGTACAGTTGGTTAGTGTAAGATTAGGCAGAAGAATAAGCTCACCATATGAGCAGGTAGATTGTTTTCAGTTTTCAATGAATAAGCAGAGCATGCTATAGGATTTTAGAGGATCAGTTGCATAGGACAGATGAATCCATAGCCCAATGGATAAGGCGAATGGAACTACTATGTTCTTGGAGCCTCGTGGGGAGGTCTCCATTCTAGCTGGAGCCAAATGTTAGCACTCATTTTTCTAGTACATTTTGAGAACATTTTCAACATATTTATGTTAAAATTATTAAATCCCTCTAAGTGTTTGCCAATGTCTTGACCTCTAAATTTCCCATCAAGTCTCGATAGATTTAATGGATCATTTTCCCTAGAAACCCTTTGGCTATGCCTTCTTAACCTACATTCCAAAAAACACAATAATTTTTATCATTTTCTAAAACCCTAGTTTTTGTGCTTTCTTTATATTTTCAAATAAAAAAATATGTTTTTATTTGTAAATATTATCAAAAAAAATGTGATGTGTGCACACAAGTGAAATAAGTGTTCTATTCCTACGTCTAAGCCATATCACAATCAAATTCACCCAAAAAATTCCAAACTCCGAGTCATATCAAAGCCAAAGCCAAGCCACATGCCCAAGCCACGAGTCAAACCATAATTCAAGTCACATGTAGACACACCAAGCCAAGCACAAGCACCAAGTTCCATTGTCTACTCATCTCATTGATAAGGTTAGGTGAGCATTTTCCAAAACAAAATACAAAACGCAGACAGGTTCCTTGTATCGAGATCTTGTATATGTCAATTTGGTATCCAGGTTTGCAAGAATGAGGTATATCATTTTAAGATGAAGTGTTTGAGAAAATTGTCATACCGGTGTTGCTTACCAGCTGCCAGATCTATCATAGAAAAACATGTAAAGATGCAAAAAATATCGAGGGTTGTGTATGCAGAAGAGTTCAAAGGGTTTTCAATGCGATTCGGGTAGTTTATCAAGGAATTATAGTTTTATGGATGGATCCCTGGGTATAATATAGAACTATTGATTAAAAATTGCTCATACGCTTTGAATCAACTCATCAAAGTTCAAATCGATGACTCTCTTAATAGAATCTATGTATATGTTGTTGTTTAAAAAAAAAAAAAAAAACAGTCAGCAAATGCTTCTTTGTCCTGCACCTTGTTTCCAGGGTTATGGTAGGTGTAAGGGAGAGCGAAGATGTAAATCAATTAGAGGATGAATTGTGAGCTAGGAATCTGCCTGTATTTAATTTAGTTATTGTGAAAAAGGGTGAAAATGACCTTCTTGGTATGTTTTTATAGAATAATGTGAAAGCCTCGCTTATATAGGAAGTGACAGAAATTGGTGTGCAATTTCCATTGCACTCATATGTTCAAGAAATTTATTATGTCAGCAATTTGATTGATCTATTTGAAAACCTCTCTACAAACCATGATTGGTATTATTCTTCTCCATCATCTGATGGCAATCTAAGTTCAAGCTCTAAACAAAGCAACGCAAGTAGTAGAACAATGTCTTCCTCACAAAGCAATAGTTTGAATAGATTGGAGTTCTAGAAAATCATTATATACAGAAGAAGCAGTTTGAATAGATTGGAGTTCTAGCAAATCATTATATACAGAAGAGGATTGCCTTTGTCAAACTGGAGGAAATTTCAAAGAAGGATTCCTTCTCAGTTGAAGGATGAATGACTCACAGCCCAGATGTCAGTGAGAGTTATAAAAGAGTCTTGTCATCACCTAGCTAAGTCTATGAAGATGTCGAAGAACAAATTTTTTGATAGGGATTCAATCCCTTAGGAATAAGATCTTTTTTATAAAATCATGTAATAGATTAGATTTGAAAGCATGTGTAATATTGAGATCCACTTTCTTTGGATCTGTAACGGCTATGTAAAGGCTATTTAGTCTATGCATTCGAGGAGAACAAGGAGAAAAAGCAGTCCCGAGGACTGAGGTTTGAACTTGAATTCTCATTTGTACTCTTTTCTCTAAACCTTTTTGATATATCAAAGAATGATAAGTTTCTACCATTGGATGTTGTTCAGTCCCTTTTCCTTTTCCTATCTTTCATCTCTGTTATTGTGAACTTGGAATTCTGTTCATTTCATGTGTTTATTATGATTGATGGTTATCTTATTAACTCTGCATAAATAAACAAGATTCACACCCCCTACTGCTAGTTATATTTGGCCTATCACATGTATGGTTTATAGATGTGATATTGTTGATATGATCAGTTTCTTTCATCCATTTCATTTATAACTTTCTGAAAAGTATCCTTTTGGTGGCCTTGCCTTGTCCTGATTTATCTAAATCTATATTGAATTGAAGATTGAGTGTGTGAGGAATTCACTTTGATCCATTTTATACATCCATTATTGAGTTCTTGATTAAGTTACCAAGCTCTTTCGAATCACAACCTAGAAAGACTCCTGGAGTGATAACAATTTCAATGAGTTCTAACACTTGAAAAATGATTGTGACACATGGTAAGGTGTATATGACACTTGAAAAAGTGCATGCGACACTTAAAAAGGTGCATACGACATATTGTGACACTTAGGGTGCGACATTTAAGTGTGGAATTTTGATGTGTAACATATTTCCCCTAAAGTGTGAGATCGAAAGAGGAATTGATTGCCAAAACACTTTACAAAATATTTAATGCAAGGGTGTTGGAGTAGGAGAACCTAGCATAAGCTACAAATAACCATCAAACAATATAAATATATGTTTCATTCCCAAGGTAAGCATACCTATGCTCAGAATACGAGTTGACTCAAATAATGGCCATTAACCAATACACTGTGGATCCATGAGAATATTGACTAAGGATATGGACACAAGAGATACAATGTGGATCCATACTTCCATGACATGATCTGATCGCAGCCACGAAAAATACACAGTGGAGCTACAAGATGAAAAAACATAGCCATGGATCAATACAATGTGGATATATGTGACAATATATGTATCAATAAGATCGCGAGCATGGTGATTGAACTGAAATATTTTACATGCTCAAATAATATCCATCGCAGCCTGGGAAAAGCACATAATAGAGTGAGCACCCAATCGAGGGTTTTTGTCTCGATCCTGAAATGGTACGAGTCTAGACATGCGAATAGATGACTTGATGTCAAATATGGTAGAAACCACTTGATTACCAGTCATTGAGGTATATAGTTAACAAATGTGATGTAAATCACCAATGATGACAATCTTTCCCAAGGTACCTTTAGTACATTCCAACGAATGTGAATAAATGAGTTGAGGTAGAAAATTCGTGGAATCATTCTATCAGAGGCCAATGGTGTAAAATTGTTGTCGAAAGTGAGGAGGCCTACCATTGAGGCATGTAGGTCCCAAGGTATTAACTAGTTTCTAAGTCTAATTATTGGACAATACATTGAATTCGACAGGAACAAAATCGTCGAAGGAGGGCCATGATGTATCCCCCATCATAGACACGAAAATGACACAGGAAAGTGATGTGAGATGGTGGATTAAATGAGTGTTGACTGACATGGTAATTGAAACTAGTAATATTGCATATGGTTGGTTTGAAGTGAATCTTCCATTGAACATTATTAGGAATGACAAATGACTACGAAGCATTGACTCGACGAGTAACAAGAACATAATCTGATGATAATAAGAGTACTCTTCTACTGGAACAAAAAATTATAATGACACATGTAATTGGTATGACTCAGAGACAATAATATTACCCAATTGTAAGATGAGACTCAAACATGTGCCATGTTCAAGGGTGACAACAATAGCTTCCATAATGGATTCCACAAAACTTGACCCACTTCTTTCAATTTTTCTCCCTCCATGATTGGTGAGTACCTCTTTTTTTTTAATGAGATTGAGGAATATAAAATATGCTCGGTATATCTCATATTTGATGAGTCCCTCGACATATGTTTAACAAACCTGAAGGATCGATTTAGTCTTGTATGGGTCCTGGAGATTGGAGTCACATAGGTCCTTCCATGCATAATTTTACGAGCTCAAAGAAGGTAAAATGAGTGGTTTTTCATGTTTAGAGAGTCTGAAAAAAAAAAAAATAAGACTCCATGTGTGAATTTTTCATAAATTTAGTTTCCCAAACCCAAAAAAGTATAAACAAATACAAGGGATAATTTTTCTAGTCATGCTTGAATAGGGTATTTGTTTTTCTTAATTAGTATCGCGAGGCCGAAAAAGAGATAAACTACCACTCGAAAGACACGCTTTCAAACATTTTAATGAGTTTGAAAGGAAACAATCTCACTTGACAATCTTTTCATGTTTAGGGAGTTTGAAAAGAGATTAAAGGAGACTCCATAGAGTTCCTTTTTTGTGTAGATTTTACGAGTCCAAAAAATAGATAAAAGTATACTAGGTAACCTATTCTCATGTATTAACGAGCACAAGAAAGAAAAAATACTGAGCTCGGTAACCTACTCTCACGTATTTATGAGCACAAGAAAAAACAAAGACTAAGATCGTTCTAGAAAATAATAGTACGTTAAGATGGGAACGACCTCTAAGCAAGGATCACTCCTAGTAGTGTGTCTCTCTAGAGGTATACTACAAAATGGAACTAGTGTGATGAAAATGAATAGTGTGAAGAATAATTGCAATGGCTATAAGCAAGTGAGATGGAAAATAGCAAAAATCATTAGTAATCTACAAGAAAGTGAGATGGAAAATAGCAGCGAAGAAGTGGCAATCGCAACCATGAAGAAAAAACTATGCTTGATTTGTTAATGATCTTGAAACAAAGAAAGAAATATGCTCGTTATTATCAACGTAATTTCTAAAGGTTTCGAGGGAGGATACCCATGGGTGGTTGATACTTTACCTCCAGCTTGAGAAGCTAGTGGCTCAACTCCAGCATGATGTCTAGAGGCTGGAGACATTACCCCCAAGCTTCATTTCATTCACCAACTCTTCTCTTATCACCAATTTCTATACCAGAATAGACTCTTGGTTACTAATAGGAAAATTTTGACCAGAGAGGAAGGAAGAAAGAGAATCAATTGATTCAGTTGGATGAAATGAATTTTTGTGTACGAGTTCTAGAGAAAGACTCGACTCAAAGGGAGAGAAGGTTGTTTCATTTTCTAACAAGATTGACATAGTAAAAGAACTATACTCATAACCTTTGGGTTTGATTCTCAAACCTTTGTTTCATTTTTTAACAAGCTTGACATGGAAACAAGAACTTTGCTCGACGTTGGTTTCATTTTTTAATGAGGTTGGAACCTAAAATAAAACTATGCTCATTACCTCTTCTTGATCATGGATGCTAAGAGGACAATACTTTGGAAGGAATACATGTCAAGGGACATACCTAAATCATGGATTCCCAAAGATCTTCGTTGGATGGAAGAAAAATGCTCTAGAAGGAATACATATCGAGGGCCAGAATAAGGGTGATAATATCAGGCTTTAATATCCCTATTGAAGAGATGACCATGTCAACTACTGGATCTAAGTCAAAAGAAGCCTCATCCGGAGTTGAATGCATGGGACATGTTTCCACATAATTAACTCATGGTGGGCGCAATACCACTTTCACATAAGGACCATTTAGGGAAGGTGGGTAGCTCGTAGTCAAACAAGGATCAAAAAACAAAAGTTTATTGATAGTCACAATGTTTCCATTATAAGGGAAATATATCACTCGAAAGTGAGTGGACACAATACCTTTCATGGCATAGACATAATATTGCACAAGGAAAAAAGTAAAATCCAAAGGGTCGTGAAGTACCATAACATCAATATAGATGGTTTTCCATCCTAAAGTAATGGGTAATTGAGGAAGGATCCCTAAAGTTTGAGTGATTCATTTTTTAAAATCTAATAGATTTTGGGTGATCGACACAAGTTGAGGACGACCCAAATCTCACCAAGTAGTTGAGGATAGAATACTAACGGAAGCACCTTCATCTACGATAGTCTAAGGGATGCTCCTACCACAAACTTGAATAATTGTTTGGAAAGGTACATAGTAAGGAAGACGAGGTCCATTTATCCCATCCCAATTGAGACAAATGTCCTCATTACTTGGAGGGGGCTCAATATTAGGAGGATAAATTCCCCCTTGTATGGTAGAATCAGTATTAACAAGAAAGCATTGAACGGTATCGAATTCAATCTCTAATGGGGGAGTGTGATCAATCGATCATGGGATCAAATCAATGAATTGGCAGATGTCACTCTCTAAGGGGAGAGTTGGATCGACTAATTATGGACTTGGTTTGACCACTTGGATTTCACTCTTCATGTGAAGAGTGGGATCAACCAACAAGGAAACCAGATCAACCACTTTAGCTTCACTCTTCAAGGGAAGAGTGAGATCGACTGATGATGGAATTAGATCCATCACTTTAGCAACCAATGGTAGGTCCATAGATAAATTATGATAAGAAGTTGGAATTTGTGGCTCAGAAACATTTATTTCTTCCAACAATTTTAAAGCTTCATCCATACGAGGGAAAAGGTGAGTTTGATAACTTCCTTGCGTAACCTACAAAGAAATTTGACTCTACTTTTCTTCTCATGGACCTTACTTTCACTAGTTGATTGGTTGTCACCGACATGACCTACAAAGGATGATGACATGATTTATTTGGAACTGGTGGACCACACATCTAAAACCTTGGGAATAACAAGGCAATCCATACAAAGCCTTGGCCCTACAACACTTTTCAGCCCTAGATTTGTGTTTTGAAGCTAGTCATTTTTGCCAAAGAGTTTTAAGGAAAGAGGGAGGAGCATGAGGCCTTGCTTAAGCAACACCGGAATGAGCCTCCTCCCCTTGGGGTTTTGACTTCATGGCCCTGCCATTGCAGCACCATTAAGCCTAACTCTCCCGTCCTTAGATTTAGATTCTCCCAAGTGTTTAGCCTTACTCCTTGACTCCATTTACCCTAAGTCACTAATCTAATAACTCAATGTTGATACAATTGTGTTAAAACAACCTTTCAAACTTCCACAATTTGAAACCCTAACTAACCCTAGCGACTTACTAACCCTAATTCTGTGATGACATCATGCTTATTTTGAAACTCTTGGCTAGTATAGAAGTTGCAGCTAGGTGATCCATTGATAGATATTGAAGTGTTGAGTACTTTCATTGGCTTATTTTGAAAAACGTCCACCTCATTGCCTAGCAAACTAACCTAGAAACTAGGCTGGCGTCACCTCTAGTAGGCTTAACACAGCAACATTATATGCGAGCATTAAATGATATCTAAAACGTTATGTTAATTCAAGGATTAATTATCTATATTGACTTGTATTTATTGAAGAAGTAGTATTATAAGCCATAGAAAATCTTTGCAATCATTGACTTCGTCAATAATTACTGCATTATTTATGCTCATGTGTATTTCATATTGATAGTCACTGACAATTGAAGCATTAACCACTATTTACATGTATTATTTTTATTGTTTCCTTGTCTCACAAACAGGTGCCTCTACTGTGTTTTAGCTTCCCTCTGACTATCTTTCTTGGCGGTAATCTGTGAAGGGAAAACCAACTTTAAACTCTTGAGCCTTAATCCCTTGATCCTTTCCTTTCAACACCCCAAATTACCTAGGGACGTCTCCCTTGGGATTAGCCACCCTGAATAGAAAGAGCCCCCCATCGAGGTGATAGTGGGTGGGGAAGCTCCTGTTACGCCAGTTTGACTCTTGCCTTCAAGCTACTTAACCTATCCTACAAACTAAGCAATAACATTTTGGTGCCATTATCGGGGAACACTGAGTCAACCTTCCTCAACGACAAACCTTTGGTAAGCCTTGCCTCAGAATTCCTTTCTTACAAGCTTACCTAGCAACTCCACTACATTCTTTTCCCCCTATTCTTTCGTAGTTTCAGGGAAACTATCTAGCAACTCCACAAACCAAAAGGAGGTTCAATAACCCTCCTCTAGCTTTTAGAAGGAAGCCTCCTGCTAATTCACCTGTTGTCAAGTCACTTTTTGGAAAGAGACTTCTTTTAAACATGTCTACTTCTCAGACGGGTACTACAAACCCAGTCAGCAATCAAAGACAATGGTCATCTACATTGTTCAATCCTTTAGACATGTCATCCATACCTGGTTACCCTAGGCAAATGCCACCTAAGTATGAAAAGTGGTTGCCTGTGTTTACCGGCAATGATGCTACCAGTGTCGAAGAGCACATGAGTAGTTTCTGGGAATTTTTTCAACTTCACCCCATTGTTGATGACGTTGAATACTTGGTCATGAAGCTCTTCTCTTCTACCCTTTATGATGTTGCAAGACATTGGTATCTTGGCCTACCTGATGGAAGCATTAAGACCATGGATAGACTTGAAGAACTTATCCTCAGAAGGTGGAGCATCAAGGAAGACCCAAACATGCTTCTCACCCAACTATATGGCATTGCCAGACATGAAAATGAATCCATTCGAGAATTTCATACCAGATTTGAAGCCTTACTCCAGCGAATTCCCCCAAGCCATCATCTGAAAGATGATTATCTCGTTCACCTTTATACTAGATCTTTCAATGGCCAGTTAGGTTATCTCCTCAGAGACAAAGGCCCTCAATCCATTCAAGAATCCCAAGAGCTTGCAACAAAGATTGAAGGAAATCTTTTGTCATCCAAGATTGAGCCTTTTGCCAACCCTAGGGGGAAGATAGATGTCAAGAAAAAAACAATACACAATGTTGAGCCTTCTTCAGATCTATGCACCAGTATTAGTAATCTACAAGCTTTTGTAGATAGCATCATGAAGAATCAAGAAGAAATGATGAACCGGATCACGAGACTTGAAAAGTCCCAGACCCAGGCACCTAGACCTCCTTTCAAAGGGCCATTCCAAAAGGGGAATCAAAATTAAAAACCAAAGAATGAAAATGAAGTCCCAAATACATTAGCCTCTACAAATGTTGTTGATGAAAACCCCTGGTGTCTGGAGTGCAGTGAAGCACATTGGGAAAACGAGTGTCCTTACAATGACAGCCAACAACAAGTAAATAACTTTGACTGCTTCTCAGATGTCCCTCAAATAAACATCACTGATGAAGAACATAAACAATCCCTGAAGGAGGCAGCCCGAGCAGCAAGGTTAGCCATAATCAACAACTTGGATCAAGAATCAAGAGAGAAGCTAAAGAAGCAGGAAGTCCAAGTTTATTGGAGAAGGAACCCAAGCCAATCTACAAGTGATCAATCAAAATATTCTGAAGTTCTTCCTCCTAAGAATCCCAAAGCTGACAAAATTGCCCTTGATTTTGACCTTGAAGGAGCTTTGGCAAAAATGCATGTGAATGTTCCTCTGAAAGAAGCCATTAAGATCCCTTCTATTAAAGAACGCTTCAACAAATTCTTTTCAGGAATGGCTGAGCCTGTGGACCCCCCAATTATGCTGCAAGCAAATCATTTCAGGATCCACTATGGTGAAAATCCTCCTTTCTTCATGACTCTTGTGATGAACAATAAATATCTCAACAACTGCATGCTGGATACAGGTGCCGGTGCAAATATGATGTCTCTCAAAGTCATGCAGCAGATGGGCCTAAAGGTAACCATACCCTACATAAATGTGTGTGGATTTGAATCCAAAGCTATACCCACACATGGTGTAATTGAAAATATTGAAGTACGATTGAAGGAGTTCCCCGAGAAGACAATCTGAATAGATATTATAGTCGTCGATGTCCCGGATGTGTGGGGGATGCTTTTGTCTATAAAGTTTCGTGCAATGATAGGCGGGTCCCTTGAGATGGATCTCACTTTTCTGTGATTACCTTTGAAGGATGGGACAACTGGGCGATTACTCAACGTACCTCTAAATGGAACTCATGTACATGATGTTGCCCCCACTGAGAATGAACCACAAAAGGATGTGATACAAACTCTTCAAGAAAACTCTCTGGAATATATGCCCTTTAATATGGAGGAAGATTTTGACCAGATTGAGTGGCCCAAGAAAGAAGAATATCAACAACTTCTAGATCAATTTCAAAGTAAAGAAGTAGGGACGGTCAAAATACTGAAAAGTCCAAAGAATGAAGATGATGTGAAGATACATCCGTCCCAACAAGAAACCTTTACTCCAGAAGCCCACCCACCTCCCTCAGTGCAATACACCAGGGTTATTCAAGGAAATGAGAAACGCAAGATCTGAAAATACAAGGAGGGAGAGTTAGTATGGATGTGGGATATTCATAAAGGAGAGCCTACTAATGTAAAGGGAAGTATACAATCATGGCTCGGACCCTTCAAGGTCGGAATGGAATCAGTAGATAACTCCTATTATTTGTCCACCTTAGAAGGAAGAAGGTGCCCATTACCCATCAATGGACGCCTCCTCAAACCCCACCAGGGTGGTGGGACATGACAGTACAGGTAAGTATGAGTAGGTAGGCATTTCCGTGTATTATACCATATGCATTTATTGTTTGTTTCCCTTATGTATGCATATTGATTGTTTTATCTCATATGAATTCTTATATTATTTTGCGGGGTGGCAATACCACCCCACCTTTTGTTGTTGATGCTTTCTTGTCAAGTGTGAGCAGGTCTACAGGTTTATGCTAGAGATTGTTGAGGTTCTCATGCGCTCTATAGTTAGCACATGTCCCTGAGTTGGAGCCAGATGTTATCCCCGATATCTAGGGATAACTAGGAGATCATGTCTCGAGGCCCACAGGTCCTAGACATGGAGTACCGAGAGCAGGATTGACTTGA
>ML784683.1:653289-664286 GCA_009831015.1 Picea engelmannii | reverse complement strand
ACTATTTCTAATCTATTTTGTCTTCACCTATATCAAAATCCTAGAATACATACCCCTTTTATTTATGCTACAACTTTTTCTTGGCTTAACCATTTCTCAAATGAGTTATATCAGCACTAGAGGAGACCGATACCTACAATATAAAAGATAAATAAATAAAAAATAAATCATGTTAAGACCCTCTTAGCCTGCACGGACAAAAGGCATTGTAATTAAAGGAATATGTTGACTTTGATAATTTAAAAAAAATTATTAAATTAATATTAAAAATTTCAAGAAAATACATGGCATAAGAAAAACGTGTTCTCTACAAGTATACAAGTTTTTGGGATGAAATTCCATCGTTAAGATATTGAACATGCATGAAGAAAACCATATATACATTATATTTTGTTGGAAAAATACGATACCACTATTAGAAAAAAATCAAATTTCACCTAGTTATTCACAAAGTATATGAATAAAATTTGTATATTCGGAAAGCTAATTCAATTTCCTAGGTTTCATCTTCTTACACCATATTCAAATTCATTGTAAAAGTACCTTGAATAATCCCTCCAAGTTATCATATTGTTGTTTTTTCCAGGTTTGCATTTCCACTAATGGGTTGTGAGAGACCATCATTAGCTTGCACTCACCTTTTAATCATATTTTCAATTTAATTAATTATAGGTTTACTTAAATTTCAAGCGTAGGCACTCAGAATTAAATTCTACTTCCAATGAGTACCCACTCTACATAGTTTTGATAGATACATTTTTATAGATACATGGTGAGATAAAATGGATATGTAGTTTAATTATGCATCTAAAAAATGCATCCAATAAGAACCTACACTTGAAATTTGACTAAACCTATTAAGAGATATAAGTCAAAAATACAATTAAAAAGTAGTTTTCTTCATTTCCCTCCAAAAATATTTACCCATGTTGACATCATCATCTTAAATCCTTTTACTTTTTTATAGTTGATTTTGATAATATTTTTTTTAACTTATTTCTCACCTAAAAATCTCTTAATAAACTTAATTCATTCTTCTAATTTGTAAGGTAAAAATATTTAACCTAAGCATTGGAATTTTGGGAAAGTTATGTAAGATATAATGATATTTATTTACACATTAAAATCAAACTTTGAACTTTGCAAAACTTATTTATAAAATAAGTTTTGGAATTTTGGAAAAGTTATTAATTAAATAAAAACTATAGAGTGGTTTTTATTTGCAAATGATTAATTTTGAAAAGTGTCCAACCTATAACATACATGTATGCTTTGTATATGGATTCCTTCGTAATTTAAAGACATTAAAGTTTAAAAAAAAACGTTATACAATTAAAAATATAAGGAAAGATAACACTATAATGTGAATTGAATTACGAAATTGTTTTCATGTTTCGTTGGTCAAATTACAATGTTTTCTTTACTAGCTCAAACCTCTAGTTCCACAAGACTAGTATATCGAGCAATTTAACAAAAGTTCGGCATATTACCACATTGTAAATCTTGTTATAAACAAATTTATCAATATTATCTTTATAATATAGGATTGTTTGTAATTTTCATGAAAATTGACTTAAAAAATAAAGAATGTAGGAAACATCAATAATTATTAGATGAATGATCAATGGTCTAAGTGTTGAAGGAAGCAACTTTTTCTATGTCAAATGGTATAATAGTAGGAATATATATTTTAAGTAAAACTTACCTAATTTTAAAGGAAATTTGAAAATATTATATATATATTCTTATGGAGTTATATAAATGAATATATATAAAGTAGTTAAATATAATATATTTTATTATTTAACAATAAAAAGTGTAGATATTTATTTTATAATTAATTAATTATTATATTAATAATATATTTTTTAATTTTTAATTAATTAATTATTGTTAGTATGGAAGAGAAATCCAAAAATTCATCCCTGTTAAGTGTTGGTGGGGCTTCATTATTTAGAATTTTTTTTCTGTGCTCGAAAAGCATTAAATAAACTTTTCAAGATCACCATAGTTTTGTTGAGTTAAGAGGTTAGGAAGGTTGGTAGTGTGACAAATATTTTGAAAATAAGATCTAATCTAGGTATAGGTTGGACAATCTAAGAGAAAGTGTTTTTCATCTTCAACCTTCTTAGTGTCACAAAGGTGACACTCTTTCACCCCATGGGGTTTTAACAATTTACCAAAGGCCTTTTAGGAATTGACCAACCCCTAGTTTCACTATGGAGCTAGTGAGAATTTGTTCTTATCTTAGCAATGCTTATTTTTTTCTTTACACTTGTCAAAACAGATAGATAATTTTGATATTCTAGATTAGGGTTGATTACATCCTTATAATACATTAATTTTATTTTTTCCTCTAACTCTTTATCACACCACATTTTCTCCTTAAATTTTGATTTGACGATATTTTTAATAGTATCTTTACTATGTAACCTATCATCGGGTATTGTTTACTTCCCTAATCCACATTCGCCTCATTCATTTTACCCATTTCCATCTATTAAAGAACTAGAACTGGGTATTAGATATATTTCACCAAGGGATTTGGGGTCGTTTTACTCTCTCTTTCAAAACTCTCTTTCAAACAGTAGACTTTTCGTTCCTTCCCGAGAAGTGCTATCTCATTTGGGCCTCCTATGATCTTACTTATCTCACACTCTCGGGCCCCACCTACTCTTATCCCACCCAACCTTTCTTTCCCGGTGAAAGCTCAATTCCTAGGGGGGACGAGCTCAGCCTATAATCACTCTGCAAAACCCTAATCCAATCTGCAAGTCGAAACCCTGAGTCAATTTACCAAAAGTGATTGGACTCGACAGGAGCACATATGCAAGAGACAACCTCCAAATCAACTTGTAGAAAACAGGTTGGGTCTCAAACCAACAACTTTGATACCACGTTGGATAACTAGGGAATTGCAGAAGTGAATAATAATGAATTCCAAGAAGAGGTGTTGTTGATAGACACGTTATAGCATTGAAGCACAAGTGAGAATTTCTCATGGAATAACACACAAACTTGATTCAATACTCCATTTCCTTGTTTGGACTTGGATCCATCAAACTTCAGTGTCCAAACTTAATCCTTGATTGTCCTCTCTTTTGTTAAATGTGCATCACTGGATTGTTGGACAGTTTGAACCCCATTATTAACCTCAAAAGCATAAATTCCAAGATCAACTTTAGAGGATTGTACCTCATTGGTGTTATTATATTCTTTGATGAGGTCCTTCAGTCTTGGTTCTCTCTCTATTCTGATCTGGTTGGCTTGTCCTCTCCATGGTAACCACATGTGAGAAAATTCAGTAGACATGTATCCATTGAGTTTCTTTGACCAGTCTCTACTAAGCAGCATTCCATAAGCCTCTGGAATATCCACCACTTGGATGTCAATGCATTGTTGAATCTTAGGCTCAGAAGACAACTGCATGTGAACATTGTTGAGCACTCCAATTACAATCACCTTTGATCTATCCAACTGAACTAATTATTTAGTGGATTCAGTGGGAGTCAGTCTTAGCTTCTGACAGACAGAATATGGCATTACATTGCCAGAAGCTCCTAAATCTCTTAAGCAGTTGTGTCAATTATTACCAGCTATCATGATGGTCAGCAGAAAAGGAGGTGAGTCACCTTTCTTTTTGTGAATTGTTGTTTGAGCATCAACAACTGCCACTTTGGGGACCCACTTCTTTTGGGGCTGTGAAAATGTCTTGACCAACAAATCTTGTTGGCCATGCATTTTTGCTATATTGTAGAGGGAAATATTTTCCTTTGTATCCTTCAGGTCCTCTATGATATTGTATCCAGTCTTATTAGGAAATGTTTTCTTATTAGGGAGGATGGAAACATGGGATGAATTCTTTTAGTGACTAGTTGATATCCATGCGATCTTTGGTCTCCTTCTGGGTGGATTTTCTCTTCCTCTCTTATTTCAATCAACCAAAACCCACAAAACTGTTTAAAGCTCAGTGTATGGGTTGTTAATCCTCTCTTATTCTAATAGGTAGGAGGGCCCCTGGAATGAGTCTTGTCTTTCCTTTCTTCCTCTCTTAATCTGCAGATTGTCTTGGGGTAGTTGGTTGGTGGGTTGGCTGGAGGGAAGGAATGTATTGAGTGACTTTCCAACCATACATTTTCTATCACCCACCAACCGAAAAGACTAACCATTCCACTGATTCCATGCATCTGATCCCTATGGGTGGAAACCATGAAGGATTCTAGGGCAAGGTGATTGATTGAATAGTTTTGTAACAGAAGGAAGGCCACCATTAGCTAGAGGGTGATAGTGTTTCCCCATCATCGATTGATTCAACTCGGCCTATTGATTTTGGAACTAAAAAAACAACCCCCCGCATCAGTAGATCGATGTATCAAAACTTGAACACAAAGCTATTAGCAGGTATGAGGGGACAGAAGGAATCACTTGACAGGATACCATTATTACTAACACATCTCGCATACCCTTTTACCAAACTACGATGTAGATTAACAGGTGGGATATATAGTCCTTAGCATCTGAGCAAGCACCACCGGTTTAACTTGACCCAACTTTTGATCCAGTAGTTTCAAAGCCATTCGATGACCGTTCCTTTCGAGATCGAGAAAAATCACCAAGGGTGGAGACATATGAAAAGGCTATGGACCATACCTAAATCACCAAATCCAACACCTCGTACAGATCGTATAGATCAAGATCCAGGTGATGCAGATCCAGTCGATGAAACAAATGAACCATCTTATCTAGTAGTAGTAGCTTACCTGGTTTACCTAGTTTATATAGTTTACTAGTTTTCTCCTAACCCATCCCAGTAGCAGAAGTAGACCCAGAAGAGTCAAAGGTTTCTCCGGGTGATGAAGTGGACTAAGCAGTTGATTCGGTTGATTATGTAGAGTCTGTCGATTCTGACCCAGGAGCACCACTAGTAGCTAGAGCAGCAAGAGAAAAGGCATAGGTAGCAGCCACTATTCTAACGGATCCAAATTCAGTAGCATAACTAGAAGTCGTAGCAATAGAAGTTGTAGTGGTTGATCCTGTTGATTAAGCCATGGAAGATACAGTTGAAGCACACGTTTATAGAGAAGTTGGTTATTCTATTGGTTAAGCAATAGTTGAAGCAGTTGAAGAGTACGTTGAGCCAGATCCAGTCGTTGATGAGGTAGTTTTTTAACTCGTAGTATAGATAGGGGCTAAGACATAGGATACAAAAGCACTGGAGGAAGCAACATCACGAGTAGTTAAAGGTGTTAAAGGTCAGTCGTTGACCCAACAGAAGCAGCAAATCAAATAGTAGCAGTTGCAGGTGCAAGTGAGACAGGAAAAGTAAAGGCGTAGAAAGCAGTTTCCCACCCAACAGCGGGAAAGACAGGAGAAATAGTTGATATTGTTGATTTAGTCATTTCAACAGCTTCTTTTTAATATGATTCAATAGAAATATACTTAGAAACTTTTGGCTTAGTAGGAATTTCATCCCTTTCCCCTTATCAATATTTAACAAACAAATGGAATTACCTTGCCCCCCCCCGTCATCAATAAGTAACTTGGACAAGAGGCTTTTCTCCTCTCCCCTATGGTCGAGCGTTCAAACCCTTTTTATCATGTGAATATATAATCCCTGGAAAAAACCTATTTTTTACCTCATTAACCCAGAACCCATGGCTAGACTTTGGCCAGCATAAACATGGGCAAGGGCAGTCTTGAACAATTATTAAGTAGTAGGTGAGCTCCCTATTTCAAGCTACCGTTTAACCAGAGCTACTTATCCCACCTGCAACCAAGGTATTTTACTAAGTATACCCACATATGAACATGTATCCACGCTTGGAACTAGGGACTCCACCACCGGATATGCACCTAAATCTACTAGAACATCTGTACCTATCTGTTTCAATCAGTGGTCAATCGATGCTCCTACCTTTCTTGTTGTTGCCTTTGGTTTTACCTTTGTTACTACTGATGTTGGGTCTTTATCTCCAATTTTCTCTCTTTGAACTCCAACTAGCATCTTTGCAACATTAGACTTATATATTGCTCAAGGTTGCCCCGGTCTGAGTCTCCTATTAATTCTAGGCTTTGTAACTCGAAGTGAGACTAGCTCTTTTGCCTTTCCTCCTGTAGTCCACGCTGCTGGTGGTTATCAATCTCAATATATAAATGGATCCATATTTGCTAAAAGAGGATCTAATTCTAGAGAATATGAATCTGAAATGAGGTAAAGGAAAGCCAAAATAGGAAGGGATACAAGTGGATCTGTGACTGGAGGGTATGGCTCTTGAGCTCAAACTGAGTCTCGGTATTGACCTATAAGGTCCAGTGCCCCGTTATTAGGTCTAATGTCAGTGGTCCAATCCTAAGATATATTGTTCTGATGGTTCCTAAGCTATGGGTATGGGCATTATGGGTATAGATGCACATAAATATCATTCAATCAGTAGCATTCACAGGTATAAATATGTTCCACATCTAGTATCCCCTACTTCTCCTACAAGTTATGTTATTGCATACTCTGATGTTCTAAGAAGCTCTATACAATAGGCTAGACATGTTACTCCGGCATCTTCTCTTGTTGTTCCCACTTGTGATTATTACCTGATTTCAATATGTTCCTTTCTCTCTCTTTGGTCGAGCAACTGGTTCGTCCCCTCTCCCATACGGTCGAGCCAACTTAATGTTCCCTCATCCTTGCCCCCCTTCATCAATAAATAACTTGGACAAGCGATTTTCAATTCCTTCATTGCTAGGTTAATTAGATCTACCACTTAATCTGGAGCTAGGGACTCTACTACCGGATCTGTAGAAAGTTATGGGTCTTAAATAATAGGCTTTGACTCTTATGCCTCTACTTTTTATGATGGGATCGGATCTTGTTCTTAATCTGGATCTATGACTTCAATTACTTTCATTCGATCATAAACTCGATCAACCTTCGTAGCCCTTACTACCCTATCATCCAATGCCTTTGGATTTATTGCTTGGACTGCATATCGATCTGTTGTTGGGTCAACTCAGTCTCTAATATAATATAAGACTAGTAGTAGTGCTAACGCCTATGCCTTCTCCACTACTTCAATGAGTGCTACTAGATATACAACGAGTGGATCTATGAGTAATGTCTTGACATCTAGAAGATCTTAAACTGGAGTAGTAGTCTATGGCTTTGAATATGGCTATCAAACTAGAGGATCGACTTATGCTACCTATGCTTATTCTAGCTATGGATATTCTTCCTATAACTGTTCTCGTGTCTAATCCCTTTCTTCCTTTATCTTTGTTACTACTCCTAGCTATAATGCTTACTTTGTTCCTACTTATGGGTTTTCTACTGGATCTTCCACTAGTACTTATACCTTTACTCTTAGTTATGCTCTTGCTTCTCTAGTTTATGCTTTAGTTTCCTTTGCCTTTACACCTACCCTGGTAACCTATGTTATTGGCTCTATTACTGCTACTGGTATCGATGCTTAAACTAATATCATTGGTGCTACTTCTCTAATTACTGGTGTTACAGGTGGATAAGCTAAGTCAACTAGATCATAATCAAGAGCTTCAACCCTTGCTTCTTCCCTTGACACTTATGGATCAATAGGATCTAGTACTTATGCTTATGGATATGGGTCTAGATCTAGATCTATATTACTATTTATAGCTGGAATTGCTACTAGTAAAGCACATGCCTTTATTACTATGGGTGCTACCAAAACTACTTCTTTAGGCTCTGTTACTAGGGACATAGCTATCAGATCTACTACTAGTGCTTTAGCCATAGCCTTTGTCTTTGTAGGATCTAGTGATGGATCATGAGCATAAAATTCTTCATCTGATTAATATTCTTACTTTGTTCCAGTTACATATGCTTATAGTGCTAGATATGTTGTAGGTTATGCTCCGACAATCCACTAAAAGTACTTTGTATTCAGTGAGTTTGTTCTGAGAGTGCTCCAACACATGATATAGGAGGTGAATTTTTTTGGATTGGGCTCATTATTCATGCTGCATGCACAATTTGAAATGCGTTATAATATTTCTTATATAATAGCTAATAGCCAGGGTTCCATCCATGGTTCCATCCATTGTAAGCATCTTTAGAGCATAGGACCTTAGGCATTAAAGAGCGGCCAGTAGAAACACTCCCAACAGTTGCAGTTCTAGGTGCAGTTCCTGTCCCAGCTACAGAAGTTCCAAATCCAGTCGATGATTCAGTAGTTCCAAAAAGGTAGCAGGAGTTGGAGTTTTCCAAGTGGACCCAGTACTTTTTCCAGTCCCAGTAGTGGATCCAGGTGCAGTAGATCCGGTTTCATAACCAAGAGCAGACCAAGATGTAGTTTCTATTGCCTAGTAAGCATCCTCATCGGATCTAGTCTCGGATCCAATTGACCGAATGAAAGCATTTGACCATTATATACATCATTTAGTTACAAATCCAGTTGCAAAACCAAATGCAAGAACAAAGCTCCTGGGAACAAGGGAAACATAAGTAAGGATGTAGGAACCAAGGGCGGATGTCCAAATATCACTTATAGTAACACTGGAAAATGTGGGAACATCGCTTCTAGGAACACTCTATTATCCACACCACTCCTAGGAACATTGGCTAATCCTAGAGCTCAACTTCTTAGAACACTAGCAAATGTTAGAGCATAGCTTCTTGGAACAAAAGGGTGTATCGAAACACTACTATTAATAACGCTACCAAATATCAGAACACCAGTTATAGGAGCACCACTCAATGCTATAGGAACATCACCCAATGTTAAGAGGTTTGGGAGTATGCAGGGATTCACAAAAGGCAACACTTCGCTCGTGACTGATCGGATTCTTACGTTAGTGGGTACCAAAGATTGCTATGATCGTGTATCCATATCGAGAATAGATGCAAAACTCTCTCCAAAAATCATTGTGCAATATCCGAATTGAATTCGCCTAGTGACATGATTCAAGCCGATGATCGAGTAAGCTATGTCCATCATGATGGTGTCTTCTATGATTCCCCAATAATTAAATATAATATATTTTATTATTTAACAATAAAATGTGTATATATTTATTTTATAATTAATTAATTATTATATTTATATTTATTTAATGTTTTATAAATAAAATAATAATTAATTAATATTTTATAAATAAAATAATAAATAATTTTTAAAATTTATAATTTTTTATAAAGAAATTTTCATTTATTTGTTCAACATAATCTACATTAAGCTTAGGAAATTTGTAGATATAATGTTTTTAACAATGGAGTAGTTATCACCATGTAGGAAATGTGTAAATGTGTAGGTATAATGTTTTTTACATCGGACTCATTATCACCATCCATTTATATATATGGTTATGATTTAAATACTAATTAAAATTTAATTAAAGTCATTTTTTGTTTAAGAATATTGGCATAAAGATGTAAGTTTCAAACTAAAAAAAATTGAAAAATAAATTAAATATGGATATTATTAAAAACACTATCACATTTAAAATAAAAAGTGTTATAAAGAAATAAAAAATAAGAAAAAATTAAAATATTATAAAGAGATCATTAACCTCAAAATTATTTTTTTATTGTAATTAGTTTAAAATAAAAGTAAATATTGTTAAAATAAGAATAAATTTTCATTAACTTCATAGTAAAAGAAGACATTAACTTTATAATGAAACAAGACATTGGACAATTCCTACAATCCTTATCAAATCAATTACAGACCAAATGTACGATTAAACTGGTGTAAGAGAGTTCCAAAGCATTGTGAGTGAGTGTAAGCGACCAAGCTTCCAAAGCTAAAGTGAGAGGACCGAGCTGATATTTTAGGGTTTTATGGTTCCACCACTTGCTTCTCTGCCTCCATAATACATAGCTATTCCCACTGTGCACATTGTACGACCATGGCAAACGCGTTTCCATTCACGTGGCACCGACGATTAAATTACCTTGTAATGGATAATTTATCTATCAAATTTTATTCATGATTTCATGTCTAATTGATATTGATTGTAAGTAAAAAAAAAAAAAAAACTTATGTGATTAAACAAATTACAAATTTGAATAGAAATGGTAAAAGTAATATAAATCATTTGAGTTTTAATATAATATATTTTTTATATAAATAATAGAATTATATGATTAAGTATTAATAAATTTTAAATTATTTATATAATTAAAAAAATATTAAATTTAAAAAATCATTCAAATTTATAATTTATTGTAATAGATTTTTAAGCATTTAAAAGAAATTACATTATCTTTTTTATATAAATAATAAATAAAAAATTTCTTATAAAATTAAAGTTTTATTACTTTATTTTTATAAAATATATTTTTAGCAATTAAAAAAATAAATTAATAAAAAAAATTCCTGTATATACATTAATTAATAAAAACATTTATATATAATTAAATTTTTATTATAGTAGACAACAAACGCTTTTCTGATGATGGACCATACTAGTTTGGTCCGAAACGTGGAAAAACATAAAACCTATGCGATGGATTCGAAAGAACTCTCAAAAGTCTTAGAACAGAAATAAAGTTTTATTATCATTCTATTTTCATGTACTTAAAACTTATGATTAACAGTTTAATGAAATTTTAATAATTCTATTTTGATGTATTTAATGAAATTTAAGATTAAAATTGTATTTTATTTTTAATAATAAAAATAATATAAAAATATTTTATGTATATTTAAATTAAATTTTAATATAAAAAATTAACAATTATTAATATTTTAATTCATGGAAACTATAATAATCTTGAAATATTTCTTTTCATATTTAAAAAAAAAAAATGAAATTTTAATGAAATCTAAATAATCTTTTACATTTTCTTAAAATTCAATAAACTAATTTTAGTATCAATAAACATAAGTAAAAATTTAATTATAATTTTTTAATATAAATAATAAAATTATATTATGAAATAATAATTAATTTTAAATTAATTTATATCATTTAAAATTTATTAAATTTAATATCAATCAAAATTATAAATTTTATAATTTTATATA
>ML784683.1:638720-649904 GCA_009831015.1 Picea engelmannii | reverse complement strand
TCATCATCATCATCATCATCATCATCATCATCATCATCATCATCATCATCATCATCATCATCATCATCATCATCATCATCATCATCATCATCATCATCATCATCACATTAAATGTAGGGATTCTAAATTAATTTATATCATTAAATTTTATTAAGTAAATTTTATTTAAAATTATAATTCTAGATAAAAAGTTTATTATATAATTAAAGAATTACTTTCCACATTAATTATTTAAAAAAAATAATATACAATTAAATTTTCAATACTCCATTTTTTATTAAATAACTCCTTTATATTTTTTAAAATTTCATGTATAACAAATAAATTTTAAAAAATATATTATAGGTTTAATGAAACTTCATAATTAACATTTTGTTATTATTCTTTTTATTTATTGGAAATTAAATTATATTTACAAAGCATTAGAGTATACAAGAAGATTAAGATATTATAAGGAGGTGGTTAACTTTAATCTTGAAGATCAAAAGTATCTCTAATCTTGAAGATCAAAACTATCTCTATATTTTGACTAGCCTAAAGAAGAGAATCAATATTGCTAAAAAATAACTATTTCTCATGAAATTAGGTGTTGGAAAACCCCCAAAACATCATGGAGAAAAAGAATATCTCACCTTTGTGACACCAAGAGGACCCAAGATGAAAAACATTTTCTCCTAAAGTACCTTGCTTATACCAAATCAGATCTCAATTTCAAAATATTTATCACAATACCCTATCTTATTTAACTAAAAATTATTCTTACTCGAACTTTAAAAAAAAGGTTATTTAATAAATTATATGTTAAATTTAAAAATCTATTGAAAAAATTTAAAAGTGTATCATCTTTTATATGTGTGAATGTTTAAAAACATGACATGGTGAAAACACAACATGGATTCAACATGAAATGGTGAAAACCCAACATGGATTCTGGGTCTACAAATTTGCATCTCTCATCATCCTGAAGTGACATAAGGGGAGAACACATCTGAAAAAGTTAGAATCCATTTTTTGTTTGGATTTTTTTCATTTGTCCATTGGCTGCTTCTAGCGGAGCCTTGCAACTTTTGAATGGTGGTAAGGAGACAATCCACATTTTTGTATCTTGAGTGGTCTAGGTAGTAGTAGCTCATGGGTTCAAACATACCTAAAAGATCCTTGATGCGAGCGAGATGAACCTTATTATATCTATATAAGCTAAATATGGGTTTATTCCCATTGATATCCACTGTCCTAATTCATTCTTTCAAGTGGTGTGGGTAGTAGTATCTCATGGGGTCAAACATATCTGAAATATCCTTGGTGTGAGGGAGACGTGTTAGAGATAATGCTTCCATTAATGTTGTGTGATGATTTTAGGAATTGGTTGGAGATTTGTTGGAGGTTGTTGAGAGATTCTCTCAACAAGTATCTCTATGTTTGAAGATAGTTGGATCTAATTCCAACTATATATAGATGTATTATTGTATGTAATTTGTGTAATAGAAATAATATTCGTGTGTGTAATTGTGAACTATGTCTGCTCTCCAATTTTGTAATTTGGTATCAGAGCCTGTACTGGATTAAATCCCTCACGAGATGGCCAGGAAAATGGAATAGAGAGTGTATTTTTTGTACATTAGCGTACGTGTGCTTTATTCTTATTCTATTTTTCTTGTGTGAAGCTTTTTGTGTGCCTGTGTCAATGATTTTTCTTGCGCTGCCTCCGTCAAGTGTAAAATATCTTGAATGATCTTCTCTCAAGAAGAGGGAGTGTACTAGTGGGTTGGATTGCATGCAATGAAGAAGGATCTGCAGAGAGAAAAAGAAGAAACCACAAGACTAGGCATGATCTAAACATTGGATTGAAAGCCATCAATCCAATCTCATAATCGCAGTGCATGTGCAGTTTACCCCTGTGTGATTGTTCTTCAACATCAGATAAATAAATGAGGAGAATGTTGCTGCCAATACTCCTTGCTTCCTATCATAAAATCTTTCCCGCTGAGAGACCATCATTGCTTACAATCACGTGCATGTTGTTATGTGAATCGATCTATGTTGGAAATGAAATTTGTAAGGTGTTGTGGCATGTTCCATCCAACGGTACTCTTTATGAAGGTCGATGGCCAGATAAATATCTCACGACCAAGTTATCTGAAATTTTGAGTATAGTTAATAATTGTTAGATAAAGATACACTCGAGTCCATATTGTTGATATATGAGTGGTTATATATTTTATATTTATTTTGGTTTGTAAGAAATTATTATGATGCAGAACCAATTAATTTAATAGAGTAACATAATTTCAATTAGTGGTTCTCAACGTTCTTCGGTACCGAGAGAACAGATCATTTGTTAGGGACCTAACCCCTCACGTAGGTAGAATAATATATTTTGATGTAATAAAGGTCAATATTAATAAGGCCTAGCAATAAGGAAGAATAAGTCGAATGTAAGAATACCTAATAGAAGCTTCCGCTTCTAGAAGGATCTTTCTCTAGATGGTTCTTTTGATAGACATATTTAGTATAAATAGGAGTCGAGGGTAAGAGAATTGTCATCTTGGATATTATTGTAATAGAGCTCTACTCGACTGGAGGTTGCCTCCTTGAAGAGGCAAATGAACATTGCTCTCAGTAGTCGAAGTGCTCTTTTTGGTGTTATTATGTTATCATTTCAGTATTATTGTTTTGTTGTTATGGTTATATTGTTGTTCATCTGCCATTTCTAGATTTTTATTTATGTTCTGCATACTTTTTATATTTGGAATATTACAAGTGGTATCAGAGCACTTTCCTCGGTAGAAAATTGTGTGTAATTTTTTTTCAGGGTAGAGACGTATTCTAACGTCTTTAAGCTATAGAGATCTATCGTTATGCGCATAAACCCACAGTTTAGGGATTCATACATGCAAGAAATACAAGTGGTACTTAAGTGCACATCTGTTGGCCACCCTTGTAACCCATGTTGGTACCCCTTCGAGTGGTAGCACATCAAACAACACTTGTATACGGATCGACCTAGATTTCCTAAAGCCCTCTTTAGATAAATCGAGCGGCCACCTGGATGTTATAGTGTCACCGAGAACAACACTCGAGAAGATACTCTCTAGTACCTGAGTAGTCAGGTAGTATGGCTAAGGGCACGTTCTAGCCTCCTTAGTTGGTTCCCTGAGATATTGGGCCAAGTAATACTATTGGACCCCGAAAGTATATCAAAGAGCTATAGCACAGGGAAAACCCTTGTCTGTAGAACCCTTGAATACCTAATCCTTGGGGAATGAAACAAAAAATAAAAACAAACAGGATCTATTGTCGTGCAACTATGTTCATGTTGCCAAATCACTACACATTTCTTTTTGGTTAAGCATTTGGGCATTTCATCACTGCAATATTCTTCAAACTGGAGTATAACACTGCGGGTGTTAAAAACAAAAGTATGGAATTCTTTGCACCATTATTTGAGACTATTCCATTGGATTCATCTCTTCACCCTTATCACATTCATACCTATCATTTTTCAGCAAAAGTTTTGACCCCACCCACCCCTCTTTGATTCCTTCGTCATCATGGCCCATACCCGTAGCCAAGACTTGGAAGCTCGCTTCAATACTTTGCAATCTAATTTCACATATACCCAACAAGAAGTGAGACAACTCAGTGTCAATATTGCCACCATCAATAAAATCATGCATTCCTCCATCGTTGCCTCAATCACAGAACTCAAAGAAGACCTAAAAAAAGACATGACTACCCAGCTTGAATTTGTGGCTTCGATTATCTGCACCAAGATACATATCCTTGCAGATCCCCCTTTATTTGACCCACCTCTGCATACCAAAGTTGAAGCTTCCTCTCATTCCCATAATTTTCATCCCCGTCACTTTAAGCGTGACCTACGCCTTCCACGGGTGGATGTGACTAAATTTGATGGCTCGGATCCCATTGGTTGGGTAACTCAAATGGAACATTCTTTATCTTTGTACGACATTATAGATGACTTGGCCAAACTCCGGTATGGTGTTCTCCATCTAGATCAAGAATGTTGGCAATGGTGGCAATGGAGAAAAATTGTTCGTCAAGGGTATGTTGCTTAGACACACTTTGTGGCAGAGCTTTATGAACGCTTTGACACTGACACCAATCATTTAGGTTGGTTGAAAATTTTGAAACACTATGGCACAGTGGAATACTTTATAGCTACTTTTGAGCGACTGGATTTCCGTAAAGAGGGCATGTCTGATGTTTTTTTCCGAGAATGTTTTATCAGTGGCCTCAAGGATGATATTTGTGCCCATGTCCTCATGGTTCGGCCTCTGGGTGGAGGATACTAAATAAGCTAAGGAAGCACAACAGGTTGTATCTTCTCAAAACCAAAAACCCTCCTTCATTCCTCATGCTAAACCAGTAAATCCCACTCCTCCTTCTACTCCACTAAAAATCCAAAAATTGACCAGGGTTGAAATGGATGAACGCCAACTCAAAGGCCTTTGTTATAATTATGATGAAAAATATTTTCTGGGACACAAGTGTAAGGAACAAAATATTTTTATGGCCATCTCGGAGGATGTTTCGGAAGAGGATGTTGAATCTCCTCTTGTGTCGGAGTCACCTGAACCCACCGACATTACCCCTCCCTTAGACCCTCCTGAAGTAGAACCGGTCATTTCCCTAAATTCTCTCACGGGATTCTCTGCTCCCCAAACCCTCAAACTAATTGGCTACATCAAACATAGGAAGGTCATCATTCTTGTTGATAGTGGCAGCACCCATAATTTTATTCATCGTCGCATAGCCCAAGAAACTAATTTCTATATTCGTGCAATCAATAATTTCCAAATCATGATTGCCAATGGCAGGTCCATGAAGTGTGGAGGGCGTTGTGAAAATGTGTGTCTCCAAAGTGGTGACTACCACCTGAAATCTCATATGTTTTCTATCGACATGGGCGTTTGTGACATTTTGTTTGCTGCAGACTAGCTAAGGAATTTGGGTCCCATTCTCATGGATTTTAAGGAATTAACCATGCAATTCGACTAGGAGGGCCAACAATATAAGTTCCAAGGCATCACCGTCGGTTCCCCTAAGATCATTAGTTCCCATCGCATGGAAAAGCTGCTCAAAAAAGGTCATTTGGGTGTTATTTCCCAACTCCATGCCATACAAGCAACTGAGACACCCTTTGTGCCACAGGACCTCTAATCCATCCTCTCTAAACATCAAGTGGTTTTTTCCACTCCCCAGGGAATCCCTCCTTCCTGTGGTGTTCATGATCATTCCATTCCCCTTGTTCTAGGAATCCTACCTCCCAATATCCATCCCTATCATCACCTGTTTTCCCAAAAAAATGAAATTGAGAAAATGGTTCAAGGACTTCTTAACACAGGTATTATTTCCCCTAGTACGAGCCCCTACTCTTCTCCTGTGGTCATGGTCATGAAGAAAGAAGGCTCTTGGCACATGCGTCCTTATTTCCGCACCCTCAACAAACTCACCATTAAAGACAAATTTCCCATTCCTGTCATTGATGACCTCTTGGATGAATTGAGTGGCACCCAGTTCTTTACTAAACTTGATATTTGTTCTGGCTACCACCAGATCCGTATGAAAGAGGCAGACATTCCTAAGACTTCCTTTAGAACTCATGAGGGCGAGTATGATTTTTTGGTCATGCCCTTTGGTTTGTGTAATGCTCCCTCCACTTTCCAAATCCTCATGAATCATGTCTTCCATCCTTTTCTCCGTAATTTTGTCTTAGTTTTATTTGATGATATCCTCATCTATAGAAAAACCTGGATAGACCATCTTGCTCATGTGGATCGAGTTTTCCATCTACTCTCTCAACACCAAATTTTCCTGAAATAATCTAAATGTGCTTTTGGCGCCTCATAAGTCGAGTACTTGGGTCATCTTGTTGGAAAGCACGATGTTGGGGTGGATCCTAAAAAGATTGAATATATGCAAGACTGGCCTCACCCAAATACTCTCAAAATCTTGCGTGGATTTCTGGGCTTAATGGGTTATTATCACATGTTTGTTAATAATTATGGAAATATTGTGGCCCCTCTCACTGCACTCCTTAAAAAGAATTCTTTCACCTGGACTCCAGCAGCTACTCAGGATTTTCAAACCTTGAAGATGTCCATGTGCACCACTCCAGTCCTGGTACTTCCTAATTTCACAAAGACCTTTGTCCTGGAATGTGATTCTTTAGGAAAAGGAATTGGCATTGTCCTTATGCAAGAAGGTCGGCCTTTGGCCTTTACCAGCAAATAATTGTCTGAAATAAATTTGGGCAAATCAATCTATGAAAAGGAAATGTTGTCTATTCTACATGTCGTTGATTCTATTGGGGCAATGCTTCCAAATTAAGAAAAATCATCAAAGCCTCAAGTATTTTCTGGAACAATGCATCTCCTCCCTAGAGAAACAAAAATGGGTGACTCATCTCTTTGGATATGATTATGATATTATTTACAAGAAAGGAAAAGACAATGTGGTTGTGGATGCACTTTTCCGAAAATATGAAGATGAAGGGTCCCTTTTTTCTCTCTCCTTCATTGTACCAGATTGGATCAAAGTCGTTCGCTAGGAATGGCTACACGATCCCAAAAGTTCGCATCTGATACAACAATTGCAATCCAATTCTCTAGTTTCCCCAGGGTACTCTTGGCTCCATGATGAGATTCGATACAAAGGCCATTTGTATTTAAGTAAATAGTCAAAAATTAAATCCACGGTACTTTTTGAGCTTCATGCTACACCCACAGCTGGGCACTCAAGATTTACCAAAACCTATGACAGGGTAAAATGTTCTTTTTTATGGGATGGTATGAAACATGACGTTCATAATTTTGTCGCTGAATGTGATGTGTGCCAACACAACAAGGGTGAAACAGTCAAATCTCCTAGCACACTACAACTGCTTCCGATTCCACCTACTATTTGGCGGGATATCTCTATGGATTTTATTGTAGGCTTACCTAAATCGGGAAATAAATCAGTGATCATGGTGGTCATTGATCTCCTTTCCAAGTATGCTCATTTATGTTCTCTTCAACACGCATTTACGACAGCCACTGTGGCTCAACTTTTCATGGATCAGGTCTTCAATCTTCATGGTATGCCGCATTCTATTGTTTCTAATCGTGACCCAACTTTCACCAACAATTTTTGGCAAGAATTTTTCAAGCTACAAGGAACCCAATTGCATCTCAGCATAGCTTATCATCCCCAGAATGATGGTCAAACTGAAGTTGTCAACAAGTGTTTGGAAACATATTTGAGTTATTTTGCATCAGAAAAGCAAAATCAGTGGGCTCAATGGTTACCACTAGTTGAATGGTGGTGCAACACTTGATACCATACATCTACCTGCATGACTCCTTTTGAAGAAGTATATGGACAAAAGACACCTTTAGTTCTCTCATATTTACCAGGTGTCTCGAAGGTCTAGGCGGTTGACCAAACGCTTACAGTTCGAGAGGCTATTCTCCATACACTCAAAGAGAATTTGGTCATGGCCCAGAATCGCATGAAGCAACAAGTAGATCAAGGTCGCTCTAACCATCAATTTTTAGAAGGGGATCGGGTGTTTCTTCGACTGCAACCTTACAAGCAAAATTCCCTCAAGGATGACCATTGTCAAAAACTAGTGCCCAAATTTTATGGTCCTTATACCGTTCTCAATCATGTGGGATAGGTGGCCTATCAATTAGATTTTCCCAATCATTCTAAGCTACATCTTGTTTTTCATGTTTCCTGCTTAAAGAAGGTGATTGGAACTAAGTGCCAAACTCAAACCAACCTTCCCAAGTTGGACGAAGAAGGCTCCAATTGGCTACATCCAGAAGCAGTTTTGGACCAGCGTGAGTGTCGCTTGCGTCAGCAAACCATCAAGGAAGTGTTAGTCTAGTGGAAAGATACAACCCCAACAGATGCCACTTGGGAACCAACTACCATTCTGCAACAATTTCCACATCTCAAGCCTTGAGGACAAGGCTATTTTTAAGGGGGAGGACATGTTAGGGACCTAACCCCTCACGTAGGTAGAATAATATATTCCGATGTAATAAAGGTCAATATTAATAAGGCCTAGCAATAAGGAAGAATAGGTCGAATGTAAGAAGACCTAATAGAAGCTTCTTCTTCTAGAAGGATCTTCCTCTAGATGGTTCTTTTGATAGACATATTTAGTATACATAGGATTCGAGGGTATGAGAATTGTCGTCTTGGATATTATTGTAATAGAGCTCTACTCGACTGGAGGTTGCCCCCTCGAAGAGGCAAGTGAACATTTCTCTCAGTAATCGAAGTGCTCTTTCTGGTGTTAATTTTTTATCATTTCAGTATTATTGTGGTGTTGTTTTGGTTATATTGTTGTTCATCTGCCATTTCTAGCATTTTATTTTTGTTATGCATACTTTTTATATCTGGAATATTACATCATTAATGGATTATGTCTACTTTCTGTCATATGTTGGTGGGACTTGTTGTACTTCAGTGCTTCAATATCGTCAGTTACATGTTATCCTTGTGTATATTGGTGTATATGTGTTTAAAGAAGGTCAGTTGTATGATTGACTACTGAAAATATCCAGTAATTAGATCATTATTTTATATAACTGTCGAAATTTTCTCTTTGGGAGAATTCCACATATGGTAGTGTATCCATAGGATAATTCAGTATTGAGATTGTCCTTCAGGAGGTCGAGAAGTGTCAATTTTACAAATTCGTCAATGATGGTCAGAAGTGTTGTTATCTTAAATGAGTTGAAAGGGAATCTCGAAGTTGTGGAAAAGAAAGAGTGTAAACCGAGAGATTTCAGAGTGGGTAGGAATGTTGATGAAGACCTGATCAGACAAAGACAAAGTTCAGTTTTGTAATTAATTTTTTCTATATTGTAAGTTTTAATGTAAGCATTAAATGGGGGTGTTAGAGATAATGCTTCCATTAATATTGTGTGTTGAGTTTAGGAATTGTTTAAAGATTTGTTGGAGGTTGTTGAGAAATTCTCTAAACAAGTATCTCTATGTTTGGATATAGTTGGATCTAATTCCAACTATATATACGTGTATTATTGTATGTAATTTGTGTAATAGAAATAATATTCGTATATGTAATTGTGAACTGTGTCTAATTAGATAAACCTTATTATATCTATATAATCTAAATACGGGTTGATCGCGAGTGATGTCCACTACAATTTTATACAATGTATACTAACTTATATACTAGTTAAATATCGAACGTGGTGTTTGCATATGGGGTTTTTCCATTTTTTTAAAGTATATAACTTAATGGATAAGTATTGAATCTTTGTTTATTTTATATTTTTGTTGGACCAAAATATTAGTTTGATGAGATTTTTGCATCCACATGTCATATTAAAAAAATGATATAAAAATATGTAAGATGTAATATTAAAAAAATGATATAAAAAGATAAAAATGATATAAAAATATGTAAGATGTAATATTAAAAAAATGATATAAAAAGATGTAAGTTAGTTATTGTACTAAATTTATATAACTAATAATCATAAGTCTTTGATAATAAATAATTCAATATTGTGTTGTGGGGTGTTTTCCTCCACCCCCAAGTGACATGTTGAGCTCTTAAATGAGTAAGCTATCCAAAAAAATCCTTGGCTTTCTACAAGATCTGGTTTACCGAGGTATCATCCTCAAAATGAGGGGAAGTGCATGGTGGGTTTCCTAGGCTCTATTCCAAAGTAAAAAAGTGAAAGAAAAAAAAAAAGAAAAAACTCAATATTATTCCTTAAAACGAATTTTTTGCATGTATATGATTTTTATTAATTTCCTTTTATTTTTGAAATAAATGGTACACTTCTTATATCTATTATTGTTGAGTCCAAATCCTCCTATGACAACTTTGGATTATATATTTTGATGTATGTATTGAGTGTAGTTTCTAGTAACTTGTATCATTAGCTAAAATTGAGGTCTTACAAAAATAATAAAATAAGAGTTATGAATTTTTAAAGAAAAAAAAAAAAAAAAAATCATATTTTCTATTTATTTGAAATGCTAAATTAAATTATGCATCTAATGAACATCTAAGAAATACTATTAAAAAAATACCAACACTTGAAATTTGATTAAACCTATCCATAATTTAATTATTCATCCAATAATTGTTTATACTAAAAAATAGTAAATTTATAAGACGATAACAAAAAAATACAATTAAAAATATATGTATTATTAAAAATTACAATTAAAAAAATAAAAAATTAATTTGACTAAACCTATATATAAAAATAAAAAGATTAGTAGAAAATATAATTTAAAAAATAATTTTTTTTAAAGTTGATTTTGATAGTATGTGTTTTTATGTTTTGAGACCTATTAGATAATAGGTTTTTTAAAAGTTGATTGTGATAATATGTTTTTGTTTTGTGATATTGGGATTTTTTTAAAAGTTGATTGTGATAATATGTTTTTGTTTTGTTGTATTGGGACCTATTTTTATTATTACCGTGAGTATATTTAAAAAAAAAATTTATTAAGATGAGTATATTTCAACTACAATAGTAATGGATGGTAAGAATAGTAAGCTAAGTTTTTGAATCGGGAGAAAGTTATTTATTAAATTAAAATTAATAGTAATGGTAAGAATAGTAAGCTAAGTTTTTGAATTGGGAAAAAGTTATTTATTAAATTAAAATTATATAGCGATATTTATTTGTAAATAATTAATTTTGGAAAGTTCTAAAGTGTAACATATATTTAGAATTTTGGGAACGTTATTTATTAAATAAAAACTATATAGTAATATTTATTTGTAAATTATTAATTTTGGAAAGTGTTCAAAGTATCACATATATAGCATATGTATTTGGAATTTTGGAGAAGTTATGTATTAAATGAAAACTATATAATAGTATTTGTTTGTAAAAAAATAATTTTGGAAAATGTTCAAATATTTGGAATTTTGGGATGTTATTTATTACTATATAGTGGTATTTATTTCTAAATGAATAATTTTGAAAAGTGTTCAAACTATAACATGCATGGTGTATGTGGATTAAAGGTAATATCTTCCTGCTAGGAGACTTTAATGCTAGGACTACAACTAAACAAGCTACTCTTTTAAGTGATGACTCCAACCATAATCCTTTATGGTTAGATGAGGACCTTGTTTTATCTAATAACTACAAAAGAAGCTATGAAGACCTA